>CM024672.1:26765788-27164602 GCA_014182725.1 Eucalyptus brandiana
GACCGCCTGCCCCTTGCCGACAATAACCAGCAAATTCTCCTTTTTTTCCTTTTTAATTAATGACAAAAGTCATTTGCAAAGTTAATTTGTCAAAATACTATTTTGCTCAAAGATACTTCACAATGAACTTTCATAAATATGATTTACCAAACACAACTTACATTTAAAAAAACTCCTTTAACTCAAAAGCCTTTACATTTTCTCAATAACTTTCCCCAAAAGTCTTCCCAGAATGCACCTTTATTTCATACCGTTTGCCTTTCGCACTCGAGTCCTTTCTCGTTTGAATTTGGCCAATGGATTCATCCCGCATTGAGTTTTAAGAAATTGCATCGGGGCTCGTTATGAGACAACAAAAGGCCATTTTCAGGGGGAAAAAAACCGTTTTTCGATATTGCATGCGTCCAATCAATGAAGAATTACTAATCGGGCCTTCCATTGGAAAGCCTTAAAGCTGCCCGAGACGAGACCGCTATCATTACGTCTCATTTGATGCAAGGCCCATTTTCTTAAAATTATCGAGATCGCATCCCCAGCTTGGCCCAAGACAAGTGAATCGTGCTTTTCGAACTTGTATTGGGCCTTCATATTTTTGGTGTAGTTTTTACTAAAGGCCTTTGGGCTCTAAAGTCCCTTAGGCAAATGTAAGTACCGATTGATAGTTTTTTTTTTTTGAGAGTTTTGAGAACATTAATGTATTTCCAAAGCCCTCTAAAATCCCTTAACTAACGGCAGATCTAGGAATTTTTGACTTTCGCATTTTCAGAATGCTAATACACTTTTTCTTCTAATTTTGACTTTAGCATTTTCTATTCTTCAGAAAATTCTTATATACACTCGGAGTATGTGAGCCAGCTCCATCTTAACTTTTAAATAATGTGAGTTTCACGTGAGACCTACATGATTTGATTAGGGAAATAGAATAGACTTACATGCATTTAGTCCATGCAATATTTATTCCTAGCCTTCAAAATAACTCGCTTTAATAGATAGATGTTTTCCGATGAGAAAGAAAGATGATGTTTATTTCATTGTCAATCAATAGACAAATCTGTTGGATCACTTAATAATTGTTTGTGAAGTGTTTAGTGGATTACGATGAAATGATTACATAAAAGATGTGATATAGCCCTATGTAAAAGAAAAAAATAAAGTTGTACAATATAGTGTAATGCTCTAGCTTCCCTCGTTTAAAATATTGTTCACCTTATTGTTCACCTTGGCTCATTTTACGTCAGGACTTATGTTTTTGTCTTTTAGTGTACATGTAAGCACTCTTCTAAAAAATATTCCATTCTAATAGTGCGCTTACCTAAATATTCCATGCTTATAATTAGAATTTCAACACTTAATGCTATTACATAAACAAGGTCCCTCTTTTGAGTTAATTTCAATTTCATATAAATAAGGGTCGATACTACAAAAACCCTAAACTATGCTTACTACACAAATACTCCAAACCTTCCTTTTTCTTTTTATATTACTAAAAACCATAAACTTCCCATAGCACAAATACTCCAATTTTTTTTTTCATATAAAACCCAGATTTATACCAACGTGACAAATATAACCTAGATGAAATTGACATAAGGAGTATATATATTACACATGTATAAGTTTGGATCTTTTGATGACATAAAAAAAGTTGAGGGTATTAGTTTAGAGTTTTTGGTGGCATAAAAAAAATTAGGCTATTTGTATAGTGGATATAGTTTGGAGTTTTTTTATAGGAGGTTAATATCATGAAAAACCTCAAAGTAGTATATCTTTGAAAAATTTGCTCAAAACTAATTTTTTGACAATAAAAAGGACAACGATATACGTATGATAATTTGCATCACTAAAAATTCCAAATTAGTACATTCGATATAAAATTTACTTTTCATTAATTTCTATTAAATTGAATTCATATTATGAAAAATCACAAACCGGTATATTTGTGACAAACAGAGGGTGAAGCCTCAAATCAATGCACCAATCAATTATCATATGTCATCTAAATTAGCAATTTGATAGTAAAATTTAATAGAATTTAGTGGAAGATAAATTTATTGGAGTTTTTGATGATCAAAAAATTAAATTGAAGTAAATTTATTATATGTGTATCAGTTTTAGGTTTTTTATGATATTAATTTTTTTTAATGGTATTTGCCCTAAAAATTAATGAGGAATCCTTCCTCCCGTTCAGTGTGCGGTTGGAGCCAAGATGAGCTTTAAGGGGAAATATTGGGCTAAGGCCATGTAGTTAGAAAGCCTAGATTAGTCCTTCTAGGTTTGGGCCGAACCCAGCCCTGTCTTGAAGGATCACACATAAAGTTACAAAGATGCGTGGGCTTGAATACCGATCTAAACCCGATCTTAGGGCCTGATTTGGTTTGAGTTTGCCCCATGATCACTTCAAGAGCCGCTCCTCGCTCTTTCCTCAATCGGAGCATGATCGGGCACCCGACTCGCCCAAACTTTGATGAAACATAAACGGATTGTAGCCTTGTAGGTAGCAAGATGAACTCGAAGCCAATTGTTAAAAACCCATAGGTTGCATTTAGTGGTCATGATAAAATTCAAGATAAGATAAAATTTATCTTATTATACATTTAATGTCTACTTAAGATATGATAAAGTCGAATATAAAAGAGATATAAACTAAATAACATTATCCTATGAGGGAGGTTAGATAGAGGTGGATAGGATTTTTAACATCTATAATAGGAATTTTTTTTTCAAATAACAAATTCCTTAAATTAACAAATTAATATTATATTTCAATATAAATATTTGAATTCTAATATAAGAAATTCAAAATAAAAAATAAAAAATTATTATTTTTTAAAAATTAATCTTATTTTTATTTATAGATTCGAATTTAATTCTATATTATAATATAAATTCAATATATAAATATATATTTATTAGAGAATGATGGAAAGGGAAGAAATTAAAAAAATTAATTAAATAAGAGAGAAAAAGAAAATAAAAATAAATTAGATAAAAGTATCATAAGAGATTTTTACCATCTCTATTTATAAAATTTGTGATTCATATAAGTGTTTATACCAAATAATATATATAATATGTCGTGAATTTATCTGACTTTATTATTGCAATCACCAATTAGTAGATTTAATATAGCGGAATCCCTTGATTTCATATCATATCTCATTTAGTTCTATCTTGATTAGAAATCTAGATGACAAAATATAGCCATATAGGTTGGAACGGGTGGATTAGTAATTTTATAGTATGAAAACTTGACATTCGACCTCGATACATATTTCGACAAATAAAATAAAAAAACACTTGAAACATATGAATACCGAAAATGTCCTTGTTTCCTTTATCGTCCTCAGGTTATTTAATAAACATACACACTTGTTCAAACTCCACTAAGCTTTAGGACTTTTTAAAATTCACTCAGCGCATACAATGGAGACCTGAACTTAATAAATCGTTTATTAAACTTTTATGCAATTTTCTATCATTATAGTAAGAGAGATGCACAATGCATCAAGTTTAATTTGGTGTAATCTATTGCATGTTTAGTGAGGGAAATTTGCTTATTAAAAAGTATTGAGGCGGTACTCGGCACTTCATGCTTGCCGATCACTTTAATGAGACGGGTTTGGAATTGTACATCAAATTCAATAACAAAGTTTGGGATGGGTCGAACTCCCATCTAACATTTGCATTTGAGTCTAATATTAGGGGATGATCAATTCCTAGATTGGGCCGATTTCATCCTAAAATCAAGAATTGGATTTATCCGATCCTTAGATTGGTATGATTCTCGAATTGGAGTAGCCTGATTTAGGATTTCAATAATTTCCTTTTATTTATTCTTGAAAAACATATATTTGAAGAAGGGGTGATTGGTTCCTAGTTTGATGCCCAAAATTAAGAACTGACCAGACTAGTTTCTAGGGATCAAATTAGTTGGTCTTAGGACTAGGAATCGAATTAGACCGGTGGTGTGATTGCGTTTTGGTCCGATCCAACGAAATTGGATTTTTCTTTTTCATTATCTGATGCCACCTATTATGAGGAAATAAAAAAAAAAGATAGCCAGTTTCATATTTTTGAAGATTTTTTTTTTTTTAAATGTAGTCAGTCCGATTTCCCCTTTTGTTTGTCCAAATATTAGTTCCATTTTTAGGAATTGGAAACCAAATCGATGCTCTCATAAATTAAACCCAATTTGTTGGTTCGACTCAATTTGAATGGTTCATTTTGCAACCCTCTATGTATCAGTTGGTCTAATATGATCTCACTTGAAATTAGGATTAGCCTAAGATTGGTTGGTTTAGAATCACTAGATTTGCCATAGTAGTTATTTTTTCAATTTGAAAGGAAGAAGTGGGTTCGAATCCCTATCTTTTTAGGGGTTAGGGTGGGAACAAATTAATTTTTACAAATGAGTTTTGATTTTCGTTAAGAAGGTAGGGTAAAAGTTTAAAAGTAAGTGTTGAAGTAGGAATATAGTAGGATAAAAAAAAAAAAAAAGAAGAAAGATCTTCGGTCCAATCGAATTCCCGGATCGGTTAGAATCCCGGGCACCCCCTGCTGCTGCGTTCCCCACAAAGCTACCCCCCTTACGTAGCTTGGAAGAATGAAAAAGGAAAACTCCACTCTCCCTCCTTTCCGACTTCGCCACTTCCCGGTGAGCGAGAGGGCCCCGACGACCACCGCTCGCCGGCGATGTTCAAGCCGAGAGCCCTCGGTCCGCCGCAAAACCACCACCTCCGCAGCACTCCCTGCACCCGCACGCACCAGATCGGCGCCCTCCTCCTCGTCGTCGCCACCTTCTTCCTCACCAGGCTCTTCGACCACTCCTTCGCTCCCTGCTCTACCGCCACCGCCGCGATCGGCCGGGACGGCGCGCACGAATCCGCCGTCGCGCGGTTCGATGGCCGCGGAGCCTTCGCGTGGCCTCGCAGAGGCTACGGGGATCGCCTGTCGCTCAGGATCTACGTCTACGAAGAGGACGAGGTGGACGGGCTGAAGGCGTTGTTGTCCGGGAGAGACGGCCGGATCTTGCCGGAGAGCTGTGTTAAGGGTCAGTGGGGCTCCCAGGTACTTCAATTTCGGTTTTCAAATGTCATTTTAGTGCTTATCTGGCGATTCTGCTCCCTGATGGCCGTAGCATGCGGTTACAATTGCGAAATGATGGTGCTCAGGATTGGTCATATAGATTTCTTTAGATGGAAGAAGCCTGGTCCTGTAGCAGCAAGCATGTTTTTGTTGCTTCCTGTTCTTGATTTCGGTTTCGCTGCGATATTTGCATGTCTGAGTGATTCTTAAAGATCATTGTGGGAACTTTTATCTGAAAGAGGAAATGGGATTCGTCAATGAGGTATTTCTGGACCATTTCTCTGAGAGCGTCGATCATGAAGGAAGGTAGCAGTCTTTACAGAGAAATTATGACGGCGATGCAGTATTTGGAGCTATTGTGTTCGGTGTTCCTGTAGTTTACGAATGTCTATCTATCAGTTATGGGGCTTTGTGGTTTCTTCATCATCAATGCTGGGGATACTAATTAGTAGAAGTTTCCAATAACAACGCAGGTGAAAATACATAAGCTCTTTCTAGAATCCAGATTTCGTACGAGAAAGAAAGAGGAAGCAGATCTTTTCTTTGTGCCAGCTTATGTTAAGTGTGTTCGGATGATGGGAGGCCTCAATGACAAAGAGATCAACCAGACATACGTGAAGGTGAAAACTCTGTCGGCGTTTGGAAGAGTTCTCTGTTGTTTATTCAGGCAAACATTTTTGAGAAGAGGAACAAAAATTAATTGCAGTTGTTTGTAGTGCTAAATGAGTATGAGATTTTGAGGATTTTAAATTTGTTATGTCTCCTTGTTTGACGAGATAATTGGTCCTGCATCAGATGTTTAATGTTTTTTAGTTATCCAGGTGAAAATAATTGAAAGCAGCAGTTTATGTCTGAAAAGAACCTTTGTTTTCAGAAGCAGCAGTTGGAATTTTTTGGCAAAGAACTAATTTCAAAGTAACTTTGATTTTCTTTTGCTGGTTCTGAGGAAACTCATTTTGGTAAAGAATTCAAAAAAGGGTCCTTTGTTGCTTTTCAGTGGCTTGAAGTTGACATGGTTGTGTGGCTGCATATTGCTCTTTTTGTTTAGTTGATCCTTGCCTCGTTCAGTGCAGGTTCTGAGTCAGATGCCTTATTTCAGATTATCAGGAGGTCGCAACCACATATTTGTCTTTCCCAGGTACCCATAGTTCTTTGCACTCTGTGTGAGGCAGCTGGTTGAGTTTGTAGCTCAAAGTTGTATCATGAATTGAGACTCACTTGTAGTGTTTATCTTGCTTTCCTGATTCTTTACATTTAGCTTTAAAGTTTGTGTTCTCAATGTTCAATTTGGCAGTGGTTCATGAATTTGCTTTGAAACTTAAAAAGATCTAGAGCTACTTTACCAATGATCCAGCCTTCAGTGAAATTTGATGATAGTATTCACTCATTCAGCTTTGTCAGCTTCCTCATGTGGTGATCAATTGTCGTTCTTTTGTGCAACTGCAGCGGTGCTGGAGCTCACTTATTTCAATCTTGGGCGACATACATTAATAGGTCTATAATTCTCACCCCTGAGGTACATTACTTACTTTCCAGGACATGTTGCTCTGAAATGGTTTTTGTGATAGGATTCAGAAGCCACATGGTTGGCTTCTTGTACTTTCTTTATGTTTTAGACTTTACTAGCCGTGTGATGAAGTATGTTTTTCTCTTTCAAAATTTGTCTGGGTTAGAGACATGGATTTTGTTTCAAGTGTCTAGTGGACTTAGCTTTTGTCAAATGATATCCCTTATTGTTGTAAAGCATTCTCTTTATGCTCCCTATTCTTGACCAATGGTGTAATTTGGTTCTATTAGCGAGTTTAACTCTTTCTTCCTGTCGTATTATAAAGGCCCCAGAATGAGGGTACTTATGTGGTGATCTCGGAATCATACTAAGGCAAAAGATGTGAACCAATGTGTAAACATGGATAATTGACTTTCTGCTGGTTGTGTCTCGTGGTTGACATTTTCTTGTGAGCATAGTGGACACATGGACATGTGGTTTGCTCTCTTTGTTGTTCTTAAGGTAACTGAAAGGGACATGAGAACAATTTTTTGTTAAAGTTGAGCTCCACCTTCCAATTTTAATCTTTTGTGATTGCTTGATACTGCCTTTGATGCTCTGCTTTGTAGTTTGTCGGATGAATTTTAGAATAAGCAATGCTGCATGTGCTAAGAAATCTTACTCTTTTTACTAAGTGATATGGCATTTTTTATTGGGTTAAGAAGCCAATGATTCAAAGCATGGGCCTCACTTATTTCAATACCTATTCTAAATTTGCCACATATTTTAGTGAAATTATTCATGCATCTAGTATTTTCTTTTGGAATAAGTGCACAGCCTTTTTCTGCATTCAATGTACAAGGAGGACACAGAGTTGATAATAGTAACCGGATGTTTCGTCCATTTATACTTCTACATTCATCAATGTTCTGGGAAATTATCAGATGTTGGTTTTTTCTACATGCCAGAACATGAACATCTTAATGCTTCTGTTTTCGTAATTGTCCTTGTTCTACCAAATTGAGTAGGTGACGGAAGGAAAGAAAATACAACTGTGTCCTGTTTGCTTTTAAGATGAGAATGCTTGAAGAGATTTATCTTAGTTAAAGTTTTTGAGGGACTGTGTATTTAGAAATACTAGAATTTGTGGTCGAGTGATTGGCTATCACACTCATACATAGGTGATTTCCTTCAAAGGAATTGCACTTTGACGATTCTAGTGATTCTAAAGTAATGTTACTTGAGATGAACCAACCAAATATTTGGCAGACCTGAGTTTTGACAATGGCAATTTTGAATTTTATCTGTTAGTGCAGGGTGATCGGACTGATAAGCGGGACTTGAGTGCTTTTAATACTTGGAAAGATATCATCATTCCTGGCAATGTTGATGACAAGATGACCAGTGATGCTGTGGTCCAGCCATTGCCTTTACGGAAAAGGAAATACTTGGCGAACTATCTTGGTCGTGCACAGAATAAGGTTGGCCGTCTTCGGCTGATAGAACTTGCAAAGCAGTTTCCAGAGAAGGTAACTCTTCTGCAATATCCCAGTTGGTAATTAATAGAATCTGGGTTAGGAAATCAATGTGATGGAAACCAAAATGGATTGTCTCATGTCTTCTGTTTTCATCACTTCCACGTAGACTTCAGAGTATAGTTTGAACCATGGGTGGTGGACTAAGATTATCCGTTAGTTAAAACATCATCATGGTTAGGGAACTTGAAGCAGGACAGCCCCTCAGAAAATTGCTAAGGAGTTGACAATTTCAGTGGATAATTATATTGCTGTCATAACATTCTGAGGATATGTATTTTAATATAGATGGATAATGTATAGCGTGGATAGTGTAGAGGGTGAAAAACCAAAAGAACCATATGAAGTGGCTTGCAGTTTTCTGGCTTGCAGTTTTCAGCTATATTATTGAGAAACAACTGAAAACATCTTTTGCTGTGTTCCATGTGCATATGAAGTTGTGCAACACAGAGTAAAACTCCATATGCATAAAATGAATAGCAAAAAGAGCTTCAATAAAAATAGTATGATAACATAGAAATGCAAGTATATGTTGTATTATGACTATTAATTTCATAAACAGCTGGAATGTCCAGAGTTGAAGTTCAAAGGGCCAGATAAATTGGGCAGGCAAGAGTATTTTGAACACCTGCGGGATGCTAAGTTCTGCCTTGCTCCACGTGGGGAGTCATCCTGGACTCTTCGCTTTTACGAGGCTTTCTTTGTGGTAGGTGCTCTCTCTCTGTAAGCTAATGTCCAGTCCAACACCCTCACACTGGCACATGGCATGGATACTAGCATTTACTATGTGTAATGTAGAGAATCTCCATGATTTGGTTTATAGGAGTGCGTCCCAGTGCTCCTGTCAGATCACGCAGAACTGCCTTTTCAAAATGTTATTGACTACAAGAAGATATCGATCAAGTGGCCATCTTCTCGAATAGGGCCCGAGTTGTTGGAGTATTTGGAATCCATACCAGGTTGGCGTCTCACACCTTTTTTCAGGTCTCTCCCCTCATAATTGATCATCAGTTAAAATGTTGATTCTATTTCGTGTCAGATCAATCCATAGAAGAGATGATAGCCAATGGGAGGCAGGTAAGGTGCTTGTGGGTCTATGCTCCTGAATCGAACCCGTGCTCAGCAACTAATGCAATTTTGTGGGAACTTCAAAGAAAAGTGAGATATTTCCACCAGTCTACCGAGACATTTTGGCTGCACAACGAATCATTTGTTAACAGAGACTTGGTTGAGTTCTCTAGGTGGAGACCTCCTATGCCTTTACCCTGAATTTTGTCCTCCAAAGTTTTTCCATTTCTCACGAGCCATATATAGTGTTAGCCTACGTGAATACGAGCGGTGATTATTCATGAACCAAGAATTCTTTGTGCTCTAAAATCAAATAGCCATTGCTCTGTTTTTGCTCTCTTGGCATTCTGGTTATTTTCCTCAATGTTCGTGTGCACTTGCCAATGACCTATTTGATGAAGTTAATGTTTGCTGAAGTTGTGGTCTGTCTTCCTAATCTACTTGCTGGTCTTTGTTTATCATGGTCACACAACATCGGTGGATATGACGACTTGAATTTGATGCTGTCAATAGATGACTCCTTCAAGCTCACTTGGATAGAGAAGAACTTGGTGTCTGACATGAGTGTTGTCCAAAATAAATGGTAGCTAATGTAAGTTTATATGCAAACACTCTTCTACAGTAAATAATCTGTCATGCAAAACAAATAATAGTGGAAATACTAAAGAGTAGTGATGCAAAAGTCTGCTCAAGTGACTTGTATGGTTTGAACTAGCCTACTGCATTCTCCAAATTTGCTTGACAGGATCCTTAAAATCCACTAAGAGCAAATTTCTTAAGTACATACAAGTCACTTGATGACCACAAGAGCAAATTGAGTATAAGAGGATTCAACAATTTGTAGATGCAACCTTCTTCGTAGTTCAAACCCCCTAAGGACACCAACGCATGCTTTTGACAAGAAGATAGCAAAAACTAGGAGTTACCTCGAATGGTCAAATTTTGGACGATCATACAGATTCCGGTGCATGAATAGAGGTCGAGCCTTACTATTCATCAATAGGGCACCCAATTCACCGAAGCACTATATTTCGTTTTGGGAAAGGACCGAACGCTACATTCAAGCGAATCGAGTTTCTGGTTCTAAATTTCTCGGCGCTTTTGAACAGTTGCTTAAGGCAAAGTCAATGCTGGTAAAACCACTTTTTGCAATATCTCCACAAGTGCCGCTAAAACCACTTTCTGGTTCATTATCTGTCATTATTTCATGCCCAATTAAATTTCAACTCAATCTGGCTTGAACGCATAAACCGAAATCATTAGCAAGTCAGATTTTGTACTCATCAAAGCCCGCAAGATTAGCAGTCAGTACATATGTGCATCTCAATTAAGCATGGTAAGTGAATGCAGCTCCTGAAGCGACCTGGCCGAGAGTGTTGAGGAATAGGATATACCGATTGATGGCTGTTCGAGAGTGCCAACTTGTTTGACAAAAGAACCCAATGCACATACATCCAGTTCATGTTATACACAAACTGCGAATCATGTTTGAAACCACACTTGCATCGTACCATCTAGTATACCTAGCATTACTGGGAAAAAAAGAAAGAACTGCCTGTATAAATAAGTTTCTACGAAGAATGAATCAAACGAAACCTATACAGATAGAAAACGTACCCATTCGTCACCTATCTTACCAAAACTACTCCATAATACAAGTAAAAGCAAAACTTTTGTCGGATCAACTCCATTCCTCCAACCCTACTCAGCAATATGATATACCGGTGTTATAAGAGCAACGAGCCCTCACAAACTTCAATGAGGGCGAAGCCAAACGGTAACCTGTCAATAAGCATATGAACTGGGAAGTCAAGCAGTATGATTGCAGCACCATCTTCTGCGACTTGATTAGGCCCCAAATATCGACTTCGCATGGATTAGGAATTCAAGATTTCTCTTGCCGCGTGTCTTGTCTTGTTCGATCAGCTGGTCAACTAGGAACAGCACGTCAATGGTGACTTTCCATGAGATCAGCAAGACTGATCTTCCCACAGTTGCCAGTGTCCAGCATGTCAAACTTGTTGCAGATCTGCAGAATGTCTTTCTCTGATACCTTCCCCATTTCCTTAAGCTTGTATATGACATATTCAGATTTACTGCAAAACACAACAAAGACAAACTCACATTAACGGCAGCTCCATACAGGATCCATAACGAATACAGCGGAAAGGCACCTAGAAGATGTAAGAGGATTATGATGAAGACAAGGACTTAATCATTCAACAGTAAAGTGAAATTAGGTACTAGTACTTGGGTGATGGACACAAAAAATACTACCCGAGAAGGAATTGTCTAGAGCTGGGGAGCGGGGAATGCTGGATCAGGTGCATCTGAACCATTTGATCATATGGGTTCCACGTAGGGCCCACATGACCAACGGCTCAAATAGACCTGGTCCAATGGAGCCGGGTGCAGGCAAGGTTTTTTGCACGTTACTTGGATAGAATGAAATAGCGGCAATGTGGAAGCTGCCTCAAAAGCTGCCGGTGCAAATCTCAATAGATGAAAGTGAGAAACATCTGAATTAATGGAGTTAGCAAAGTCCAAAGATTCTCCTGCGCTAATATATACTCTCTTCTAGAGAGCCATTCATGTTGAAAATCAGTTTTTCCTCTTACCATCAAAGATAAAGTGACGCACTTTTAGTAAAGAACTTATGATCTCTCTCTATGATCAAATTCAACACGTTCAAGAAACACTAATACTTTCTGTGGGGGAAATACTAGTTCCATTGAATAATATCATCGATGACTTCCTCATCTACGAAGACAAAAAGCCATAAAAGGAAAGACAACAAAATATACACACATAACTACAACCTGTCTAAAAGTAGTAATGGAAGTTCAATTTTCATAATCACAAACAAACAAAGAGATAATAACCACAAACCAGAATAGCTGAAATTCTAAAAGCATCAATGTATAACCACATAGAGAACAGACGTAACAAAAGACAAAGTGAGAACTCTGAAGTTATTCAACAATTCAAACAATCATGGACAAATTAATTGTACCGATTAAAGGTAAGTCAATTGGCATTAAACACGCTATGAGCATCTTATTTTGACTATCTTCAGTCAGTATGTTATTTACCTGAAAAACAAATTGCTAAAACTGCAAATTGTTTCAGATAAACAGTAGGCAATTGTCAGAAAGAAAAGTGCAAACACATCGTCCGGTCATTGAGATACAGTTCATTTCGATTTCGTATTATTTCTGCTCATGGTGAACTCATCTCAGATAACTCAACCAATCCAAGAGAAGGGAAGTTGAGATGGAGTGAGGGGTGAGATTAAAAAAAGTCAGCGGCACTATGTTGAAAAAGATGCCAAAGAGTAAACTTGACTGGAAAAAAATTCTTAAGCTGGATAACAGAAGAACTGAGGAACTTCTCCTCATGTTGGGCGTTGCATAACTCCCATGAATATTACAACAATCTGCAACTTTCTTAAAGGATGAAAATATCGGAATTGGTGACGTGAAATTCTAAATATTGATCGTGATATTGACAAAGATATACAATCTTCTAATAGAAATTCAATCTTTGTAAAGCATGAAAAAAAAGGGGGAGATTTAAGATAGCTACTGCGACCAATTATCAAATAACTTTTCCCAGAAGATATATAGTGCCCACCCAGATGAAACTCAACTCAGAATGTGCATGAACTTGCAGAGCACTAAACCTTTTCATGCGTTACACATGCACACATAAACACAGTGTCAAGAATAATTTCCACAATCTAAACCAAGGTGAGCAGGACACAGATCTGTCATAGTACAATAACTTAATCAGCACTAATAAGCTATTCTCCGTTGCCTTCTAAGAATGACCCTCAACGCTAGATAATGCTCAGAAGTGAAAGCAGACTTATGGACACGTTGTGTTGCTATTTAGTAAAGGAATTCATAATGTGCCATAAGGATTTATCATGGTAAAGGGAACAAAGCATACCTAACAAAGCCATTGTTGTCAATGTCAGCTGCCAGGAACTCGGCTACGGTCATATCATGACCAAGCACCCACTTTGCAATCCTCCTTTGTCGCTTATCAACTCTTGCCTCAGCCAAATAGAGAAAAGCACGCGCAACCGCCAGTGTCGATACTAATAACCAGATGGAAGCGAAAATACGACCAGGCATTGATGTGAATGCACGGTCCCCATACCCGACTGTGGTGACAGACATTACCGAGAAGTAAAAGGAATCTAACCAGCCAAGCCTCTCAACAAAATGCACCGCAGCCACACCAATTCCAATACAAAGAACCACAACACCTAAGGCCAATGCCACCTTCATCCTTATCCTCATCCTCCCCTTTTTCAAATCGACTAAATAAGATCCTCCGGAATGCTTGTTTTCCTTCCTATCCTGTGCCGCCCTCAACAAGTGACTCTCTTGCAAATCAAGAACATAACTAACCATCCCAGACAACAATATATCGATAAATCCAAATCCCACCAATACAAACATTATAGAAAACATCTTGGTTGCAGTGCTATTCGGCGTAATATCACCATACCCAATCGTGCACATAGTGACAATGCAAAAGTACAGAGCATCCACAACAGGGTGAGTCTCAATAGCTGTAAAGTTATCACGGTTGTACCAGTATATAGCCACACCGAACAACAAATAAGCAACTAAAAGTACCACCGCCTGACGGACAATCGATTGCGAATTGGACTGAGGCTTCGGCGGAGCAGGTTGGCGAGTAGCCTCATTCAAAACCGCCATCGCCGGTGCTGTCTTGGCGCGGTGCAAATGGCATTTCCGGCCCACCGCATTATAATCAGCCAAGCGAGGCTCCTGCGCAGAAAAAGGCAATGATGCGAACAGGTCTTGAGAAGAGGATGGTCTGGACGAACTCCCGGACAGAGTCAACGCATCGACGATCTGCGAAGCGTCCCCTGGAGACGGAGACGGCCCGAAAATGAGGCGGTCCTTCAGGTCCGACGGCGTGAGGGGAACAGGGATGGAGATCTCGCCATCCTCAGGGAGCGACGAGAGGGACGGCGGCCACCTCCTGGGGCTCGAGTACGGAAGCAGAGGCTCCTTCTCCATGCTAACACACTATTATTATCACCACCCAAAATCACATCCGCAATGCTTACCGATCGAATTACGCCAAACCCATCAACCTAAAAGGATCGAGCTCGTCACACGGAGTGTGGAATCAGGGGAAAAAGAATAGGAAACAGAGTTCCAAGCAGAGGCTCCTTCTCCCTTCTGATGTGTTATTACCACCACCCAAAATCACGTCCACAACACTAACTGTGCCGATCGAATTACGCCAAACCCATCAAACTAAAAGAATCGAGCTCATCACAGGGAGTGTGAAAACAGGGGAAGGAGACCCGGAAACAGAGTTCCCTCCCGAAAATAACGCCGAAAACGAAGCGAGGAGCCGAAAGGACGACTTGGGTCGATCGATATTCTCACTCTGTCACGAGCGATCCGATGCCGAGAGGGACTTTGGATTCATTCACGTTCTTCGACAAGAAGAGCGCGTGCACTCACAGGCATTGACATGAGAGACACAGAGAGAGAGAGAGAGAGATGGGGGGAGAGAGAGAGTGGTTCGGTTGTGTAAACGTGCTGTTCGGTAGGTCTCCATGTGCGGTGATTAAGGGCGGTGATCGTCAGGCGCCGAATGATCCGCGGATTCAATACGAGTTGACGAGAGAGAGAGAGAGAGAGAGGGAGTGCGATGATAGAGGGTGATGATCAATCAAGCGCCGAATGGTCGTATTTAATGCGAGCGGAGAGAGTGTGACAGGGATCGGGCTTTTTGTCTGTTTGCTCGAGATGATGAGAGGGAGATTCGGGCCTTTTGTCGGTTCGTGGGTTTCGGGGATTCATATGACACTTTTCAGGAATGATGAGCATTGGTCCAGGTAGAATTGGGCACCGGGCCGGAACGACCCTAGATGTATTGGTCTGTTCAACTGGTATAATGCGATTGTATTTTGGTATTTGTGCGAGAATCGTATCTAATTGGATCGAGAATAAGAGAGAAAATTCATATTAGTAGTATTAAACTTTCAGACTTTGAAATATCGTTATTATCAATAGTACTCAATATGTTCTTTTATTGCTAAGAGCAGTTTTAAACTTATTTTGGTGTAGGTCGATATGTATCCATTGGAATGCACCCGCAATATGTATATGTAGGGAAAATTCAGTATACCATGCACTTTGAAAGTCTCAAATAAATGAGTTACCACCTTTTTATGCTTGTTTGAAGTTTGCTCTCGAATCAACCCTTTTCACTTACCCTACATGATGACATGATTTGGCCTCTTTGGTTAGGTTTGGCATATTTCTTCACAAATAAATGATTTTGTTTGGCATGGGTAATCATGTTGGACTCTATCTATTAGAAGGGAATTTTATTTTTGCTCTAATTGAAAAAAGAACAAAAAACGAAACAAACAAAAAATAAAAAGAATTGGCTGATTCCCAGAACTAATGGGTAGCTTCATGTTTTGGGTGGAGTTTAGACTTACTTCAGATATGCTCGCCTCTACTTTGTAATTTGGATTTGGGTGGAAGGCACGTGCTTGTTGTAGCGTGTGTACTGACTGTCGCTTGCAGGGCTCAGATTGGTTGATTCTCTCTTAGTGACTCAGACTTCAGCCCAGCTATCCGGTCCGGTCAATGCATGTAAACCGAATTGGACATAAAAGGAAGCTTTGAGAAAGCTGATCATATCTTCGGGTCAAGTCAAAGAGAAACGGATGTTTAAACATTAGATTGATTGGACAATTTTTGGAGGATTCTCAAATTGATTGGTTTATTTATTTATTTGTAAGGGATTGCGATGCGGTTGGATAATGTTAGGTACGATTTATTTGCCACGAATTGCATCCTCATCCTCTTCTTTCGTTTTTTGGGTCGTCTCTTTAGATAGAGAAAAAGCGAGGAATAGTTATTCCAAAACAAAAGGTTGTGAAAAATCCATTTCCTCCATTTCCTTTCGGTTTTGGAAGGAAATAATAGTGGTGAGTCCACAAAAAAAATACTTCCCTCGTATTTGAATTCATTTACTTTCATTTCCATTCTTTTTCTCAATGCAACGAAGAAAAGCACTTCCCTAAAGTTTTTGTTTCACTTCACTTCCCTTCTTTTCCTTTCCAACCAAACTTGTAAAGAGAAAATCATATATGAAAGCGATCAGATATGCTTTACTAATAGTTTTGCTGAAAATAGCCCCATGCAACAAAATACCTTTCATTGAAGGTTGATCTTCAATTTTTATAGAATCGGATTCCGTGGTAATTTGTACGGTAAATAAAATATGCAATGAAGAACTAAAATTAATTACTCTAAATGAAAGTAAATGTATGAACTGGAAAAATAAAGTGATAAACTAAAAGATACTTAAGATGCCTTTGGGAAGACTTTTGGAAAAAGCTTTTAGAGAAATGCAAAGGCCTTTAATTTTAACGGTTTTTGAAAAAAATGCAAAGTCTGTTTAGTAAACCGTAATTGAAAAGTGCATTGGAAAGCAATTTTGGGGAAATGCCGTTTGGTAAACACATATTTGGAAAGTCTTTTGGTATGACCAATTTAAACTTTTTTGATTTTAATTTTTTAAAGTTGAAAATAAAAACAATGATTGTTTTTTATATTTTCAAACTGAGGTATAATGTAAAAAGAGATATATTAACAAATTCATAAGTAAAAACTCACATCAAAGCCAACTTTTTCTCAATTGAAAAAAGAGTAATTTTATTATAATAAATATGGTTACATATACATTGAAGAAATATATAGATTAGTAAATACTCAAGGATGCTTATGTTAACTTATTACCTATACCATGTTCTAAGATATAAAGACATATTCCAAGCATTTCTATAACATCAATATTCCTAGTTCTTTCAAGGCAAAAGCGTATCACTAAATCATGCATTAAATTATTAAATACAATCTTATTCATTCTAAACATTTGATAACACTTTGTCAATTAGTATTTTTGCTCATGAACTCTCCTAACCAAGCATTTCTATTTATGATGATGTTATACAAGGTTTTTTGTGATTGTACATTGCCTAATAAGCGATTGTGGATTAGGTAATTTCCGCAAGTTGCCAATATTCCTTGTCCTCTTTTTTTTATGTATTTCTCTTTTAGGAGAATCGTCCATATTTATCTAAAGTAACAAAACAATAAGAAAAGTGATGAATAATCATCCATCAATGGAATAGTTATCATCCATAATATATATGTAAACTCCACCTAATCAAAAGATACAAACTAAGAACATATGTCTCACATTAGAACATAATTAGAAATAGAGTTCAGAAGTAGTGCAAATCACTAATAAAAAATAAGTCTCACAATACAACATAGATTAATATGAAAATGGCTTAAACAAGTAACTAACATCCTAGTGATGACTATTATGCTCTTCCAACTTAAACTTAAGCCACTCGACTTTTTTTCATCTCCATCCAAGTTCATAAAAATCTACCTATTATCTTTTTTTTCAGCAAAATGTGAGAGTGCAAAGAAGAGCAACTTTTTGTCTTAATTAATCTTAGGTATGGCTTTAAATGTTTGCATAATTTTTTTGTAAGGATCAAACTCCCTTGCAACTGATATGAGCTTAAGTGAATGTATACTCATGTAATTACTTAAATACCTTGATGCATATGATTATGCGAGGTGATGGAACTGTCTTGATGTGTATGATCATGCGGGATAGTACCCGATTAAGTTCAGATGCCCCTATGTTAACGAGATGGCGTTTGTAAATGAATTTCAAAACGAAACTCCTCAATTGGAAGGCCATCCTGAGGCGTATGCACATGCAGGATGATACCGTGTCTGATAGGGCGGGATGATATTTGATTATGCCAGAAGACCGTCAACCTTTGGGTTGGCAGTGGCCCTGAGCGGTCGTAATAATCTTGACATATATGTGTGAAACATGCATGGGAATGATACTTGATTATGTCTAGATTATTAATGGTATTTGTGTATGATTATGAGATGTCGTATGTTCTTAGGTTTGCCTCATAAGTATGTGATTTATTGTGAGAACTGACTATGTACTTATGGGATGATGGCTTAGAGAAGGTGAGATAACTGTTCCTGTTAATAGTTAAGGCAAAGTAAGGGCTTTGCTATTGATTTTTCATTGATGGATAACTTGCACGTTTAGGCTGACTCTGAGGTAAATTACTTCTCTACACGAGGATTAGGGAGCTTAATTACAAAAGGTTATCTCATTATTGTTTGTTGAAATGTTTTTAAGGCCCTAAGCATGTCTGAGCTCTATCATCACATCTGATTTAGGGTCCTTATCGAGTAGAGTTAGGAGGTGATTGAGTACATCTCTTACGAATGCTACATAACCACAATCTAGGTAGATGATGGGCTTCAAAGCTTAGTGCTCCACCACTTCTCGGCTTGGCACTTTTGGGTTGGGGATGATATGTACAGCCCTATTCGAGGTTTTGACAGACCTTTAGGTATGGGGCCCGAGAACATTAACTGGGACGCAATGGATTTGGATGTGCATGATGGGACAGTGTCTGATCTGAAGGTCAACCCCCCCATATAATTGTCGAGCCGGAGCCCTAGTACATGGAACCCTTAGGGTACTAGGTGGTAGTAAAGGTGCATCACTTTTTGAAGTCGTCCTCATAGTACTAAAGTTTGTGTTACTTAAGTTGTATAAAATGATATATATATATATTTTGGTAAGGTAAGTGGTATTATAGCTTTGAACAAATTTACAAGAAAACTCGACCGGCTCCTAATCTTGCACTCTCGATACAAATATAGGGAGAGTGGAAGGGAGCACAATCAAGAAACAGGAAAAGAAGAACAACACAGACTAAACAGAACAAGGACCGAAGGCCCAGGAGAGACAACAAAGAGAAGCCAACGTCCGGATACCGAAGAGGCAGGATGTTGAAGGACGCCGATCTAAGCATGCTCCTGCCGATCGCTGAAGATAGCTAGGTGGAAGCCCCAACTCCGCTGGAGACGTCTATTCCTCGGGATATCAGGAATATTAGAAAAACTTGCAGCTTTGTCCTTCACCCTTTTGATAATGTGATTTTTGATTGAAGTAAGGATGACCGACTCTCCACGGAAGATAACGGCATTCCTTTTCTTCCAAATGATATAGCACATAGCAGCAAAAGAATGTCGTGCTATAATGTGAAAAAATTCTTTGCCTTTGAGGAACCGCATAGCCCGAGAGGAGGTTATCCTTCCAAGGCCTAGGACGCCCGAGGGGAAGATTGCGGCGAGTGGCCCAAAAGTAAGCGACGAAGCCGTTAGATGGCAATCAAAAATAAGTGGTCGGTGGAGTCGGGGACCTCATTACAAAAAGCACAGTGGTGTAGTCAATTCTACCATATGATAGAAGGAGTTCTTTGCGTGGGTAGACGATTTTTAGCAATTAACCGAGAGAATGAATTGGAAACTGGGAGTAATGTCGCCCGCCCAAATGAGAGAAGCCCAAGGAGCGGGGGTCTCTTCCTTCGAGGCGGTCCCATGCGGACCCAATGGTGAAGCGACCCGAAGGGTGCCATCTCCAGGAAAAGCAATCCGGAGAGGAGTTAGGCGCTGGAGAAGAGAGACCCCAACTCAATAGAAGGAGGCGCGTGGAACAACCCCGGGGCGAAAGAAGATCCGCCACCACTGCATTTCCTGGAAGCTCGGATCTCCGGATGATTGGTTCCGGTAATAGGATGTGAATAGGCCCTTTTGGATGCCAGTGGTCATACCACAGGGAAACTGAGAGGCCATTCCCAATTTTCCAAAAGAAGGATAGGCGAGACTCGCTTCTTAATTGCAAAATCTTCTTCCAAGCCCAAGAACAAACTGTGGGAGTGGTGGCAATCCAAAAGTTTTGCCACTTTAAGAAGTTGGAATGAATCCAACGACTCCACAGGGATACCTTGTCCGTGAAAAGGATCCAGATATATTTCATTATGGCTGCTTTATTACAGTCTCTTAATTTTCGGATGCTGAGACCTCCTTCATTTTTTGGTAGACAAATGTCTTCCCAAGAGACCTTTGCCCCTCCCTTACCGAGATCAGCACCTTTCCATAAGAATTGGCGCAACACTTGTTCAATGTTGTTTAGGACCGAGATTGGTAAGGTGAAAACACTCGACCAGAAAGCCTGAATTGAATGTAGGACTGACCTGATTAGTTGAAGTCTTCCAGCATAGGAGAGTAAGCGATGGGCCCAGGACTTGGCTCTAGAAGTAATCCGCTCAATCAAGGCAATACAGTCAGTCTTCCAAAGCCTGGAGGAAATAATAGGTACTCCAAGGTAACGCACCGGGAGAGAACCTTCATGAAATCCAAAGGCTAGCAATATGTAGTTGCGGATAGTCGGAGAGCCTCCTGAAATGAAGACTTCGCTCTTGTTATTGTTTGGAAGTAATCCACTCCAAGAGGAGAATAAGTTGAGTCCTTTCTTCAACAATGTGATGGAACCCCAATCTGCCTGGCTAAACAGGAAAACATCATCTACGAAGAATATGTGAGAAAGCCTAACCGGTTTGCATCGCCAGAAATACTTGAAATTTGCATGGGATGTGCGAGTACTCAATATTCCCGAAAATACCTCCATTACTAGGGTAAAGAGGTAAGGGGACATGGGGTTGCCCTGGCGAAGGCCCCTCCCGCTTGAGAAGAATCCGTGCAGCTCACCATTAATCGAGATTGAGTACTTGGGGGTCCGGACGCACACCATAATTAGCTTGATCATAAAGTGAGGGAATCCAAAGGCTAAGAGTGTCAGCTAAAGGAAGTCCCAGTCGACAGTGTCATAGGCCTTTTGGAAATCCACCTTAACAGCACATTTGGGGAGATAGGGTTGCGGGTGGAAGCCAGCAAAAAGTTCCTAGGCAATCATAATATTATCTCTAATCCTCCTACCTTTTACAAAAGCATTTTGTGCCGGATCTACCACATCTCCCAAGACCGAGGCCAGGCGATTTGATAAGATTTTTGTGATGACCTTATAGATGGTATTGCAGCATGCGATTGGTCTGTAGTTCGTGACCGCACACGCATTTGGCACTTTTGGAACTAAGGTGAGGATAGTATTATTTACCTCCTTGAGGAGTCGCCGGAGGAAAAAATTCCTTGACCGCGTCGAGGACGAGATGGGCCAACTATGTCCCAATTACTCTTGAAGAATTCCACTGTGAACCCATCAGGGCCTGGGGCTTTACCTCTCGGGAGAGAGAAAAGCATATCAAGAATTTCCATATTAAGAACCGGCCTAGAAAGAGTACTGACCTGGTCTATAGTCAAAGGCCTCCGGATGTAATCTGTAACCTCCTGTAAGGAGGGCTTAGACAGGGCTGAGTGAGGAGCAAGCAAGTTAGTGAAGAAGGAAACAAAGACCTGCGGAACCATAAGAGGGTCAGTGATCAACTCCCCCGCCACATTTGTAACTGATAAAATCCTATTTCGAAGCTCTCTCTTCTTAACCGAGAGGTGAAAAATCTTGTATTACTATCGCCTTCTTTAAGCCACCGAATTCTGGACTTTTGCCTGTAGAAGGATTCTTCATCACGGCGCAAGTCCACGAAGTTACGGCATCGTGTCTGCTCGAGCTCAGCCAACTGAGGGTTCTGCAGATCAAGGATCAATTCAGTCTGTACCAACCGAAGGCTCTCCCTAGCTTCCTCCGCTCTAGCCGAGATATTGGAGAAAGTGTCCCTGTTGAGTTGCTTAAGTCTGCCCTTGAGCAATTTCAGCTTGAAAAGTATAAAATGATATTGCTATAAGTGTACATATATATTAGTGTGTTTTATGCTATCTTTGTTAAATGGTTTGGTGATTGTATTTTTGCTTCCGCTTGTGTATAAGTAAACGATAACAAGAATGGGCTGACGATGCTTCTTGGGACATCGCATTCAAATGGCCTCAATGAATGAGGGTTGTTGTGTACCCAAGGGTCGGGGCGTGACATGCAATGTCTCAACCACAACCAATTTTTTAATGTGAATAGCTGCGTGTAGCTTTCATTCTTACACCTTTTTATGATCTAGGTCACACACAGATTGCCAACCTATTGAATCGGCAAAAAAAAGGCCCTCCTCAAACCCAAAAGCTAGAAAGACCCTGATTTCATTTTAAATGAGAGAAAAATGGGTTTTTTCTAGAGATACACCCATTAGGACCATACCCTTATCTTCTTCACGTCGTGTAAGCAATCTGCTTCAAAGAAGCCAAGTTTTGGTTTTTATATGTATATGGCAACAAAAGACACGATCCGTCTTCAGGTTTTATCTTCCATCTTCTCATGTTTCACTTGAAAGGTAAAACATTTATGTTTCTGCATGAAATCAGCTACAATTCTAGTTTTTTTCATGCCACTTTTTACGATTGCGCTATTTTGGAACCTTCACATCAAATTATAATTAACTAGCAAAAGAGCATAGAATAATATTTTGGAATGTGTAAAGAAAGAGATGTGATTAAAGGTTGAATGAGATCAGAAATGTTTTTAAACAGTTTTCACTTAAAAGATTCAATTGCGTGAAAGAATCACTTTAATTTGCTAAGTCAAGACGCGGTCAATCAATCAAGCCGTTAGAAATGCATCCACCTAGGAATAAAAGTCTTGGTCATTGCATTAGTCAAATCCTAGAAATCTACTTCACAGTTCCATATTAAGTAAGAAGGTAATATCATCAATACTCTATATTCAGTCGTTATCAAATAATAATTTCTTTTCTTTTTAAGCAATAAAAATGATAAACCCTTCAAATTCAGCAGTAGAATCTTTAAGCTATTATCGAATAATATTTTCTTTTCCTTTTCAGCAATAAAATTGTTAGACCCTTAAATTCTGCGATTGAGTTTGAGCTGTGCTTCTTCCACTCATTTTTTGGTTTAGATACTCCATTTTTTGGTGTTTTGACTATACTATCCCTTGTGGAGCCTACACTTCTTGTATAACTTTAAGAAAGTAATATATATTTTTAAAATTGTTTGGTCAGTGCTTTTTATTTGATTTCTTCTTTGTTTTTATGTGGGTCCCACTTTTCTCCTTCTTCTTTCTTTCCACACCTTAGACCTCTTAGGGTGCGTTTGGTAACGTTTCTGTTTAAAAATTATTTCTAGGAACAGAAATAGAAAAAAGTGTTTATGTTCCAGGGAACAATTTTTGAACAAAAAAACGTGTTTGGTAAATCATTCTGTTCAGAAATATAAAAAGAATAGAAATACGTTTGGTAAATTTATATAATTTTTTTTATTTCTTTTAATTTTTAAATATTTTTATTTTCTTTATTATTTTTTATTTTTTCTTCTTTTGGCCGGTCGCCCGGCCTTGGCCATGGCCGGCGACCGGCCGACGAGAGCGGCGGCCTCGCCTAGCCATGGCGAGGCTCGGCCCCCGGCGAGGCCGAGCCTCGTCGTAGGCCGGGCGAGGTCGGCCTCGCCTTGGCTAGGTGAGCTTGAGCTCGCCTAGATTCGGCGAGGCCGAGCTCGCCTAGCGGCCGGCAAGGCTCGGCGTTGTCGGGCCACCGCCCGGGGCGACGCCGACCCTAGCGGTGGCTCGGCGGCGACGCCGAGCCTCGCCGGCCGTTGGGCAAGCTCGGTCTCGCCGGATCTAGGCGAGATCGAGCTCGCCCGGCCGGGCGCAAGGTCGGCCTCGCCGCGCCGGGTGGAGACGCTCGCAGGAGGAGACGCTCACAGCGGCTGTCAGCGTCGGAGAGGATGACGGTGGAGAAGCCGGATGGTCTCGAGACAAAGGCGGCTATCGGCGCCGGAGAGTGGGAGGCGCCGGAGAAGAGGACGGTGGAGACACTTGCAGGAGTAGAGGCTTGCAGGAGAACACGATTTTGTTCCTTTTTTGTTCTTCAAATATGTTTCAGAAATAAGAAACATAAATTTGTTGTTTCTTATTTTTGTTCCCTTTTTGTTTCGGGAACAAAAAAAAAAAAAAAGGCAATGCACCCAAACGCGTTTGTTCCTTTTTGTTAAAGAACAAGAAAAACAAAAAAAGTGTTCAAAAACAGAAAAAAGAAATGCAAACAAATAGGCCCTTAGTTTTCCATTATTGCAAATTGTTTCTTTGTTTTCTCTCTTACAAGCCATTTTTTTTGTTTCCTTTCTACGTCTATCACTCCTTCTTCTACAACTAATCTCTCTCATATTTGCAATCTCCAAGAGAACTACTTACTTCAATAATTAGACACGTCACTGAATCTGCAATCTAATTAAACTACTAATTTAAATCCCGCGTCATATTACTTAAAAGAACAGAATTTGCCTATTGCCTTTGACTTTTATGCCTATACTTGGTGGAGACACCTTTTCTTTCTCTAGACACTCACATGTGCAAAAAGTTGAGAGAAATATATAAAAAAAGGGAAGAGAGAGAAGCAAATTCTCAATATTACCTTTCATGGTGCAAAAAGAGCCTACATGCAATGGAGAACAAGGGCTTGTTGGGGTGGTGACTCGTGAGCCCAATGTTGGTGCCAATGAGAGTATGGAGGATGATGAGATTGACATCAAATAGAGGATGACTTGGTTTGTGGAAGGAGTGGGAGGCATAAGAAAAGAATGACATGCTAGAGAGAAAATAGAGAGACGATTTGCAAAAGGGAAGGAGGCATCAAATGCATGGAATAAAAAAGAAGAAAAAGGAAAATGGGACCTACAAGGAAAAAAAAAGAAGAAACAAAATAAAAAGCATTCACCAAATAATAAAAAAAGATCACTTCTATAGAGTCATACTAGAAGTAGTAACTACCGGGGGTTCACCCCAGTAGCCACCATTCCAACTTGGAAGGGGGAGGTGAGAGGTTCAAATCCCCACCTTCTCATGGGGGTTAGGGGTGGGAACGATTTCATTTCAGGAGTGAGTTTCGACTCCCACGCAGGAGGCAGGGCAAAAGTCTGAGAGTGCGTGTTAGAGTAGGCTTAGAGTAGGACCGACAAAAAAAAAATACTAGAAGTAGTGGGCCCCATAAGAAATGGTATGATCAAAATACCAAAAAAGGAAGTGTCTAAATTAAAGAAGGAGTGAAAAAGTATGACCCTTTTTTCATGCACCTTTCCTTCAAATATATTAGGGTTAATACCCTGAAAAACCCCAAACTGGTACACTTGTGACAAATTTACCCCAAACTATTTTTTTGACCACCAAAAACCCCAAACTGGTATACCTTTGACAAATTTACCCCAAATTGATACACTTGTGACAAATTTATCCTCTGTTATTTTTCGTTAAATTTTATTATCAAATTATTAAGTTAAATGGCACGTGACAATTGACCGATATAACAATTTAAGATTTTATGCTTCGTTTGTCACAGTTTACAATTTTTGTGATTTTTTTTTGTGGTATTAATTCAATTTAGTAGAGGGTATGTTTGTCATAAATTTACCATTTTGGGGTTTTTTGCAATCGAATAAATTAGTTTTGGGTAAATTTGTTATAAATGTACCAGTTTAGGGTTTTTTTATAATCAGTCGGGGTAAATTTGTCATAGGTATACCAGTTTGGGGTTTTTCATGGACAAAAAAATAGTTTGGGGTAAATTTGTCACAAGTGTACCGGTTTGGGGTTTTTCATGGTCAAAAAAATAATTTGGGGTAAATTTGTCACAAGTGTAACAGTTTGGGGTTTTTCAAGGTATTAACCCAATATATTAAGATGGCTTGTTATGACTATCTGATTAGCCTGACTATCCAAAAGGGGAGTGGATAATCTTTGAAGAATTACTTCCTTATGTGTCGCCCTCAAAAGATTATAGCATACTTTTTCTTACCATATACTACTTAGTACGGTTTCCATCTGAACAATTTTTTTTTTTTTAACCATATATTTAGATCTCAAATTCGAACACTTGACCTCTTCCCTCCCAAAAAAAGGGAGATATTGAGAGTATTGCATAATGAATGTTTAATGCACAACGCTTAATATGCTAGGTTAATTAAAGTTCTCTCATTTTGTGGTATATTACATATGATATCCATGCACTGTGTGGTTATAACTCTATGTAGATCAACTTGCTTTTATTTATTTTATTTTATTTGAAAGTAAACAACCTCTTTATATGAGTAGACATTAAGGGTAAATAGCACAAATCTTAGAACCTTTAATTCTAGTAATGACTTCAAGAAAAACCAGATATTTTGGTACTATATCCTACCTACCCTTACTAATGAAAGGACACCACATATCTCACATTCAATCTTCTAAATTTAGGTAATCATATAATGATATCGATTATTTGCATCTTTTTCTTTTGTCAATTCCATAATTAAATGAAGCTAAAATAGTAATGAATCAGGAAAACCTCCATCAAAATGGTAGCTAATTCTTTTTGAGATAACTTCGTTGTAGTGATTGTCATAAATGACGTCTAAATACCAAAGGAGGCGCCTCTAAATTCTATATAAATCGATGGCATTTCCTCTTGCTAACACGTTAAAAATTTCGTCTATACTTCTTTTCATCCTAGAGCAGATCAAGTCCAATGCAATTTGAGCATGGTGATTGAGGTTCGAGGCCTAATTTTATCTAACATTTTTATGCAGTGAAACTTTATTGGTCGCTGATTTTATTTCAGTTGCTTTCTCTTTTGAATTTTATTGTATAGCGATCAAATAGCTTTGTCTTTTTGTTGGATCTGAGAAGATTGGAGCGAGCCATCGTCAGAGCAAAGTGGTGATCGTATTGACTCATCATTATTTTGTTCATATTTTGTATTATATTATGCTTTGCTAAATAACAAATCCATTCAAACTATATACTATATAAAAGAATCTGCCACTTTTTTCTTCCTTAAAAAATTTATTTGAACCAACGTTCATGAAATTATTAATGCCATTTATTGCAAATTTCTGGCGGAGTTTCTCTAATGACGCCTTCAGATAATGTCCTTACAGTTAAATACACAATAATATTCTTCCTCCATTTATTGCATCTTTTTAGATCATTTTCTGCCTCACTTTTCTCGTTAAATTATGCTTCAAGCCCACGGAGAAATCATTTCTTCGTTATATCGCTCGGTATGTGGAAAAATGAATACTTATCCTAACGCATAAACAATTAAATGATGAGTAATTTTGATTTTCAAGTGTATTTCAAACTATTATTGATATACTTGATAATAGTTTACTACTCTACCGTCCTGTATTGCTACTTTAACTTTCACATAATGTTTTTTATTTTCTAAGTATAGAATGTATATGTTAGCTTTGAAAATATTATCAATCTATCATCTTTATTTCTTACTCCTCTCATCTCGATTCTCTGGCGACCCATTATACGGCCATTTTCAAAGTATACATAACATAATAAAATTTTAATAAGCTATAGTAATTGGACGAGAGTAGTGTGAATTCATTTATTAATTTAAATAATCATCATGGTAATATTATTAATTAAAGGTGTTTCTTATATTTTGTGTTACCTTTGGTCATGACACAAAAATTATAATAAGGGTTGCCAGAAAGTTGGGATGAAAAGAGTTGAAAATGAAGGTGGGAGACTTATAATTAAATTCTCAAAGCAAATACATAAATGTCTGCTCTACACAAATGATTTATAATTTCATTTTTGATGTTTCAACTATAATTTGTGCACGCAAAATAGTCATGTTCAACCATATATTGCTCTTCTCTTTAAATTATTCATGATATGATATTTATACATTTTGATATAATGATTGTGCTTCAAGCTCGCTTAGTTATCATTTCTTGTTATTGACCTCATCACGTAAAATTGAATTTATATCAAAATGTATAAAAACATATCGTGAATACTTTTTTTAGAAGTGTATTGCAGTAATGTACTTGCTAATTCCATCCATACACATAAAGCGTGGATCCACTCTGCTTTTCGTTGTGCTTTTTGGCTTTTTTCTTGGATCAATTTCAGCAGATTTAAATATGGAGCTCATTCATTGGAAAGTTCACCCCCGGCAGTTTGAGATTAATGATCTGATTCTGAGGATGGGACTGCCGATTAACCTAAGATCAGATGCACGTTGTCAATTCGCTTGTAACTGTGGCTAGCCCTATGTCATAAATAAGGTATTTCCTGATGGTGCCTTGATTTTAAGGGAAGAGTTCTCGAATCTTATAAATGTTGATGCTGTAAAAAAATTCTACCCGTAAATTAAATTATTAGCCTGAAAATAACAATATATATGCACACCAAGTCTCAATTTATATGCCATGGCATTATGCATCACATGCACATATGTGCACATTTTTTTTTTAATAGTAGAAAGGGAGGCGTTTAAGGTTGTAGAGAATTCATTCTAAAAGTTAATTTTCGAGCATTTTTCCAATATGAGAAAAGGAAATTTAACGCTGTGAATTTATTTTCGAGCATATTTACTCTGTTGACCTTGCCTTCTTGCATCCTTTGCGGCCATTTGCTAAAGCGGAGCAGCCTTAGCATTTTTTACTTCGAATGCATCTCTGAAATAATAGCAAATCGCGTCGACTTGTCAGTTCATATATATTTATCCCCTACAAAACTTATCTAACTAGTTTTCCATATCGATTTGAGAGGGACGCTAATCATGCCAAAGGAGAACCGTAGGGATCGAGAAAAGGAGCCCTTGTCCCCCGCAGTTCCTTGCCCACCTTGGAGAGGTTGGAGATACACGAAAAATTCCTGCTCGTTTAAGGTAAATAAATTTCCTCCAGAGGGTACATAAACCGAGATGAGGATGAGCATTTTCTTCGTCACCCTGGCAAACTCCAAGTAACCGTTGTCAAACCCATTGAGCCTGGTTAATAGAAGGGAATTTTTTTTTTTTTCAAATGGCTTTTTCCAGAACCATCTTACATCGGGGCAATGGCGGAGGTAAAGGAAAAATTACCATGGAGAGCACGGTGAACCAAATATTTACATCCACCGCGCATTAATCTCTTATAACCAAAAAGGGCAGACCCTCTTGTTGAGGTTGTTGGAACGGCTGATTTCTAATGATTCGTTAAAATCATCGTGGGATCGAGACAGCATTTGAAATCCTTCAAGGAAAAGAAGACAGGAAACCAAATAGAAAAGAATAAAATTATCTGAAGTGAGGAAAAAAAGCAGGACGTGTTGAGCCAATGGAGTCCAGTAGTAACCAGGCGTTATGCGAAATGGGGCGAGAATATTCTGTTCACCTTAAAAGGTTCTTGATTTTTCAGTCCGGCGACCCACGAAATCATCTATTTTCATAAAGCATTAGATACATCCCTCGATTATCTGTTGGCCGAACGGACGTTCCAGTCCCATTAAAAAAGCCTCTGGACTGGTTTAAGCGTACCTCTTGCATGAAGACTCAACCCTTTGCAATGTGGCTTGTGAGAATTCCGCGAAACTGAGCCGCCCCAATGGATGGGATAAAATCCTCCTTTTTATAAGAAGTGAATAAAAGTCTTTTTCTGGAAAAAAAAAAAATGCAATCAGCTTTGCAACGAAAATGAACAACGAATTTATAGGTAAAAGACCGGGAAAAAGACATTAAAAGTGCTGTAATTTCCGTGTGATATTCATTTGAATGTTATAATTTACATATGACGATCACTTAAGTATCATAACTTTTTTTCCGATTACTTGAGCACTATAACTTAAAAAAAATCTAATCACAGGTGCCATGTCACGTTGGATTTTTAGCACCTGAGTGAATGCTTTAAAAGAGTTGTGGCATTCAGGTGATAAGTTGAAAATTATGACACTCAAGTAAACTTTTTTAAGAAATAATGACGTTCAAGTGGTAGAAAAAAATGTTATGGTGCTCAAGTAGGCACTGCATATAAGTTATGATACTTTTAGTGTCCCTATCCTGTAAAAGATTGTAAATGATGAAGATTAAAATGACAATAATATTTATAAAATGAGAAAATCACAACAGCAATGTGTTTTTATTTTGATTGTCCTCCCAACATAATGATACGCCGCATGTGTATATGTGCATAAAAATCCACTAATTACAATAGTTATAGCCGCACTCCCTAGATTGAAGCCTCTTTTTTCGCATGCCGATTTCATCCACTAACAATTGCCACTTCCAAGGTCATTAGGTAATTCAACTGTCACTTGGTATCCCCGTCTTCGATCAATAATCTCGTCTTCATGTTCTCCCCTTGCTTCCAACACCTACTCAAATTTTAGAATGCCAAGTCTTTGCTTGCTTTTTTTGATGAACTTTGTTGGACACCCCTCAGTTATTTGTTGTTGGCGATTCCATATATCCATCGACATAAATGTCGATATCGCGCCATATAGGTGTCGATCGTTTAATGTCTTGAAGCACTTCCATGAATCAATCTTCCTCAATCGACTGCACTTCGTTGCTCATTGATATATGTATTATATGGTTGTCGAGAGTTGCATTGTCATCAATAGATTGGTTAATAACTATATCGTGCAGTTATCAATAACTATGCTGATCACATCATTTACTCAATTAACTTACTAAACCCATTACTTGTCAATTTAAAAGAGTTGGGCATTTTTTGGTGTAAACAGAGTGTTAAACAAATGCCGACTTCATCGACCTTGATTTCCCACACCATCAATATAGGAATTTCAATTTTATGATATGGACAATGAATTCGACGCGATGGTCTTGTCCTCTATTTTCAATGGTTGTTTAAGAAACGCGGCATGCTTTGATGTCGCCCATTTTCATCTTACAGTGAAAATCTGCTGTGTTGAGTTTGTGTTGCACATCTTGCTTGTACCTTGACTTCATAGTGCATGTTTAAAATTGCACCAAATTGACGATCAAAATTATTGATTTTGTGTGAATTATGATAATTTACTTAATATGGATTTAGAATGAGATTCTTTGAACTGTATAGATTGGTCTTGAGTTGAATTACATCTAATCCAACAAATTTGAATCATGTAAATTCTCTCGGTCAAAAGAAAACATAAAAATTAGATTTCGTTTGTTTCACAAAATATGAATGATTTGAAAAATATTTTTCTAAAAATAACCCGTTAATATCGCTTAAAATAATTGATTAATGAAAAAAATTACTAGTGGTATCAATTTATTTATAAATATTTTCATGGATGATATTTATAATTAATATAAATGATAAAAAAATATGTTCAAATTATTTATTTATTATTCGTGAAACAGAATTTGGGTCATGGGAGTTCGACTTCAACTTCCACTCAAACACCGAAGGGCACAATCGTAAATTCGACTCGGCAGCCCTTCCTCTTCTTATGCTTCGGCTCAGATCGTCGGGATGGTCGGCATATTTTCCCCCACGAGAACCACCAAATCGCGTCGGGTCGACGCGAGACTGGAATCGGAGCTCCGACCACCGATCGCCGCCGCCGGAACCCGCTCGAGTCGATCCCGCTCGAGCGCCTCGCCGGAATCGCAATGGTACGTTGCTTCGGCGATCTCTTCGTTCGTTCGCGGACGATTCGCGCGTCCTGTCGTCTTCGCATCGTCTCTGATCGAACCCAAAACGGGGTTCAAAGCGTGTTTGAGGGTCAGTTCGAGTTGATGGCGTCTTCTTCGTTCTGCGAAACCCTGACCACTCTTGGCTGCGGTTGCGTAGGAATGTCGATGCGTATGGTTTCTGCGAATTTTTATGGAATCCCCTGGTTTGGGTTTGAACTTCGTTGTGGTGGGCTCCGCTTCATTTCCGGAATAGGTGTTGAATTATAAAAGTTTATAGTCTCTGCGTCTTGCTGATGATGCCCGTCTGGGATTCTTGTGAATCGTGCTCATGCTGTCTCGGGAGGAAGTTCTGGTTTGTGCGTTAGGCCTTGGATTTCGGTTGATGAATGACTTGCAATAGTGCAGTGATGATTGGGCATAACTTGGTTTCACCTGCAGTACTCTTTCTGCTGATGTTGTGGGAAGCTGACGGGGGGTACTTTTGGTATTTGAAAATATCGTTGCATTATTGGATGGTGGCATTTTGAGTATGCTTCGGTCGAAAATGATCTTGTTTCACTCGTGTGAAGTTGCTGAGGAAGAGAATAATTCTGGGTGACAATTTTTGGTTGATCGGCTTGACAATTGGGTTTGTTCTGATGGATGTCCCGCTAGTATGAGCTGAAAGTGATCATCCTTGTCTTATGCTTCGAAATTGTGCTATTACAGAGTTAATAGCAGGGATTGCTAAGGAGGCATTTTGCTGCTGAATAGTTCTAAATAATTCTTGTGACTAATGTTTAGCCTACCTCTCCAACACCCCTTGATGATAACTCAGCAGTCTGTTTTTCTTTTCTCAAGAAATAAAAGCTTGCTAGTGGCTCGTGGAGAACTCAGAAGATGCAATTTTCCTTGGAAAAGTCGGAAACCCTAAAATTATCAGCTGAATGTTTTAACTCTCGTATTGATGAGAATTTAGATTCAGTTGCAGTGTTTCGCTTTTACAGTCAGCTTCATGTAATGCCACTTATGTTTGTTTGACAAGATAAATCTTCTATCTAACAAATAGCTGGCATTATGTTTCAGGCTGATCCTGAGCTAGAAGCAATCAGACAGAGAAGAATGCAGGAGCTTATGGCTCAACGTGGGATGGTAATGGCCCTGATTAGAACTATATCACAATTGCATTTTACTAGTTGATTATTCTTCATTTATTATTAATGCCCGTGCACATAACAGGGAAATTCACATGACTCTGAACAGCAGAAAGCCCAGGATGAAGCAAAGAGGTTACTATAGTGAATTATTGGCTTATTTATTTCTTCAAATTCAGCATTCTGAGCATTTTTTGGACTGAGACTTTCAACAAAATATTTTAGGGAGGCAGATGAAAGAAGGCAAATGATGCTTAGTCAAATTTTGTCGTCTGAAGCACGAGAGAGACGTAAGTTCAAAAAACATTTTCATTGAACACTATGATTGGCATGGAAGGGTTCTGGTGTCTTTGTTGATTAGTTTCTTCTCCTCTTGACTATTATCTGGCAGTGGCTTGAGTTTTACTTTGTATTGGAAGCTATAGGTGGCTGGATAAGCCCACCTGGTCCAAGTGTTTTCTTAAACCGGTCATCCATATCCATGTTATGCTACTGTTAAATTTAGGATCCATTCCCCTTTTTCCTCTAGATTTTTCTTGGCACAGATACTTAGGGTTCATAGACAACCATTCCTCGTCGTTAGCTCTCTCTCTAACACCCCAAAAAAAAAAATGTGTATGTGTGAGTGTGCATGTGTGAGATCAGGCTGTCATCGGAAAGATCCATCTCATTTTAGGTGGCTTGAGATGCAGAATCTATTTGCTATTTGAGAACCATGGAAAAAGCATTTTCATTATGTGTAGCTAAGAATACAGAGGTATGAGCGAAATAGGGAAGAGGATATGGGTAGAGATCATATCAGGCGAAGAGGAAGGGAGTGGAGGAGATGAGAACTGTGAGAGATAACTAAGCACTGAAGTTTTATCTTCAATTCCACTGCAACTTCTGCATCTATACCTGTCTCTGCCAAATAGAAGAGCTAACTATCTTCCAAGTAAGTAACACCTAACTAAACTAATATAAATTTACTTTCACCCAACTACTTTTCATCCATCAGATCCCTCCCTTTAAGAAACCCCATCCTCAAGGGTTAGCTTTCATTTCTCCGTCAATTTGCCTAAGGTTAGTGAAGAATCTGTTGTTCCACTCTTAATCTACTTATCAAAGCAACTTTAAGATTTGACCACTTCAGCTAGGGGTTGCTCTTGAATTTTTTTGAGAGTTGCACCACTAACTCGGGATCACTGTTTTGATTAAACAAAATGAAAAACTGGGGGTCACTGTTAATTTTCTTCATGAGTTTCCATGGCTCTTCAGGCATTGTTGCCATTCTTCCATGCAAACAGCAATTCCTTCAGCTCAAAACTCCCCTATGGCAAGTCTTTGGGAACACCACAATGGAGGAAAGGTAGTCATTACATGAGAATTGGTTGTCTCTTTGGACACCTTCAAGCCTAAATTTACAAAATTTGTACTAACTCTGAGATGATAGCTGTGAGATAGAGAACTAAAATCCAACTGTTGTGATAACTTTTATTTGGGTCAAGCTAGCTTTCTAACCTATGACATACCAGAGGCATAGCACCACATTTTATTGTCGGCTATTTGCATGAAAGAACATATTCACATCAATGTTTTTAGCTTATAATTAATAGAGAAGAGATCTAGTTAATATATTTCATTTATCTTCTGGGGTTAACGAAAAGACCTCCAACAAGGGTAGTAAACAGTGATTTTCAGAAAAGTGATGATCTTTGCAACTATCTCAGTATGTGAATACTTGAAATGCATATCGATAAAGATATGCACTTCATGAGAAATCATATCCAAAGAATTAATAAACTGTGGTATTTTGATGTAGTGCGGATGGTTAAGTTATGTGTGTCAACCTCATCTTTAAATTTAGCATGTAATTTAATGGAAATTGGTATATATTAGACAAAATAATAGCACTAGGAACCAATAAAAGTTTTGGTGTATGGTTGTTTCTCACCACCAAGAGCTTGTTTTCATGTAATTTAAAGATGTCGGATGATGGTTGGTGGCTACTTCCTTTAAAACAAATATACCATACCTCATTTGTTTGACTGGGATGTGATGTGATCTGAGAATCTTTAATTGTTCCTATTCCTTGAAAATCTTCTTAATCTAAGATGTATACTTTAAAAGTAGTTGCTTCTGGTCGGTGACTTAAGTCAAGATAGTATGAGTTCTTGTTTTATGTATTAAGCCTAGCAGGTATGGGAAAATCTCTCTCACCGGGAAGAGAAATACTTCCGTCAGCCGGAAGGAAAATTTTGGAAGAATGCTTGGAAATGGCTATCTAGTCTCTAATGCATTCAGTAATTGCAGATCTACTCACTAATTTAGTTAGACATCTGAACTTGCTCTGAGGTTCTTCAATATTCACTTGTCTGATTTCAGACCCTATTTTGCATGATGATATGTACAACTTTGTCACTTGTGTTTTGCGATCAGGTGACTGGATCTCACACAGCTTAAAGATATCACTTTGTTACATCATGGATAATATTTCTTCATGTCTCGACCTGCCCTTAAATTTTCTCTTTTTGAAAGTTATTTTGATCTCTAAAGTAACTGTCTGAAGATGAAGGGATATATGAAATTATTATCTGGGGGTCATATGTGGAGGGTTTTGGGTGAGATGTAAAAATGTTACTGAGTAAGTGGGATTATAACTGCTGTGAACTAATTTAGAATAGACTGCTTGCTTGGTGGCTGCTATGAGTGAATGTGAGATATATGACCGAGCTTTCTCATTCTCACTTCCTTTTAACTGCTGTCATTTGGACAGTTGCTAGAATTGCATTGGTGAAGCCTGAGAAGGCCAGAGGTGTTGAAGATGTTGTACTGCGTGCTGCTCAAATGGGTCAGATAGTTGAGAAGGTATGGCTGAGACTTCTTGGTCATATGACTTTTTTTCCATTATATTATCAAATTCTGTGTGAATTACGGAAAGCTTGTCTGATAGGTTTCTGAAGAGAGACTCATATCACTGCTGGAACAGATTAACACCCAGACAGCTAAGCAGACAAAAGTCACCGTAAGTTCCTTTCTTATTCTTTTCCCTGTCGTGTTCGTGTCCCAAAACTCATAGGATTAGCTCAGATGCGAGCAAAGAGAATTGCTAAGTTGACGTTACTTCGGTTGATAATTTTGTCCCAGATCCAGAGGCGTCGGAATGTTCTTGAGGACGATGATTAGCTGAAATCTAAAGAACTGGAGTAGTTCCTGCCTGTACCATGTGATTGATTTGATGTCGAGACTTTTGCTTTACATGTAACGACGTAGGCGGTTGTATTTTAAAGACGTCGCCTCCTGCAGTTTGAATGGGGACTCCCATAGAATGAGTATCTATAGATGAGTGTTGGTATTCTCCTATTATTTTTCTTCCGTGAATGTTTAAGGCCGGAATCAATATAGGATTCTATGATGGTCTTCGAAGTAAAGAAAGCTGTTTTACCAGGATGATGAGCACATGGAATTTCAGGAAACATCTTAGGTGGTCGTGTTGGCCACTTAGCAATTAACCGGATGGTATGGCTGGACGATTTCTTTTGCATGTTTATTGTTGAAGTGGTTGTTGAAAGGTGGCAAAATGGGTCATTTTTTCAAAATTTTTGACCTCCAATTAATTGGATTGGGTTTTCTGTGAGTACCCAACTTTTTTTAAGTGCAGGTCAAGATGGTTTCAAAAAGGTTAAGTTCATTAGGCAGTTGGTTTGTTAGCTATTTTCTAGGAAGTGGAACAAGTCTTTTGCACGTTTGTGTGCAGTTCTGTTTTGCACGTTTGTGTGCAGTTCTAAAATAGGTTTTTATTTAGCTTGTACTTGACAGTTTTTTATTAATGCTGTATTAGCTTCATTGTTCTGCTTTATTCTTTCGGTGTAACGAGAAGTTTCTGCTATTAGTTGATTATATCAGCTATAACAGTGGTATCAGAGCAATCAACTAATAGTAGAAACTTCTCTGTTACACCCCTAGAGAAAGAATAGAGCAGAACAATGAAGCTAATACAGCATTAATAAAAAAGTACAAGCTAAATAAGAACCTATTTTGGAACCGCACACTAACGTGCAAAAGACTTATTCCACTCCCTAGAAAATAGCTAACAAACTAACTGCCTAACAAATAAACTTGACCGAATAAAAAAAAAAAAAACTGGGCCATGATGGATTTTGATCAAACCTACTCTAAGTTGACAAAAAGTTAACTTAAGGAAAAAATAAAAAATAAGTCAAATCTAGAAATTGGTCTGTAATATTGTCGACGAAAACCGTAATCTACAGAGGTGGAACTGTGGAGGCGGCAATGGTAGCAACGACGACCACTCTGGAGGTTACCGTTGCTTGCATATTGCGAGGACGGTCACCACCTATAGCCCACAGCGATTTGTACGGCCTTTATCTCCCCTTTGTCTCTCGTGCGCTCTCTCTCTCTCTATAGGAGAGAAAATCGAGACAGAAATGAGTCAAGATCAGGGATCGTCCGGGTGTAGCAGCCGCTTGACCATGGGGAAGGCGTGCTGCTTGGTGGTAGTGGCGTCTCGCCAGTGGCTGTGCTTAATGAATTGGGGTTTTGAGATTCTGATTCAGAACTTTTTTAGAAAATTCGATAAAGAATCTCATTTAAATAGAGAAATGTCTTAGAAGATGGAAATTTCAAACTCTTACTTTCCACATTCCACAATCAAATTCAACAAGATAATGCCAGCGTGAACTTGTGGGAATATTTAGAGATGATTACTGAGTAAAAACTATCTTAAGCTGCATTTGGCAGTCACGATAGAATTTATCTAATCTTGTGTTTGGTCCCATGAGATGTGGGATAAAAGTCAATAGAATCCCTATATCCATAATAGGAAAGTTTTCCTCAAATAAAAAATATATTAAATTAACAAATTTAAAATTATATTTCAATATAAATAATATTTGAATTCTAATATAAGAAATTCAAAATAACAAAGAAAAATTATTTTTTAATTTAACTCAAACCTACCTATCGAAATCAATTCCCTAAATTTTGGAAGCTAGAACCTACTCTACATACTTTAAGACTTACTTTATTACTGGTTCTAAGGTTTATCTAGATTTCATCTATACTCTCAATTGAATGATTGTAGTTATCATTGTAGAAATATTGTTCATACTATGGCAGATTGTGGTAGTACTGTAGTAGAAATGAAAAAAAAACTATCATCTTTGATAACCACTAGTTGCTACAATCTATCGATCGCAATTTATATTTATACACACAAAAATTATAAAATAATAATAAAGTAAAAGTCTTAGTCATGGATACCGCAGGATTTGGAAGCTCCTATTAGTGATTTCATATTACACACATTATTGGACGTTATGAAATGTCGCACGATTATGCGAAAACATAGAACAAGGAAACACAAAGACTTGTTCTAGGTTCTCGGTTCCACTTATAACTTAGAGCCTACTCATCAAAACATGTTACTCAATTTATGGAACTCAAAACCTACTCTGTATATTCTAGAACCTTAAACCAGATAAGTGGCCTCATGGCATTTGTCGATGGGCATGGCTACCTTTGTAGTGGCCATAGCTGGTACTGCTTCCATAGCTTCTTTGAGTGATGGGAATTATTGAGGTTGTTCCTCATCGGTTGTGGAAGGGACCGGTGGTCAATTTATAAGTATAAGGAAAAAGCCTAACCTCTTGATCTAGCTTTTGGGCGAGAGAGGCCAAAGACCACTCAACATTAGACACATTCTTCAATTCTTGAACATACAAGTGCGCGTCACAGAAGAGACGTAAGAAAGAACCAAGTTCTTAGGACTCCTACAACCGCTTGTGGTCCTCCGCCATTGCCATGTTCGCACTTGCGCTTGCCTCCGCCGCTGTGTCTTATCCCTCGCCGCGCCTATTGCACCATCATTGATGCACTGTCCAGCCGGGTTCATTGGTTTCTCACACGTTAGGGACGCTCTCGTTGCTGCTCCTTGGCTGGACATGCCTCGCGTGAATACCCTTGCCATTTTTAGGTAGTTTTTTAGTTCACTTGTTCAATATTATATTACATTGCCTAATTCGAATTATTTGATTATAACCTTTGGAAAATGTTAGGCATTAACTGATTAGGAAAGTTGTTGTATTGAAAGTCGAAATAATTAAGAATATTGAGCCGTGAGAGAGGATGAGATTTTTCATTAATTTGACTTCCTGTTGCGGACCTTGGCAAATTATATGGTTTATTTGGTTTATTGCTTGTGTTGATTTTTAGTAAACTTCCCTATCTTAAAAAATTATATAAAAAAATTTGCAGGGCATGAATATTAGATTGCATTCATATTTATTTGCTATCTCAGAATTGCGTATTCAGGATCATATAGTATCTTATATAATTTACTAATTTATAATAGGATTTTATCTAAATTATTTCCTAAATTAGATTAGAAGATTTTAAAAAAAATCACAAAAATAATAATATCATGCATATCATTTAGAATAAGTTGCATTATTATCATGTCATCTATGCCTTATGATTGCCACATCATGTTGCTATGTCATCCCCATATAATTTTCACACCATCATTATTGCCATGTCATTGCAATGTCATATGCCGTGTCATCGTTTCCATGTTATTTAGTAATTGCATATTTAGGGTCATATAAATCAAGATTCATGCCACTTAAATTAGTGCATTAATTTTAATTGTCATTAGAATTAGGTCTACAGATTGCATTTTACATTTCATGTTAAATTAGCTCGACACATAATTTAAAATGACGATTGCATCCCTTGCATTGATTATAGTTTAATTTCTTATTATAAAAGAAAAACCCAAAAATAATTAGTTAGAATTCCATAAATATTTAGAGGTCATGTTTAGGTTATGCATTACTTTAAATTTGTGGATCCAGGCCCCAAGGCCTGAGTCCTTATTTTCGGAATAAAAACATATTTTTATTTAAAAAAACTAAAAATCGAAAATATTAAAAAAAGTCAGAAATAGTCTTAGAAGCAAGCTTTGTCTGGGTTGTTTTATGTAAGTTTTAGGTTTAGCCTGGTTTAATTTTAGCTGATATATATGATTAGACTTTTTTTAGCAAATGCTTGATATAATTTAGTTTTTTTTGGGAGGTCAACCTTTTAGGCGAGGAATTAAACTTGATTAAATTTTAGTGCATGAGGGATCATGTCTCGGGGCTTATAACATGGTCATCTAATAGTTTTTGCTCGATGTTGAATCGGGTTTTCTTTTCTCGCATTTAGATAATTTCTTGGTTGTTTATATACAACATTGCATTTCAATAGTTTGAGTGCTTACTTTTCGCATCGCTTTTTAATAAATCGTGTGTTAATTTCTTTTCTGGATTAGGCTAGGTCTAGTTTTGACAATATTGAAAATAACCCCGCGAAAATATTGGCATGATCACTTACCATAAACGACACCTTTAGGACCAATTGGTAATCAACATTTGCATGATCACTTAGGTAATCAACTATTTAGGCATCGAAAGGGTGTTAATAAAAACATTAGCATAATCAAGTTCCCATGCTTAGAATCTCTAACTCCGAATAAATTAAGGAGATACTCTCGCGTCTCAATTGGATTCTAGTCAACCCAAAATGACTAGTAGTGACTCCTAAAAATACTTAGTTGTTAAATAATATAGAAAATGTCTAATGTTAAGCAAGATGTAAGTTTGGGAGAGCTTGCACTAAAAATCAATGAATCGTTTGGATCACCATTAAATGATGTGTTTGAGCCATTTTTTAGGATGTCAATTTATACTGTTTTTTGAGTATATACTTCTAAACCTATTTGTCGGTGACTCAAAAAAATAGGTTGCGACACCAAGGAGACAACCAAGTGCACCTGGGCAGCGCCAAAAGCAATTTCTCGTCAGGTTATGTGGTCCTGTCTCTAATACTCTCTTCCTTTTGTCTCTTTGGAACCAAGCTCAGATTAATGTTTGTTTTTTCCCAACAACGTTTCGAATTATCTTCTTTCCTGATAATCAATCTATTTATTGGTGCTTCCTTTCTTCTCTCATAATCCTGCCCAATGGATTCGTTCATGCTAGCCACATGAGAAATGATATTGAGCAACCATATGATTTGTTTGCAGAAAATAGTGGAACCTACCTTGTTTCGCTTCTTCTTCTTCTTTTTTTTTTCTTTCTTTCTTGCCTTCCAATCCATCGATCTTAATTTGAAAAACATCAGGTGATTACAACATGTGGCATCATTCATCGATAATCAATAAATTGCTACTTTAAGTAACTAACTGTTTCATCTCTCTCCTTATGAGTCTTAACTTTTTTAGGGTCAAAGTTGGGACTCGTAATTTTGAATGGTTTGAAATTTCAACTGCTTTAGTTAACAGTCGAGCCGATTATTCATTAGCAATGCTGTAATTAATTATGGTTCGATTCAGACCCCCGACATAGAAACAAAACTTCCCCTCCTCTTCATTCTTGAATTAGCAACTTCATCGAGTGGTCAAAATTTGCGAGATATAAGGCTTTATTCTTTATATACTTTGAGAGGACCCTGTCTGTCATCCATTCATTCGATTAGAGTACGCTATTTTTTAATAAAGAAGATAATCGAAATTCACATGCAATTAAAAAGAGAACACTCAATTGTAATACTAAAAAAGATCGTTCGGGGAACTAAGAGGGACGATGAAACAAGTTATTGTTCTTACTTTTTCTTTCTTTTATCATTACAAGTATTGTTGTTTTGGGGAAGAACAACGTTTATTCTTCCTCAGTCGACGATTTATCAGGCATGGAGAATTCAAGAAACTCTTCGCTCTTCTTCTCCTCTACCCCGACAAAAACTTGAGGACCACATCGTTAGGACAACTTCGGGGGAAGGAGAGGGAAAAAAAAAAGAACTTTCCCTTGAATACTATGTGTGATGAATTTAACTTATACGAGACAATCTTAGCTTACTTACGTGACATTGGAGAATGATATTATAAGTTCATACCTTTGGAAGAGAAAAATAGTTACCAAATTGAGAAAATTATAAACGAGATGAAAGCATTTAAGATGGCAGCCTCTGTTGACATTATTAATACCGCATTCTCATACGCTTGCATCGATTGTCCAGCGTCAAGTATTATCGTTTTTTATAAGAACATAGATTGAACTTTTGGTTTAAAGAGATTAAGTTTGCAAAAGAGATAAAGTTTGTTGAACTATTCGTGGGGCTGTTTCTGTAATTTTACTAAAGTTTTTACAAAAAGGAGATGAACAAAATAATGGTAAATTCCAGTTAAACGAAAACGCAATTAACGATGAGTTAATTACTCCCGATGACCAGTTTAGGGTATCAATCCCATCTTTGATCCTTAATCACTCTCACCACTCTCTCTCTTCTTCTCTTTTGGTTATGTGAAAAATAAACGTCGTTAAAAATTAGAGGTGTCAAAATGGGTCACTTACATTTTGAAGAGACTAGTTAAATGAGTTTAAAAATTGAAAGTTTAATTAGTCTTAAATGAGTTGGATTTAGAACCCATTTTCAACCCAAGCCTCAAAGTCACTTTCCCTCTTTAACTTTATGAAAATGCTTTCTTTATAAAAATCGAAATTATAATTATTTTTATGTTTTTTTTTTCTTTCCTTTTCCCCCCTTTTCTTCTTCCTCCTTCCTTAGTCGATGGCTGGCATGGCGACGGTTGATGATCGGCCACGAGAGGCTTGACCTCAGGCGAGCTTGAGGTTGTGGATGACTAGTAAGGCTCAAACCTCACCAATCTAGCAAGACTTGAGATCACTGGTGTCGAGTGAGCTTTGAGCTCATCGATCTGGCAAGGTTGAGGCCTTGCCCATGACTAGCGAGGCTCGGGTCTTGCCGATTTGGCAAGAATCGAGCTCCTCGCTGATCTAGCGAGGCTGAGACCTCACTGATGTCTAGTGAGGCTCAAGGCTCGCCGGCATTAGGCGAGCTTGATCTCGTCGGTCTGGCAAGCCTTGAGCTTGTCGATCTGGTGAGCCAGTCCCCGGCCGTCGTCGTGGTCAGCAGCCGGCTTAAGAAAAAGAAAAGGAAAAAAGAAAAAATAATAATTAAAAAATTAAAAATATTTAAAGAGTCAATTTTTAAAAAAATAATTAAAATTTTGATTTTTAAAAAATTATAGAAATTGTCTATTAAATTTGTATTGCATGAAAGTGTTTTAGCAATATCATTTTTTTAAATAAATATTGTAAGAAAATAAGCTTTCTTAGGTTTAATTAAATGTTTTTCACATTTTCTATTTTATTTACTATATATATATTTTTTATTTTTTAATTTACTTTTTAAATTTCATGTGTGGTTTTTATTCATGTAACATATATATGAAGAGCTTAAGGTGAATTAAATGAGTGGGGTTAATTTAACCTAAATTGAGTTAAATATTAATGTGTTTCGGTAATATGGGTTGGGTTGGATATGGTCTAGTTGGGTATGGGTCATCAAATTTACATTGTATGAAAATAGGTCAAAACGGGTTAAAAAGGTCAATATGAGTCGGACCATTTTTGACCCGACCCAAATCCGATTTGATCAATCCATTTGACGACCCTATTAAAAATATTAAAACTCATTTATTGAAACATAACGAAGTAAAAGCCTCACAGATTTTTCTTTATCTTTTATATAATTAATTATGTACAATATAAAGTGTGGAGTAATCCAATTTAATAGTTAGGTACTTTTAATACCACCATCCTTGTACTTGCAATCTTATATAATATACGAGTGTATTCATCAATTAACAATTTTCTCGCAACCAATTTGGCTGAGTTTTGATATTTTGTTATAGCATTTTTTATTTTGTCTCATGGAATGCTCATGATTCCTTAAAGTATCAATTGTGGAATATCGTTATTCATTGGCCTAATCTATGAGCTTTCAACATGGAGAAAGAACATAATTCCACCAAATCGATGATATGTAGATGTTATAGGTAGTTTTTGCCATTTACCTTCAATTTTTAGCCGGACGAAATTGCTTCAGAGCGAGGCCATGTGCTTTCATAATAAAATGTTGACTATGCAACTCTTACTTTTGCAATTGCAAACATTGAGATTAATTTTTTATTTATAGCTAAAATGTGAGAAACATAATGCACTGAGTAAGAGTGTTACTAAAATATAAACAAAACTACAAAAAAAATCTGAGATAGGTGTAAATTGGAAATTAAAAGATTTAGTCAGATTGACATGATTCTTTCTATAATTTTACCCTACTCAAGAAGAAATAATATTGATAGTAAGACAATAAATGCACTATTGAAGAAAGCAGCTTCTTCCCTATCTTCTAGAATTCTCTCCATATTTCTTAGTCACACATCATCAAAGAAAAACCAATGTAAAGCCTCCACAGCACCTCCACCCTTCTCTAGAATACTCCATCTAGTTGTTAAAAAAATAATAGATATTTGTATTAGAAGAATGTGGAAGGCTAGAAAGTTTGTTTAAACACCAACTTTGGCTACCTATATAAAAGAGCAAGGGCTTCATGTTTGGGGTGTAGAATAGAAAGGGCTCCATCATATGTAGGTGTGTGTCGAGTCTTTTGCTATTACAATAATAAACTTTATTATAGTCAAGCTTTCGAAATTCTACATGTACCAACCATTTTGTTAGCATAGAATGAAAGAAGTGATCAATGTCATGCTCGAATAGGGATTGATCTTCGTGGATTGTAGAGTCAAGATTAGATTTACCATGATGAAGAGAGATATTGGGTTGAGAAAATAATCACATTGAGGCGGTCCTTCCTGCAAGATTTGGTAGAATGAACATATCCAAACCGAAACGAAATGAACTGTTCCAAGTTCTATATATGAACTTGCTCGTATCTGTAAGAGTTTTCTTAATGTGGACTAAATTAATTGATATTGTAATTTACTGTTTTTACGGTTACCGTAAAACATGGTTGGTCTAAAGTGAGATAGAAGGTTTCTTAATTAGTCTAATATGGGCTGGCTAGTGTGGGCCGAGTTGAGCTTGGCCCGTAATGAGGGGGAATGGCTGGAAACTCTATAAATAGCGCTCAAGTTTCTCTTCTAACCCTAATTCTCACATGTATTCTCACCTAAGGGGCGTTTACCTAACGCTACACGTGAGGGGGCCGCCTTATTGAGCCAGTGATACGGAGGGCAATAGAGGAGAAGGATTTGATGCGTGGATCCCCTTTATATGTGGGTAATCCCTTTTTCTGCTTCCGCTTTATGTTCGATGGATCCAGGTGTGTTAATCATTCTACTCAATTATGTATGTTCTTGTTCTGGTTATGGAGATCCTGGGGTTGTGCAATTTGCGTCCAACATGTGGTATCAGAGCAACCATAACCCTAGAACTTGAACACATAAAGTTTTTGCTATAATTTGTACGGATTAGCCTTAATTAGTACAGATCTTGCCCTAATTTGTGATTTTCGAGACTTTTTGTTCAATAAAAATTAAATTAAATCACAAATTTGGACTGGGCTCGACGAGACGAGCAAGACGGTCGGCGACGCGTCGCCGGAGGAGGCTGCACGCGCCCCCACGCGCGGCCACCCGCCGCCTGGGCGTCGAACGCGCGCTGCGCGTGAGCTCCATGCGCCACGCACTCAGGTGGCGCGTGTGGGCGCGTGGAGGCTCCGATCGGCGTGTGGCTGGCGGCGTTGGACTCGTATGGTGATTTCCTATCTCGTGGTATATTTATTTTATGTGTTTGATAATTTTATGGATGTGAAAATACATACGGAACCCTAAATACGTGTATTTTAAATGAATTTTTGCGTATTTTTCCTTGTATTTTTCTGTGATTTTAGAAATACAAGTGTTAGGTTATAGATATATTATCACATACGATCATTATGAGATAGTAATTGAATATATCTTGAGATAATGAGAAACAGTAAAAGTCATGAAATTTTTGTTGCTCAAGCATACTCCTTGACACGCTAGTAATTTTTGAATGATTGACGTCTTAAGAACTCGTGACCAAACTGATTGTACCGATTAACACATCTGCTGAATGTGGGTAATGCATGTCAATTAAGTTACTGCATATTGTACATGAACTCATCTGGTCACTTGTTAATGTCTATCGAGTTGAATATTTTTATGGTTAAGGAGTATGACAATATTTATGCAGATGTTATAGTTTAGATATTTAGTTATGTGATTTGACTCAATTTATAGGCCACTAGTTGAAGTAATGATATTTATTACCTAAAATTGATTAATAAATCAGTTGTTGACTTTGGAGTCATGTTTTGCCGTATGAAACTCATGAGCAATAGTTGATTAGTTATCAAGCTTATCAATCTGGAGTACCCTGTATTGCTATTGATGTTAACTTGTGAGGGATCCTTTGAATCGGCATTCTTTTAATGTTGTTTTAGTAATCAGTAATCGGGGTGCACAAGATGCTTGCTTCTATGAGAATTCTCTTGTGTTACTATAATTAGTGATCTCATTGTCTTTCAAGTTCACTGTATATATATATATATATATATATATGTATGATTAATTTTTATTAGTTAATAAAGCAATATAATTAGCATGATATGTGATTTTGGTGATATGCTGCCCCTATCACTAAAATTAAAATCACATGTATATGGTGTATGTGAGGAGTAAAATTTATATCCCTGGTATGAGAGAATTTCAATGATTCAATTGAGTAGTGATTGCCAAAGTGGCACGCTTGATTGGGTTTGAGAAATTTCAGTCTCATATGATGATTGGGATGTCTCCTGGTCTAATGTGTAGTCATACTCCCAAATGAGGTGATTGTGTATTAGTTCATGGAGGGATACATGATAATGTGGTGGAGACTGATTCTAGTGATTCATATGCCCAAAGGTGATGAATTCACGAAAAATTGGAATATATTCTCATAACTACTATCATGTGGGGAGTGTACAACTGCATGTCATGTATTCTGCCCAAATGTGATTATATGATTATGCGTGTAACTCTCTAGATGTGTACTTGTACGTCAAGTTACACGGTACTCACATGATGCTAATTATATACATTGCTTGTTTTTCAGTCACATTTTCTGTAATTAATAACTCCAATACTATTGAGGTTTTTATTGCTTCAAATTTTAAGTTATGGACATATAATTTGTTGCTTGAGAAAAGAGCGATTGAATTTTGCTTACTGTCCATGAAGCGTTCCATTCTGGAACACTTGAAAAGAGGTTTACCTGCGGACTGCACTGCTATAAGATGATGGAAGCCTTAGTTGCTTGAAATTATGTCTTGTCTGATATTGAAATTAGGACACATCTGCAAAGATTGTGTTTAAGTCCTAATGACATATACATCTCGTATATGATTAAAAGGTTGTTTCCAAAAGTTTTTTATTTAAGGAAAATGACCGAGATAAATGTCTTAAAAGGTTGTCAGGTTTAATAGTGGCCGTAAGTATTTTGGCAAGTATGACAATGCGAAATAGCTTAAAGGGTCATTTGTCAAATACTTGGTAGATTCTGGGGTGGTAACTTAATTACTATGCTTGAAAATCCTGACAAAAGATTTACTTGAAATTATTTTGTATTTTATCTAGATTGTTAAAGGGGTATTGATTTTATGACCCTAAAGAAGGTAGAAGAATTATGGAATCACATACTATAAAGTTTCTACAGTTCGACATAATTGTAGAAGATAGCTACTCTCAGACTATTAAGGATAATAGTGCGATGGAAGATCACTGTGTCTTTGTCTTTGCCTATATAGACAATTGTGGTACAGACAATTGTAGAATTTCCTATACCATAAACTAAACTTGTTGAGGTTCAATGTACTATTCTTGATATAGTTATGATGAAATTTTTTTCAAACCTCTCAAGTATAGAATGAAGTGGTGGTAATTTTATTAAGGAGATTTGTTAGGAAAAGACGATCAGTTATTCCATTAGACTATATAGTCTATTTATGAGAGCATGACTATAATATCCACTACATGGTTGATTTAGCGACATAAATAAATGTTGTTTCTTATCCTCAATCAAGTATGTAATTAGATACCATAAAAGGCAATATACAATCTATGAAACATGTTTGGAAACTTACTGACTTGTCTAAAGATTACAAGTTTATTAGTTGCAAATTAGCGTACAAAACTAAAAGAATTTCAAAGAAAGATTATGGAATTTAAAGCCAAATTGGTAACAAAAGTTTTCACTCGAAAGAGGGGTGGATTGTTTATAGTGAAGAAATAACTATTTCTTTAAAAGATTCTTTCGAGTGAATGTGGCATTAATAGTTTATTTATTTATATATGGAGTTACGCCAAATAGATACAAAATCTATATTGTGCAATTGGAGAATTTTGCAATAAATGTTTCGAGTAAACTTGTGTGTAGACTGAAAAAGTCTTATTTATAGTCTTAAGCAAATTTCCAGACAATATTATTAAAGTTTCATAGTATTGTTATTTTTTGTTCAATTGGGAACAAAGTAATTCAATATACTGCAAGGTCAGTGGGAGGAAATTTATTTTTTCTCATACTCTATGTACATGATTTTTGTTTACAAGTAGTGACCTTGAGGCATCTTTTACACTAAGGTCTGTAAGGATTGTTCTTGTCATATATATTGGATTTTATATTAGATTTTCTTGGAAGACATTTGCTGATCGTATTTTGGAAATATTCAATATACATCATTGCAAGCCAGGAATTGCTCCTGTTATTAAGGGTGATGGACTAAATCTATCACATTGTCCTTATTTAGATATTGAGAAAATCTAATTAAAGGGAGTACCTTGTGTCAGTGCATTTAAAAGTATAATGTATGCTCGAATTTGCACTAGACTAAATGTTGTCTTTGTGACGAGACTTCTAGACAGATATCGGTCAAATCCAGGACATGATCACTGGGTTGCTGTCAAGAAGGTTTTAAGGTACTTAAAGAAGACAAAATATTATATGATAATTTATAGACATGTTCAATTCTTGCAGTTAGTAGGGTATTTAGATGTAAACTTTGCTGGCTGTTAGGATGATATAATATCAATAACAAGATACAGATTTATGTTAGTAGAAAGTGCAGTAAATAAAGTTTTATGTCATCTTCTACTATATAAGTAGTATTAGTAACATTTTTTTAGGCTGTTACTTGGGCTTTTAGGCTCTAGAACCTCATGAAGGAGTTGATCGTTTTAACTTTATGGATAGATCCATACGATTGTATTGAGATAACAAATTTGTAGTATTATTTATTTATTACAGAGGTCTCAATGGGTTTAAATATATGGTGATCAAAAAACGGTGCAGAAATGTGACATTTTAATATAATATATTTTCACAGATGATGTGATTGCAGATCCACTAACTAAAGGCCTACGCCCATGTGTATTTGAGTGATATGTCATTAGCATGGGCCTAGGAGTATCTTCGGATACTGTTGTTTAGTGGGAGCTATTTTGGCTTTACTCTGATAAATGTTTCATCTGTGTTCGTTACACTTTGCAACGGTTTGATATGTATCAACTTTTGCATTCAATAAAATATTTTTGAATGTATTGTTATTATGTTAAATACATATTGATAAAGTCTCAACGGATTGTATAAACCTTGAGTGAGGGCTAGGGGCATCCGGGCATCTGGTTGTTAGCCTTATGCATATGTCTTGTGATACATAAAAAAATGTTAACCATAAGGACAAGACATATGTGGGTTCATTGGAACTATAAAACATTCTCTGTTGGCACAAGTTTTTTGTGACACCTAAGGTAAAAGAATGGTGACTGACAAATGGGATCTCTCTATGAGAGATGTTATCCATTTGACACACTACCATATTGAATCCATATCAATAAAGTTAAGAACATTCGTGACCATGGAAGGCTCTGCGTATATACATGCAGTTACCGCCATGATTCGGTATTTAAGACTTTATGGGATAGGATTGACTATTAAGAATTATCTCTGGATCAAATGTGCGCACATACGGTACGATTTCAATTAATATAGTCCAAGTGGGAGAATGTAAGAGTTTTCCTAATGTGGACTAAATTAATTGATATTGTAATTTACTGTTTTTATGGTTACCATAAAACAGGGTTGGTCTAAAGTGAGATAAAATGTTTCTTAATTAGTCTAATATGGGCTGGCTAGTGTGGGCCGAGTTGAGCCTGGCCCGTAATGAGGGGGACTAACTAGAAACTCTATAAATAGTGCTCAAGTTTCTTCTCTAACCCTAATTCTCACATGTATCCTCACCTAAGGGGCGTTTACCTAACGCTACACGTGAGGGGGCCTACACGTGAGGGGGCCGCCTCATTGAGCCAGTGATACGGAGGGCAATAGAGGAGAAGGACTTGATGCGTTGATCCCCTTTATATGTGGGTAATCCCTTTTTCTGCTTCTGCTTTATGTTCGATGGATCCAGGTGCGTTAATCTTTCTACTCAATTATGTATGTTCTTGTTTTGGTTATGGAGATCCTGGGGTTGCGCAATTTGCGTCCAACAATATCCACCTCTGATTCATGTAGATATTCCCGTATCTCCCCAAGTTCAAAGCTAGTATCACTGCCACTCTTGATCCTTGCTGGTTAATAGCATCTTCACAAACTACTTAGTTCTCACCACCCGAGAAATAGCCCTTACCCATCTTACCATAATGGGGGGCTTGAAAGTTCGGAATTTGCAAGCATTTTGAGAAAAAAATTTCACGTCAAGGCCAATCACAGGCATATATTCACATATGCCTACATTTAGATCTAAAGAAAGCATACTGTGTCATATAAATTGATAAGAGAATTTTTATGGGAGAATAGAAGAAGTTATAGTGAACAACAGATTGAAGATGTCATGGCAAAATAGTATGTTTGTATGTGAGGGTGGTCCATTAAATGATTGCCCCAGATACCAATCGACCAATCGAGAAGTATTTGCTAAATTGATGCAATTGCAAACTTATTGAGCATCCCGTTGAGGTTGGGATTGAATTAATTAAGGAAGAATTATTAATAGATAAAGTGTTCATTTGTAGTTTATGTTGCAATTCTCAATACACTAACTCCTCTTGTAATGCATAATCAACGCTTTGAGAATTGAAAATTTGCTCATATATTATGCCGGGGCACTCATTTACAAAATCCTATACATTGTGTCTTATAATTTTAGTAGTACGTCCACCAGGACACTTTTTATCAATATTTGATAAGGAAATGTTTTTTGTTTCCGATATATTTATTATACAAAAAACACGGTGCGTTGGATATGACAAACTTTTTTTTATTGAGATGATTAATAAGTGTCCTGGAAACATTTATTAACAAAATCCTTAGAATAACAACAATTTTCCCTCTTTAAACGATCAATTTATCATTTTAAAAAAACACCAAAGAATGCAATTTATGCACTTCTAGATCTTTTCAATTTTATATTGTCTATGAATTCATAATTAGCGGCTGATGCTTTAGGTTGACTCCAACTATTAAGGGGTTTTTTGTAATACGAATCCTTTACCTTTTGATTTATTACTTTAGTACAGTTTAAATTGATGGGAGAATTTGGCGCACATATAATTATCTACAATCTTTGGGAAGATGATCAGGGATTCCTAGAGCTTGGCTTTGATGCGGATCCGTATGCGAGTATCTTTCACTGATGCTCTATAGACTAGTAGGTTTCACCACTCTTGCCAAAATTCGAGATGCCCATCAATGAGAACGGGGAGAAATAAAATAATAAGCATCTGAAAACAACAATGATGCAGCTACACCGCGTCCAACCGCGTTGTGTCCCCAGATCCCGCGGCCCACTATTCACATCCCCACACGAAACTGCTGTCTCCACAACACCGCGTGCCATACAAAATTCCCATCCATATATAAACACCTTCCAAGCTCTACTCATTCTCACAGATCATCCCAACACCTAGACAGCTTTCTGATCATTTTTGTACACATCCAGCTCAGCAAAATCTGAAAAAGGCCCCATACAAAGCTAACCCCCATTTCATCAGTCATCTCACACCCTGCACACGCTCTTTTCATCTTCTCTCGTTTATCCTTTTGCAGCTGCAAGACTTTCTCAAAGCAAACACTACTCAGCTAGAGAGTGAGAAAAGATGCCGAGGAAGACGTCCGGGGTTTCTCGCCGCGCGTGGAACCTCCTGCGCCTGGCGCTGCTCTGGGCGAGGAAAGGCGGGGCGTTCAAGTTGCAGCTCCGCCTTGTGCCCAAGTTCCTCAAGACCATCGGCCAGGCGACGCCACGCAGCCAGATCTGGTACAGGGAGCGCGAGCTCTCCTTTGATAAGACCCCGGTTGTCCACGTGAAGATGCATCGCCCGGGGTCGATGCGGTTTCCCTTGCCGCACATTCCGTGCATAAATCCCCACGTCGATTTTGACCCAGAGTTTGACGAGGACGACCGACTGCGCTATGGGTATGAAGCCGTGAGGCAGAGCTTCCTTGAAAACGGAGGCAAAGAGGGAACTCATTTCGATGAGGAGCAGGAGGAGGATGGAAGAGTGGAAATTGAGGAAGATCGAGGGATCGACACAAGAGCAGAGGAGTTCATAGCTAAATTCTATGAACAAACGAAGTTGCAAAGGCAAATTTCATACCTTCACTACAATGAGATGCTAAACCAAAGCGCGAGCTAATCCTCATTCAGCATTTATGATTTTCGCACCACATTCCATTTTTGTCGATGTACTTTTGTAAAAGAGTCGCGGCACTTTGTAAATTGTGCAAAGTTCTTGAGAGTTTCATTAATTTTTTTTTCCACATCTTTTGTGACTGATTTCTTTGGTAATAGTCAAGCAGAACATCTAAAATGTCATAGCATATGATGCAAATAGAGATGAGAAGAACTTTAGAACAAAAATCTTTCTGCATGAGCTAAGCAACTCTTTTGCAGGTTCTGCTCTTTGGGTTCAAGCCCCAAGGCTGCAAATTCACCTCTAGCGCATGACGAAGGATCACGAAAAGCAGATCAAAATTCTGCTCGAGAATTAAAATTGCTTTGAAAAGATTTAGCAAAGCCAGAATTCCCATCCGACCCCAAAAAAACTAGAATTTCCTTAATCTTTTCACAAGTCAATCATGCACATCTTATAGGGCAAAAAGGGCCTTACATCGTTGGATTACTCATTCACTATAATACGACGATAAAAAAATACAACATATCTTAGAAGGGTACAAAATTGTTCTTAGCAATACCTCACCAACCCGGGCGAGACTCGAGCTCGCCGACGTCGAGTGAGGTTGAGCTCATTGACTTAGCAAGGTCGAGGCCTCGCCAATTTGGCGAGACTTGAGCTCGTCGGCATCAAGCAAGCTCGAGCTCATTGCTTATCTGGCAAGGCCGAGACCTCGTTGACGTTTGGCAAGGCTTCAGTCTCACCGATTTGGAGAGGTTCAAGCTTGCCGGCGTCGGGCGAGCTCAATCTCGCCAATTTAGAGAGCCTTGAGCTTGCCTGTGGCCAGTCGGCAGTTGTCATCGTGGTCGGTGGCTAGTCTAAGAAGAAGAAAAATAAAAATAAAAAATAAAAAGTATATATTTTAAAACTAAAAATATTTAAAAATCGATTTTTTTTAAAATATATAAAAACTATCCATTAAATTTGTATTGCATGAAAGTATTTTAGCAATAGCATTTTTTTTTAAATATCATAAGAAATAAACTTTCGTAGGTTTAGTTAAAGGTCTTTCACATTTTTTATTTTATTTTTTATTTTTAATATAATTATTAAATTGATGTTATATATGAAGAGCTTAAAGTGAATTAAATGAGTGGGGCTAATTTCACATAAATTGAGTTGAATATTAATATGTTTCGTTAATATGGGTTCGGTCGGGTATAGTCAAGTCAAGTATGGGTCTTCAAATTTACATTATATGAAAATGAGTCTAAACGGATTAAATGGGTCAATATGGGTCGGACCATTTTCGACTTGACCCAAACCCAACCTGACCCACTCATTTGACAGCCTTATAAATAATATCAAAACTCATTTATTGAACCATAACAAAGTAACAATCTCACAGATTTTTGTTTATCTTTTATATAATTAATTACGTGCAATATAAAGTGTGGACTAATCCAATTTAATAGTTGGGTAGTTTTAATACCTCCATCCTTGTACTTGCAATCTGATATGATATACGAGTGTATCCATCAATTAACAATTTTCTCGCAACCAATCCGGCCAAGTTTTTATTTTTTGTTATAGCATTTTTTATTTTATCTCATGGAATGCTCATGACTCCTTAAAGTATCAATTGCAAAATATCGTTATTCATTGGCCTAATCTATGAGACTTTAACATGTAAAAAGAACATAATTACACCAAATCGATGATACGTAGATGCTATATGTAGTGTTTGCCATTTACCTTTAATTTTTAGTCGGATGAAATCTCTTTGGAGTGAGGCCATGTGCTTTCATAATAAAATCTTGACCATGTAACTCTTACTTTTGCAATTGCAAACATTGAGATTAATTTTTATTTACAGCTAAAATGTGAGAAACATAATGCACTGAATAAGAGTGTTACTAAAATATAAACTAAATTAGGAAAAATATCTGAGATAGGTATAAATTGGAAATCAAAAGATTTAGTCAAATTGACGTGATTCTTTATCTAATTTTACCCTACTCAAGAAGAAATAATATTGATAGTAAGACAATAAATGCACTGTTGAAGAAAGCACCATCTTCTCTGTCTTTATAGAATTCTCTCCTTATTTCTTAGTCGCACGTCATCAAAGAAAAACCAATATAAAGCCTCCATATCACCTCTAGCCTTCTCTAGAATACTCCATCTAGTTGTCAAAAAAATAATAGATATTTGTATTAGAAGATTGGGGAAGGCTAGAAAGTTTGTTTAAACACCAACTTTGGCCACCTATATAAAAGAGCAAGGGCTTCATGTTTGGCGTGTAAAGTAGAAAGGGCTCCATCATGGGTGTTTGTCGAGTCTTTTGCTCTCACGATAATAAGAGAGTTTATTATAGTCAAGCTTTCGAAATTCTACATGTACAATTCCATTTTAATTTCAGAAGTAAAACCAACTATTTTGTTACCATAGAATGAAAGAAGTGGTCAATGTCATGCTCGAATAGGGACTGATCTTCATGGATTGCAGAGTCAAGATTAGATTTACCATGATAAAGAGAGATACTGTTAAAGGACATGAAGTCAGGAAGTATGCCGTGTCAACAAAGGCAGCAACGAATGCTACTGATTCAATCAGATTAAAGACAATAAGTTTAGTTCTGCTCATATGAACAAAGACAAGCAGAATAAAGTCAGCACGTGCTCATTGAAGAATCAATATTATGTTTTGAGTTGTAACCAACATTCTTTCTGTTAGTATTTATGTTAAGTCTGTTTTTATAGTTTGTTTTTAGTCAAGCCTTTCACACTTTGTAATATAAATAGAGAGTTGAAAGAAGAACAGAAAAATAAGGCTCTCAGATATATTTTTTTCTTTAATCTTGAATGAATATAGAGACTCCATAGTTTTCTCTCATCTCTGTTCGTTCTTCTCTGCTTCTTCATCTCTATTATCTTCGTCTTCGTCTCTGCTTTCTTCTTGTTTTTCACATGGTATCAGAGCCATTCCTGAGAGCATATATCATCTCAAATGTCAAAAGTCACAACATATTGAAGATTCATTCAAGTTGATAGTACGATCAAGAGTTTGTCGTGCAAATACAACACAGATTTGTTCTCTGCGCATATTCCAGAGTTGAAAGTGCAAGATGGCAGCAAGAACTCAAAAATATCATTTCCCAATCCATGTTAACATCTCTAACTTCATTACTATCAAGCTAGCTGAAGATAACTTTCTTCTCTGGCAAGTACAATTCCATAGATTCTTGCGTAACCAGGAGCTATTTGGATTCGTCAATGGAGAAATCCCATCACCTACACAGTTGTTACAGTTGAAGTTGAAGGGAATGTTACGTAAGCCGTGAATCCCGACTACAATGACTCGGATCAAACAGATCAGCTTGTCTCATCTTGGATCAAGTGGAGCCATTTCATAAAATATACCGGGTCGATAATTGGCTTGGATATCGCATATGAGGTATGGCAAACTTTACTCAATCGATTCACGTAAAAATTTGTAGCTAGAGAGTTCGAGTTGAGAGAAAAGCTGCAAGCATGTCAAAAGTGAGATCGAGTACTGTCAGTTTATCTCAGGGAGTATAAATCAATCTGTGATCAACTCAATGCAATAGGAAAGCCCATAGATGAGATAACAAAGCTGTTTGGGGTTCTAGAGGGATTAGGATCTGAATATGAGAACTTTAAAACCATGATATACTGCTTGAAACCTCAACCAGAATATGACGAAGTAATATCACAGCTAGAAAGGTTTGAAGCAAGACTACAAAATTACTCATCAAGTCAATACAACCCTAATTTAGCATATTATGGTCAAAGAAAAACTGAAGTTCAGCAAAAGGAAGAATTTGACTGAGAAACTATTAAGCAAAAATCTGGCTTTGGAGGTTCAAGGGTTAATAGTCGTGGAGGACGCAGCTATGGAAGAGGACGATTTTTCAATAATAGAGGTAGTGGTTATAGATATCCTAGAAGAGATTTGAGCTACGATCAAATAACTTCAACTATGCATGAGAGGGTCGAGATTTAAGCAGTTCAATAATATCCCCGGCTCTGGTTTTAATCAAGGATTTCGTCCTTATGCTAGCTCTTCACAAAGATATCAAGAAACCCTATCATATCCCTCTTCAAATCTAACATTTTCCAAAGATATGGGGTGAGAAATCGACCGACAATATTAAATTGGAGTGTCAAATTTGTAAACGCCCCAGGACATGATGCACTTCACCGCTTTGGTATCACTTTGAGGAAATTCCAACAAAGCATTAGCAAAGCAATGCACCTCGAAGACTCAAAAGGAAATGAATGGTATCTAGACACTGGTGTGACTGCTCACATCACTACAAACTCTGGTATTCTTCATAACCCTTCTAGATACAATGGCACTGATACAGTTATGATTAAGAATGGTTCATGTCTACCTATTACCTATACCGGTAATGCATTGTTACATACTGAAGTGGATTCATTACCTCTGAATGATGTATTAATTGTTCTTGATATAAAGAAGAATCTTCTATCAGTATCAAAAGTAACAGATGACTATCCATTTTCATTTGTTTTTGATAAAACTGGTGTATATGTAAAGGACAATTACACCAACACAACTCTGCTGCTCGGGAGGAAAGTTAAAGGATTGTATCGAGTAGATCCTCAAACCACAGAGGCATTCTTAACTCAGAGACACAAAGCAGTAGGAGAGGATATATGGCATCAATGTTTAGCACATACCAACTTGAAAACGCTAAAGTATCTACAGAATCAACAACTGATTCACTGCAATACCAGAGTACAGACTATGTGTAGAAGCTATCAAGTTGCTAAGAATACTGCTTTGTCCTTTCCATTATCAGAATCTGTAGCATCTATACCTTTAGAAAAGGTTCATTGTGATATATGGGGTCCTTCACCAGTTAATTCCTTTCAAAACTTCAAGTATTATGTCATCTTTGTAGACAATTTCTCTCGGTTTAGTTGGATCTATCCAATGAGATTGAAATCAGATTTCTAAGACATCTTTGTTATGTTCCAGAAACAAGTAGAAAATCAATTTGATTGCAAAATCAAGATTTTTCGATGTGATGGTGGAGGAGAATTCATCAGCCACAAGTTTCGGACTCATTTACAGAGTTGTGGCATTAAACAATATGTATCCTGTCCCTATACACCATAACAGAGTGGTGTCTTTGAAAGAAAACATCGCCATGTTGTTGAACTGGGTCTTGCCATGCTCTATCATGCTAGAATCCCTTTGAAATACTGGGTTGATGCATTCATGACAGCTAACTATATTATCAATATACTTCCTACACCAAAGTTACAAATGCAATCACCCTATAGTAAATTGTATCAGCAAGAACCAAGCTATGATCATCTCAGAGTTTTTGGCTGTGCATGTTATCCTTGTCTCAGACCATATGCATAGCACAAACTTGATCCATGATCACTCACATGTGTGTTTATTGGATATAGTGAATGTCATAAGGGATATAAATGTCTTATTCCTACCATTGGTCGTATATACATTAGTCGACATGTCATGTTTGACGAAAACTTCTTCCCATTTACTAAGACATGTGTAACAGAGTACACACCATTTACAACACCATATCGACTATGGACAGAGGAGGTTAAACTTCTGGACTCAATGAGTGAAGGTCCAATGTCTCCTTCTTCACAGATATATGCAGGACGTTTGCAGGATAATGGAATCATGACCACAGATAATTGCCATTCTCTTCAGTCAGCCACAATGCCATGTACTTCCTTTCCATCACATCTGCAAACTGTGGCACAAGACAATCCTGCTTCCATAGCAACAACACAAGATGAAACCTCTACTAATCAAGCTCATTCATCTTCACAAGATCAGGCAGTACCTGCTTCTGAAGCTGCAACATCCAATGAAATAAGTGTTGACCAAGCTCATTCAAATTATCACTCTGACTCACAAGGTACATCTTCAACTCATCCCATGCAGACTCGATCAAAATCTAGCATTATAAAGATAAATCCCAGATATGCATGTCTTGTTGAATATAAAGTACCTCATGAACCAAAATCAGTTAAAGTAGCTATAGCGGATAAAGGATGGTATACAGTTATGAAGGAAGAAATGGATGCTCTGTATCAAAATCAGACTTGGATTAGTTCCTCGAACTAATCAAATGAATGTGATAGGGTGTAAATGGGTGTTTAAAACAAAACTTGCACCTGATGGGAGTCTTGATAGGTTGAAGGCTCGGTTAGTGGCTAAAGGGTTTCATCAAGAGGAAGGCATTGATTTTACAGGAACCTTCAGCCCTGTTGTCAAACATGCTACAATTCGGATAGTGCTTTCTGTAGCAATGATGAAACAATGGCCAATTCATCAACTTGATGTTAAAAATGCATTTTTACATGGCACATTGAATGAAACAGTCTATATGGAGCAGTCTCCTGGCTTCATACAGTCACAGACACCTCACCATGTGTGCCTTCTCAAGAAATCTCTCTATGGCCTTCGACAAGCACCCCGTGCCTGGTTTCATAAATTCAGTAATTTCCTACTTGAAATTGGATTTTTCTGTAGTACAACTGATCCATCATTGTTTATACTTCATGCTGGATCAGACACAATACTTATGTTACTTTATGATGATGATATTATCTTAACTGGTAGCTCAGACCAGTTACTTTCTAAACTGATTCATTCTCTCAGCCTTCAATTTCATATGAAAGATCTTGGCTGCCTTCACTATTTTCTTGGCATTGAAGCTAAGCGTACTTCTATTGATTTGTTTCTCTGTCAAACCAAATACGCTCTTGATCTTCTTACTCGAGCTCACATGGTTGATTGTAAATCAATTTCCACTCCTCTATCACAGAGACCAACTATCCTGAAAACTGATGCCATTCCACTATCCAATCCTCTTGAATATAGAAGTCTAGTTGGTGGTCTTCAATACCTGACATTAACTCATCCTGACATTGCATATGCCACAAACTTGTTATGTCGAAAATGCGAAGCCCACTTGTTGCAGATTTTCATAAGCTAAAAAGGGTTCTGCACTATGTGAAAGGAACTGTTCATCTGGGGTGTTCCTTCATTCTCGAAGTCCTATGAATCTTTATGGCTTCTCAAATGCTAACTAGGCTGGCTGCACTGAAACCAGAAAATCCACTACTAGTTTCTACACATATCTTAGTTCTAATCTCATTTCTTGGGCAGCAAAGCAACCTACAGTTAGTCGCTCTTCTACAGAAGCAGAATATCGTGCTCTTACATCTACTACTGCTGATCTTACATGGATCAGCTTTGTCCTTCGTGACATTGGTCTCTCTCTTTCTTCTCCAACTCTTTTATTATGTGATAATCATCGCCATCTCACTTACCGCAAATCCCATCTTACATGCTCGTACTAAACACATTGAAGTTGATTTTCATTTTGTACGTGAGAAAATTTCCTCAGGATCTCTCAGTGTGCGCTATGTTCCAATCAATTGTCAACTTGCTGATATTTTTACAAAATATTTGTCGCGACTGGCACATTTTGGTATCAAAATCAAATTGGGTATGGGTTCTTTTACCCCTTCCCAATTTGCGGGATGTTAAAGGACATGAAGTCAGGAAATATGCTGAGTCAACAAAGGGAGCAACGAATGCTACTGATTCAATCAGAATTAAAGACAATAAGTTTAGTTTTGCCGATATGAACAAAGACAAGCAGAATAAAGTCAGCACGTGCTCATTGAATAATCGATATTATGTTTTGAGTTGTAACCAACATTCTTTCTGTTAGTATTTACGTTAAGTCTGTTTTGATAGTTTGTTTTTAGTCGAGCCTTTTACACTTTGTAATATAAATAGAGAGTTGAAAGAAGAACATAAAAATAAGGCTCTCAGATATATTTTCTCTCTTATCTTGAATGGATATAGAGACTCCATAGTTTTCTCTCATCTCTGTTCGTTCTTCTCTACTTCTTCATCTTTGTTATCTTCGTCTTCGTCTCTGCTTTCTTCTTGTCTTTCACAAATACTAGGTTGAGAAAAAAATCATATTGAGGCGGTCCTTCCTAAAGATTTGGTAGAACGAACCCATCCAAACTGAAGTGAAATAACTGTTCCTAGTTCTATATATGAACTTGGTGGCATCCACCTCCAATTCAAGTAAATATTCCTATATCTCCCCAAGTTTAAAGCTAGTATCATTGCCACTCTTGATCGTTGCTGGTCAATAGCATCTTGACAAGCCACTTGGTTCTCACCACTCAAGAAATAGCACTCACCCATCTTACCATAACCGGGGCTTGAAAGGTCGGTATTTGCACAGCATTTTGAGAAAAGTTGTTCATGTCAACGCCAATCGCAGCCATATATTGACCTATGCCCATGTTTAGATCTAAAGAAAATATATAGTGTCATATAAACTAATAAGAGAATTTTTATGGGAGAATAGAATAAGATATAGTGAACAACAGATTGAAGATGTCGCGGCAAAATAGTGTGTTTCTATGTGAGGGTGGTCCATTAAATGAATGCCCCAGATACCAATCGAGAAGTATTTGCTAACTGCAAACTTATTGAGGTTGGGATCGAATTGATTAAGGAAGAATTATTAATAGATAAAGTGTTCATTTGCATTATGTTGCAATTCTCAATACACTAACTCCTCTTGTAATGCATAATCCCCTTTGAGAATTGAACATTTGCTCATATATTATGTGGGGCACTCATTAACAAAATCATATACGTTGTGTCTTATGATTAGCAATATGTCCACCGGGACGCTTTTTATCAATACTTGATAAGGAAAAGTTTTCGTTTCCGATATATTTATCACACAAAAAACATGGTGCGTTGGATATGACAAACTTTTTTATTGAGATGATTAAAAAGTGTCCTAGAAATATTTATTAACAAAATCCTTAGTAATAACAACAATTTTCCCTCTTTAAACGATTAATTTATCATTAAAAAAATTCCACTAAATTTTAAAATATTATTGAAAAATTTTATGGAAAAGTTGTATAGGGCGGCAGAAGATAAGAGTTTTGAAGTGTTTTAAATGAAAAAAAAAAGTCTAAATGCATGAACTACACAAACCAAATAAAATGTTAAGAAATCAATCTGACATACATAAAACTATAGATTCTTGGGTTGTCAATTTTCTCCCTCTCTATGCTGTATTTTTTAAGGACTTTAACTACTTCTTTTATTATAAATAATTAATTGTTGACTTGAAAGGTCTTGACTTATAATTACTCGGAAAAAAAATGAAGCATACTATCTTTTTTTTTAAGTTTCTTAACACGGTTTAGAAGGGCGTGCATGATAAAATTTATACTTTTCTATTTATCTGTTTCTCTGTTCCTCGGAACAGGTTTGGAACAGAAATCCGTTTAGTAACGCAATTTGATTTATCTATTTCTGGAGCAAATTTCTATTCTAGAAATAGATTTTAAGAATAAATTAGAAGCTAAAATTTTTAACTTCTTAGTTTCTGAAATAAAAATTGAGAAATTAATTTCTGGTTAGAAATTAATTTATGTTTCAAAAATTTTATCATGTGCATCCGAAGAATCCAGGCAACAGTACAGCCCATCATTCTTCCCTCTCTCTCTCTCTCTCGTTGAAGTTTCCTAACACGGTTTAGAAGAATCCAGGCAACAGTACAGCCCATCATTCTCCCCCCCCCCCTCTCTCCCGCTCTCTCTCTCTCTCTCTCTCTCTACACGATCGACGACCGTTTACTTGGACAAAAGCCCTCAACCTTTGCTTAGTATTTTGTGATTTAAAATGTGGGGCCAGATTGTTAAGCCCACCATTCACGGGGTCATGATCCATGATTGGCTTCCTTGTGAATGAATGTAATGTCGCCGTGTGTTTCTAATGGAAAATGCGAGAATATAAGTTTAAGATAGATAAAAAAATTTCAAAAAGGGCAGAATTTCATAAGAACGACTTGAAATTTTAAGAAAAATTATTCAAAAAATCATAAATCTATTGTACGGTCATTGATTCAATTCCGAATCTTTTGATTGTGACAAGTTAGTCCGAAACTTTTTTAGACTTATTAATTTAGTCATAAATCTTTTGATAATTTAGCAATTTAGTCTTAATTCTTTTAACAATTCTCCAATTTAGTTCTTCAGCTAATTTTGACAATAAATCATTAGTGGTTTAGTTAGTATCGATTGTCATACATGACATGACTTGCATTGACTTAGACACTTTTTCATTATTCAAATGCAAAGTTAGTTAAAAAATAGATCAACTTAGACATTGTTATTAGATCAATATATCATGATGATAGTACAAATAAATCTCCTAGATCAAAGGATGACTATTTGGTACGTTGAGGATTTGCTTGTTGGATTCTTCTCGCATTTCGATAGGAGATCAAGATCTTTTAAAAGGAAATTTTGCCATTATCTTGGAATTTCATCCGTAAGATCGATTGAGAAGGAAAAAAAATATTAATTTGAGTGAATGTGAAAGATAAAGCAAGATGAGGAAAAATGTTCACTCCAGTGGATTAGGTTTCGTTAGGTGAATTATAGTATAACATTTGGACTTTATCCCTTTCAATATAAAATATAAAAATGTTCACTCTTTTTTTTTTCTCTTTTTAAGTTCCCCAACTACCAGCAGAAGTAAATATCATGACGAGATTACGAGCACATCACCAATTTGGCCAAAAATAGGAAAACCACCAGCAGCAAAAAAACCGCAGACAAGAGTCGCTTCAAATATATAATATTCACTTCTCCTGCTAATTTTATTTGAAATGATTCATTTTTTTTTATTATATTCATTGCATATAACATTAGAACAATCAATCATTGGAAAATGTAAAGGATTTTTTAGTTTGCTTAACAAGAGCCTTGATAACAAACGTCAACACTTTGCTTTTAAAAAATCCTTTTGCGGCACTTTGAATAGCTTTAATTCTGACAAAAAAAAAAAGAAAAGAAAAAAATAGCTGTGAATTAAGGGGTTAAGAGCTTTTATAATCAACATTTCATCCATTCAATTATATGACTTAAACTCAAAGTAATTTGAGAGCACACCCACAGCCCTTTTTAAGAGTCGTATCCGATACATGTGAGTGATGGGACCATACCCATACACTTATTGAGGGAAAATTGTCCAATTACAATGCCCAATATGATTTTAAATTTTAAATTACGTCATTTTAGCTTTAAACCTTTCAATTACACTAATTTATTCATAAACGTATTGATGATTTGTCAATTCAATTTTAAACCTTTTAATAATTTGTCAATATAGTCTTTGAGTGATGTTCAGCCAAAATTACCTAAAATGACTATACTGACGACTCGTTTAAAAGTTTATGACTACATCGACAAATAGTCAAAATCTTTATAACTAAATTAGCATGATTGAAAGGTTTATGATTTATGATACCACCGGCCGCGGTGGCTCCACTGGTTAAGACTCTGCTGATCCTTAACGAAGAGGTGAAGGGTTCAAAACCCAGGGAGGCGTAGGTGTATTAAGTGTGACTCGGGGGTGGTGGGTCCTCCCGCTAAGTGTCACAGGGGTTTACGGCGCGGGCTTGCCGCCATTGCCACGCAGTTCTGCCTCCTCCAATAAAAAAAAAAAAAAATAAATAAATAAATTTATGATTTTTTGGACAATTATCCTCACTTATCGAGATTAATCGTACTCGCCAAATTTCAAGATGCACATCAATGGGAACGGGGAGAAATAAAGTAATAAGCCTCTGAAAACAACAATGATCCAGCTACACCGCGTCCAACCGCGTTGTGTCCCCAGATCCCGCCGCCCACTATTCACATCCCCACACGAAACTGCTGTCTCCACAACGCCGCGTGCCATACAAAATTCTCATCCATATATAAACACCTTCCAAGCTCTGCTCATTCTCACAGATCATCCTAAAACAGAGACAGCTTTCTGATCATTTTTGTACACATCCAGCTCAGCAAAATCTGAAAAAGGCCCCATTCAAAGCTAACCCCCATTTCATCAGTCATCTCACACCCTGCACACGCTCTTTTCGTCTTCTCTCATTTATCCTTTTGCAGCTGCAAGACTTTCTCAAAGCAAACACTACTCAGCTAGAGTGTGAGAAAAGATGCCAAGGAAGACGTCTGGGGTTTCTCGCCGCGCGTGGAACCTCCTGCGCCTGGCGCTGCTCTCGGCGAGGAAAGGCGGGGCGTTCAAGTTGCAGCTCCGCCTTGTGCCCAAGTTCCTCAAGACCATCGGCCAGGCGACGCCGCGCAGCCAGATCTGGTACAGGGAGCGCGAGCTCTCCTTTGATAAGACCCCGGTTGTCCACGTGAAGATGCATCGCCCGGGGTCGATGCGGTTTCCCTTGCCGCACATTCCGTGCATAAATCCCCACGTCGATTTTGACCCAGAGTTTGACGAAGACGACCGACTGTGCTATGGGTATGAAGCCGTGAGGCAGAGCTTCCTTGAAAACGGAGGCGAAGAGGGAACTCATTTCGATGAGGAGCAGGAGGAAGATGGAAGAGTGGAAATTGAGGAAGATCGAGGGATCGACACAAGAGCAGAGGAGTTCATAGCTAAATTCTATGAACAAACGAAGTTGCAAAGGCAAATTTCATACCTTCACTACAATGAGATGCTAAACCAAAGCGCGAGCTAATCCTCATTCAGCATTTATGATTTTTTTCGCACCACATTCCATTTTTGTCGATGTATTTTTGTAAAAGAGTCGCGGCACTTTGTAAATTGTGCAAAGTTCTTGAGAGTTTCATTAATTTTTTTTTCCACATCTTTTGTGACTGATTTCTTTGGTAAGAGACAAGCAGAACACCTAAAATGTCATAGCATATGATGCAAATAGAGATGAGAAGAACTTTAGAACAAAAATCTTTCTGCATGAGCTAAGCAACTCTTTTGCAGGTTCGGTACATGCTCTTTGGGTTCAAGCCCCAAGGCTGCAAATTCACCTCTAGCGCATGACGAAGGATCACGAAAAGCAGATCAAAATTCTGCTCGAGAATTAAAATTGCTTTGAAAAGATTTAGCAAAGCCAGAATTCCCATCCGACCCCAAAAAAACTAGAATTTCCTTAATCTTTTCACAAGTCAATCATGCACATCTTATAGGGCAAAAAAGTTACCTTACATCGTTGGATTACTCATTCACTATAATACGACGATAAAAAAATACAACATATCTTAGAAGGGTACATAATTGTTCTTAGCAATACCTCACCAACCTGGCGAGACTCGAGCTCGCCGACGTCGAGTGAGGTTGAGCTCATTGACTTAGCAAGGTCGAGGCCTCGCCAATTTGGCGAGACTTGAGCTCGTCGGCATCAAGCAAGCTCGAGCTCATTGCTTATCTGGCAAGGCTGAGACCTCGTTGACGTTTGGCAAGGCTTGAGTCTCACCGATTTGGAGAGGTTCAAGCTTGCCGGCGTCGGGCGAGCTCAATCTCGCCAATTTAGAGAGCCTTGAGCTTGCCTGTGGCCAGTCGGCAGTTGTCATCGTGGTCGATGGCTAGTCTAAGAAGAAGAAAAATAAAAATAAAAAATAAAAAGTATATATTTTAAAACTAAAAATATTTAAAAAATCGATTTTTTAAAAATATATAAAATTTATCCATTAAATTTGTATTGCATGAAAGTATTTTAGCAATAGCATTTTTTTTTTTTAAATATCATAAGAAATAAACTTTCGTAGGTTTAGTTAAAGGTCTTTCACATTTTTTATTTTATTTTTTATTTTTAATATAATTATTAAATTGATGTTATATATGAAGAGCTTAAAGTGAATTAAATGAGTGGGGCTAATTTAACATAAATTGAGTTGAATATTAATATGTTTCGTTAATATGGGTTCGGTCGGGTATAGTCAAGTCAAGTATGGGTCTTCAAATTTACATTACATGAAAATGAGTCTAAACGGATTAAATGGGTCAATATGAATCGGACCATTTTCGACTTGACCCAAACCCAACCTGACCCACTCATTTGACAGCCTTATAAATAATATCAAAACTCATTTATTGAACCATAACAAAGTAACAATCTCACAGATTTTTGTTTATCTTTTATATAATTAATTACGTGCAATATAAAGTGTGGACTAATCCAATTCAATAGTTGGGTAGTTTTAATACCTCCATCCTTGTACTTGCAATCTGATATGATATACGAGTGTATCCATCAATTAACAATTTTCTCGCAACCAATCCGGCCAAGTTTTTATTTTTTGTTATAGCATTTTTTATTTTATCTCATGGAATGCTCATGACTCCTTAAAGTATCAATTGCAAAATATCGTTATTCATTGGCCTAATCTATGAGACTTTAACATGTAAAAAGAACATAATTACACCAAATCGATGATACGTAGATGCTATATGTAGGGTTTGCCATTTACCTTTAATTTTTAGTCGGATGAAATCTCTTTGGAGTGAGGCCATGTGCTTTCATAATAAAATCTTGACCATGTAACTCTTACTTTTGCAATTGCAAACATTGAGATTAATTTTTATTTACAGCTAAAATGTGAGAAACATAATGCACTGAATAGGAGGAGAAAATATTCAGTGGTTCGTGCGCGCCACGTCATCCGCTGACCTGGCGCGCACAAACCACTCAGGTACTAACACCTGTCCCGAGCGGGACCCCCTCGAAAATGAGAAAAGGGCTGATTTTTGGGCGGCTCGGCTCGGCTCGGCTCGAAAGGAGGATCAGCGTATTCCTCCCGCTCAAAATTTTTTCTCTCTCCTCACTTAAATGGGCGGGTTCTCTCTCTCCTCTCCTCGTAAAGGAAAAAAAACGCTTAGAGCCTCCTCTGTTTCCTTCTCCGCGCATCCCACCTCCTCCGCCTCCGGACCTCCGCCTCGGACTGCGCCTGCCCAAAAGCGTCGCTGGCCATCTGCCTCTGGCATCTCGGTCTCGTTCCCGAACGGCACCAGGCTCCCCGCCGCTGACCGGGCGTTGTCCCTGACGCTGGCCCGCTCGGTCGCGAGGGAGATCTCGGCGGACTTGGGCGGGGTCGACGGCGCGGCGAAGAAGGAGAGGCCTGCTGCATTTTCTCTCTCTTTTTTTCAACGGAGCGCGCGCTATTTCTTCCCGCTTCTGCCTCTCTCTTCTCCTCTCTGTCCCGAGCCCTCTCACTCACCCCAAGCGCCCCCCTCCTCTATGTCTCGAGCCCTCTCACTCACCCTAAGCGCTTCCCTCCTCGCCTCTGTCCTCGTCGCCGTCATCGACTTTCCGCCGCGCGGCTCCGAAATCGCCGGCGCCAACCGGCCTCTCGAGCTTCTTTGTCTTCTACTCCTTATTCGGTCCCGATTTCGGGCTCGAGTACGTAGCCAAGGATTTTGAAGCAAAAGAGGTTTGCGAGGCTAGATATACTGGTGGCGGACGGCGAGAGCACGATCGACCTGAGTCGTTACTCTTTGATTGGTGATTTCAGGCTCGACGTCGAAGCAGAGAAGGAGGAAGAACAAGAACGAGATGAAGGAGAAGAAGGAGAAGATGGGTCCTTGCTTTTCTGCTTCTGGGTTTATCTCTTGAAGTCCGCCACTTTCCCTTGTACCATTTTCCGTCAGGTAGAGGAAAGCCGCCGTTTTTCCATCTTTTTTTCGTCCCTTTTTGGTTCGTTGGTTTTTGATGGGAGGGACGGTGTTCGTTTCTCAATTCTGTGAATTTTTTATGTTGGGAGAGGTTGGGTGTTATGAGTTGCTTGTTTGGCGGTTGTTTTAGCGATTGATCACTCACCGGTTGTTGGATTTTGTGATTTGGAGGATGCTTGGCGTTGGTTTGGATCGATCACCGTTGCTCGGCTCTTGGGTTGTGTCTGTCGGTCTGATTACGATGAGTTTGAATCATTGTGGAATTTTCCCAAGAGTGTCTTTTCACGTTCACTGAAGTCTATTGCTGTGTTGTTCCTGTTAGATGGTATACTGAGTGTCAATGCCTGTTGGTGGAACCGAAGCTTATTGATTTTTGTGGATTTGTCTGGGATCAATCCTTTGTAATGCGTCAAGTCTTGTTTTTTTCCCGTCCCCTATCGCGATCTATCTTGGTTTGTGACACAAGGGACTAGTCGAAAATGGTGATTAAGGGATGATGTATACCAAAATCACAAATAGTGTTGCCTGTCACTTCTCTTTTCAGCTCAAAGTTCTATGGTTAATGGGGTTAAAAATATTTTTTCACACAGGTGAACTCTGATGTCAAGGATGCTTTTCCAATTCTCGTTTTGAATGGAGATAAGAGACTCACTCTTCTGCCACCGCTTCCTCCACAACAAGAATCTCCTGATTCTGAGGTTTCTCCTTTTCAAGTGAAAAATTGTATGCTTCTTCAGATAGCGAGTTTCCATTTGGAAAATGGGTCCATGTTGGCTGTCAGGTATGTATATCAAGTGTCTGAATTACTCTTTCTACACATGGTTTTTAAACTACTCGTTCCTTTTGAGTTGATAATTGCTGAAATTTTTATGGCTATAGCTGAGCGCATTAATGTCTGTCATGTTTACCACTTATTGGTTCGAGCCGTCAAGCTGAAGCAAGTTGTTACTGAACATTTTATCTGTTTGTTTTACCTTTAACCAATCATTTTCAGATGTAATTGGAATTGTATGAATGGTGCATGATCTTCTAATATATAAAAGTAAGGCGTATTGGATGGATATTCAAATAGCACGTAGAACTGTTGCACTTTCAATGTGACTGAAAAGAACAAGCTTTTATAGAGTACATACATGGAGTATGATTCTATTCATATTCATTGGAGTGCCTGTGATCAACTAATTGCATGCATTATCTGGAGGATCTTGGACAAGAATTGTTATCTGCAAAATTTCATGTAAATCTATGTCTCATTGTTGGTCTGATGAAAGAGAAGAGTAGAATTTTAGATTGCATAAATGGTCCTCAACCGAAAGTCTCTTGTCAATCTTATGATGTCATTGTCTTTCCTAGGTTTCTTACTCTCAGGGCCTTTTTCCCTTTGTAAATTGCTCAAAGTTCTATCTTCATGGCAGGTCTCAAGTGAACTTTTACGGCTTCACATTGACGGGGAAGTGGTGGATGAGAAGCCCCTAAGTGCCTCAAAAGATGGAGAATCTAGCCCTTTTAAGGAAAATAAGTTTGGTTAGTACCAGTGGAACTGATGATGGTATAGAAGGTTATTTATACAGTCCAAAGGTCTTGCACCCTTCTTCATCCATTGAGGATCATTATAAGGTACCTTCTGTCGAGTTTGTTTGACCTTATTCATGTGGATATGATTTCTTTAATGAATATTTTCCTGTAATGCCAGGACTCACCTGTACACTTAGCTATTGACAAGTCATCTGCTTCTGACATAGAAGAAGGTAGTGATGGTATCTGGAGTATCGTGGGTGAAAAGGTAAGTCGTTGTATCTTCCTTTTAATCCTATCACCACTACATTTTTATTTTTTTGACAAAATCTAATTGAGTGTCACCTCCAGTGTTAAGCATCTGTCATTGAACTGCCTTGACGAAGTTGAATCTTTTTTCTGTGACGTCAGGAAGCGATATTTCTATGTTAATAGCTTCCGACTTTTTTTGTTGTTTTTCTTTCAATAGAAAAAAGTTGGCTCTAAAGCTTGCTTCTGTCTTGTGAAGTTCTCTCTTGATCTGACACAATCTAAATGTTGATCAGGCTAAGGATAGTTTCGGGACTCGCCCAGACGTGATATTGAAGAATATTGAAACTGCAGAGAAACTTTTTTCAGATTATGAATTTACTAAAATGCGAAATTCAAATTCCAAGAGTATGCCAAGTGTTGGAAAAGCAGTTCCAGATTCTTTCACATTTAGTTACTGCTTGGCAGGCCCACATGAGAGGGCTCTTCTGCTGAAGAAGTTTGCAGCATCTGCGTCAGATGAAGAAGTTTTGGAACTTGCGAATCAGGTCTCCTTGTACACTGGATGCTCCCATCATTGGTAAGTTCCTATCTCTTTAGTCATTTCTATTGGGATGCTGACAGAGACTATACTTACCATTTTCCCTTATGTGCACGATAGTCTATTTGTCTGAAATGATCGTGCTTATAAGTGGTGGGAGAACACTTGTCTTCCCAAAGCCATCCCCAAGCTGGCTAAGTACTAGTCTTCCCACATGTACTTTCTTGTTGCCAATTGACCAACTGTGTTCAAACCTGAAATCGATAGTTCTTATTAATGCGTAATACAGACCTTCTTCTCTGAGCACTTAATGGTAATGATATTGCTTATTGGCGGCTACGTAGTTTTCCCACCTGCCATAGTTTACTGGCCTCCCCTTGTGTCACTGCCACACTTTCAATAGAAGTGTACGTGAACCTTGTGCGCCCATAACACTTCTTTTATTTTTAGGAACCAAATTGCAGTTGCAAAGAAATTGATAGAGGAAGGAACGAAATTATGGAGCTTGCTTTCACAAAACGACAGCCATGTTCCCTGGGAGAGCGCCATCTATGAGATTGAAGAGTACTTTATGAGGATTGCTTCCTGCAATACTAGAACTCTTTCCCAAAAATAGTGAAAATGGACGGGATAGGTGGAAAGTCGGGAGAAGTTTGAAATTTCTGTGAGAGAGAAATAGAGGGAAAATTCGAATTTTTAGATACTCTCTCCAAATTCTGGCCCTTGGTGCTCCCAAAATAGCCTTAGTGTCATGGTCACTATTTGCTATCTCTGTTGTTGTACATGTTCTTAGACTACCCTTCTTCCATGCTTTGGCACTTTATGATGCTTAGTTTAAGATTTCTTTTACATGTGTTCGTTTTTGTGTTACTATCAATTGTTTTGTTGCTTTTTAATCTCTAAATATAGAGCGCAAAGAACAAATAGAGAAAGCAGAGGAGAAAGAACGAATGAGAAAAGAAAAAGAAGAGAGGGAAAAAAGAGAAGCTGAGGGGAAAGCTGGCAAAGAGAAAGTAGTTTCAGCAGGGTTGGGTGTTGGAGATCTTGGATCACGTAAGGATGGGAGGAGGCAGGCTAGCAGAGAGGAACAAGAGAAAATTGAGGCTGAGATGAGAAAGAATGCCTACCAATTGGCCTATGCTAAAGCAGAGGAGGCATCTAGGTTACTGCGGGTGGAGCAAACAAGAAAGGGAAGAGATTCTAAGATGTTTTGCTGTTGCTTTTTCTTGAATCTCTTGGGCCTACCAAAAACCCACAGTGAAAGACTGCAATTCCATTCTGCCAAAAACATACTGGTGGGACTGGATTTGTATCCGAGGACATAGCTTTGAAGTGTTGTGGAAATATTTTCAAGGGAAGAGGTGTGATTGCTTCTGCTTTTAAGGTTTGTGACCTGTGGATATGGGTATCATCTTAGTGGTATCTTCCTCTTGCTATGCAAGAAAAACTGATCTCCAAAAAATAATTATGACAAATAAAAAAGGAAAATCTACATTGCATTATTAAGTATCATTTCAGCTTTGAGCTGTAAGTGTGAGTCTAGTTATTAGTATTTTAGCTTCAATAATTCTCCATATTGCGATATATTTCATTTTTTCTATCGGTTCATTTATATCTTCCATTCTAATTGTTTTGGCCGAATTTTAATCTGTAGCTCCCTCCTCATACAATTCATATTCGACCGTTGATGATCAAGGTTGAAAAGGACCCGAAGCTTTCAGATATCAGGACCGTTGATGCACTCGAAATAGTACAAACAAGGTACAACCAACATATTTTGCCAGCAGGCTATCATTGTTTTAATTAATTCTCTTGAGGTTCTTATGGTACCTCTGACCCCTAGTACTGTGATCACAGTGTTATCTGTGGGTTTGTTGCCTGGCTATGCTATTGATTTGTTGATCATTGTGTTAAGATTTTCCTTTGGAGTTAGCTGGTTAAAAGACCCTTACATAAACAGACTGAAAAGTTAGCGGCTTTCTTTTTCTTTCAGCAATTTAATTTGAACATGGGACATGTTTTTCTTGTGAATTACTAAATCCCATTGCTTTTTGTTTGGAGCTTTTTCTGCCATCAAATTTTACCTTTTCGGAAGAACTGATTAGACCTTGGTCCTCATTGATGCAGTAATAAACCAAAGCCTGCATATCTTTCAAAGATTTTGATTGCACTTTTAAGCTATGGTGGGGTCCCTAATGAATTTCTTTTGGACATGGTGGAGAATGCTCTGGGAGATGCAAATAGTGTCTTCTCTAGTAAACGAGCAACTCCAAGAGGTAGTATTCTTCTGAACATTTGGACTGTTGAAATAATGTCTATTCTTAAAACAGTCCAAAAAGAGATTTTTCTCCAAATTTGGCAATCCTATTAGCCCTTTATGGTGCTGTAACACAGAACAAGCTTTGCTGGCTATGAAGATCTGGAAGTCCCACCGTAAGACTCTAATCTTCATTGGCCGTCGCTTTGTTATTTTCAAGGAGGTTGAAGTGTGAGATTTGCCTTAAAAACTCGATTAAGTTTTGGAGGAGCGTTGTCCTCCTTGGCCTTAGATATCAAATCCTGATTTGTATTCATCAACTTTCAGAAACAAACTCCAAAACAAGGCCATTCTTCGGTGGAGTCGGCGTCAACTGAGACATACTGGTGGTGGATTTGGATGATGATAATCATGTCTCATCACCTAACAGCACCGTGTCGAGCATAAGTGGGAAGAGAAGTGAGAGAGACCCGCATGGAGAAAATGAAGTTGAGGCTGAGAGAACTTTGTGCTCTTGTGAGAGCATCGAAGAAGATGGCAGCGGAGGAGATGGAGCGAGGAAGAAGCTCAGGCTGTCTAGAGAACAGTCATTGGTGCTAGAGGAGACATTCAAAGAGCATAACACTCTTAACCGTGTGAATGGCAATTTTGGTCATTCTATTACTGATTAATATATGCTTTCTTTAAATGTGCGTGAGCATGTAATCACTGCTTATAAACCTGACATGGATGTTTGGTAGGGAAAATTGAATTTAAAGTGCGTTTCTGTCATGAGATTGTTGTTTATTTGTAGTTGTCAGTTACTGGTAACAGTCGAATTGGGGATTTGAGACCTTTTTCTTGTTTTCTTTTTTGCAATGATTGGATCTGTGTGAATAACAAATTGGTTTTCATTTTTATTTATGAATAATGAGATCATCTTTAGGTTTCCCTTTGGATAAAGGGATGGTTTCGATGAGTTTAACTGGAGATTGTTTTGAGTTTCAGAAGCAAAAGCTTGCCTTGGCCAAGCAGCTGAATCTTAGTCCCAGACAGGTAGAGGTCTGGTTTCAGAACAGGCGTGCCAGGTAATTGATAGTTTTGAGTTCTTTTTGCCCAAATACATGGCTTTACATCTGCGTCTCATCTGCATCATTCTGATCATTGTGGAAGAAAAATGTCAGGAGTGGGAGAGAGGCGGGTAGGGGTGGGGGTGGTTGGTTCTCTCTTAATCATTTGATGGTAGTTCGACAGCGAAGTTGTTTTTCTTTATAGTGAGTGCATGTAATCTTTGGGTCCACATGTATCCCAGTTGGGCCATCTTGCACACGAGGTATGTGAGCGTGTAGCGGGAGTCCGGTGATGTGACTTGTCACTTAATCTAGGAGTACACTTCTCGTTCTCACTTGAGTATGGAGCACCGATATGTGGGATCCATAAATTCTAAGCCGCCAGGGGAGGAAGTGAAGTTATTAGGGAGTACTCAAATACCTAAAATTTTGTTATGCGAGGGCCCCAGTTTAGATTCGTGCACTCATGATTTACAATGCAGCTCTGGAAAGCTCTGTTTATGGTTAGGATAATGACGTTGGGTCTTTTGCATCAAAGAATTGGTTTGATGAAGCAGCTTCTCTATGTTAAAGTTTGAGCAAATGTGCAATTCTTTTGTGTAATAGCTGCCATCTTGATTTTCTTAATCACATGGAAATGGGCTGAAGATTGTTATTCATACCTTACTAGATTGAGCTGATAATGTGTTATTATTATGCTGTAGTTTGGCACCAACAACCTGTGTGGGGTAGCTCTGTATAAGGATGTACTGTAACATCTTTTATTTTTTTTACCAATTTAGTGTAGGACTAAGACGAAGCAAACTGAGGTGGACTGTGAGTACCTTAAGAGATGCTGCGACAATCTTACACAGGAAAACAAGAGGCTGCAGAAGGAAGTGCAGGAGCTCAGAGCACTGAAGCTCTCCCCACAGCTCTACATGCATATGAACCCTCCCACCACGCTCACCATGTGCCCTTCCATGTCAGCGAGTGTCTGTTCCTTCAGCATCATTGTCGCCTCCGTCTTCATCTTCAGTCACTGCCTCAGTGATTGGCCCCATAGGGCCGGTCCATAATCCTTTTAGTCAGTCTGGACCATCCATCAACCCTCGGGCAAGGCTACAGATGCAACAAGGACTGAACAATTTGCACTCTTAATGGCTTTTCTAACATCTGCGCGGCATGTGCCAAGGCATAAAGCAAAGAGTATCAGCTCATCCTGATGATACATTAGCAAGTATGACGTAGAAAGATCCAATGATTGGCAAAATAGAGCGTCTATTGTGCTTTTTGCTGATAATAGGACATTGATTGCTGGGATAGACAAATCTTATCCCTGTTTTTAAGGTCGAAAACATGTAGGGAACAGAAAAGGTGAACGTTAGTTGTTCATGAAACTTGTTCACTTAGGTAATTTGATGATCTATCATGATGTGGGTGATTGTCAAATCTATTCAAATGTCGATGAATCATGGTCTCATCTACCATGTTGGGTCATCAGCTGTTTCAAGCAATTCAATTGTGATATTTGTTGACGAGTGACACAGAATATGCCTTTCGAAAGTAAATTTAGGAGCAAAGTACTCAAACACGGGCAAGAGTTGTATGATGTCCCCTAACCATGGATACGTACATGGCGGTCACATTCTATAATTAGGCAATGACAATATCAGAATACTGACAGTTCTCTTTCATCTTATTGTTTAATAAATCTCGATCGCTGACAATGTTTCTAGTCTAGGAGTAAACTCGTTAAGTTTCTGGAATGCTAAAGTCAATTTCCTGACTAGCCCATTTGGTAGAGCAAGTAGTTACATCACATGGCATATGATGGCGACTTAAGGTGTAATAAACTGATCGAAAGTGAAAGATTTCGGAAATTCAAGCATCGATCGAGTAGGACGAGGTACATAGTGCACATCGGTTGGGTGACTGATACATGAAGTACCTTTCCCATAAGGTGGCTTCAAGAAGTGGAAAAGATGGTTTAGAACACATGCGTATGTTTTAGCTTGTATTTGACCCAGTTTTTACGACTTTGAAGATTCTACACATAACCTCTGTCATGTAACAATGGCCATTCGTCCTCCTTGTACAATCAATGCACAGAACTCAGCTACCAAGATGAGCTATGGAGATTTCATTTTATTTCAGTTTGACAAAACTGGACTTAATCAAAATGTTGGTTTCGACTGTCTTAGTCCCCAAGTGACGATGCAGAATCGTCTACGTGAAATTTGGATGCAGTCTAAACTGTGTTAATTATCAGTTAGCCATACTTAAGTCCGGAACAAAAGTTTCTCATGTTCGTGTTGAGTTAATCTCAAGGGTAGACAAATGCTCAACTCCTCGAAATGATAGAATGCATTTTCTCTGGCAATCCGAAGCAAGTTTAGCTTTGTAAGGACTCAGAGATGATACTTCGTAATAAAGTGTAATACCGATCACATTCATGTCAACGATGGATACACCGCAGCCCAAATCTGCAGGAAAGGGAGGCGAGGAATCATACAGTGGGCACTTTTCTCTCTTCAGATCACGATAGCAATAATCATCATACTGTATTTGTGGTGTCTGCTAGGGAACGAAGTATGCACCCCAAGCCGGCCCTCTCCGTGAGTCTTTCGTGAATCCGCAGGCACTGGTCACAGGTGGGGCAATCCCCTGTAGACAAGCCTCTGTACAAGTATCTGGCAAGCAACGAGAGGATCAAATTAATGAGGTAGGTTCTGGTTTTGCAGATATGCTGTACGTGGGAAAAGAAGAAGGCATTAACGAACAAAACGTAGCACACACGAACTACAACAGCAATAGCATTTGCACACTGAATTCTCTTACTACTCACTAGAGAAGGAATGCATGTTTAACTCCATCAAAGGCCTTAACAATAACGGTAATCCAAGCAAGATGGTAACGATCAGATGAGGAATGAATAATATATGGGGAAACTCTGCTCTCCTCGAATCGGACTTATTGGCCAGCCAAACAACAAAACCAACTGGTCAATAAATATATCTACCTTTAATCTCAGTTAACCATGGTAAAATTAGAAGACAATGCTCAATTTGCTGGTCATGAGACCATAGTTGCATGATGAGCCTGAAGGTCAAAGTAAAATACATGTTAAGCGTACATACATAAGGCAAACAACAGATGCCATCAAATCCCATCTACTTAATGACCAGTCCTAAATGACGATGTTCACAGCCGTAAGAACATTCAAGTACTTTGACAATGACCTCAAGACAATTTTTGTTGTATACCATCTTGTCAGTTTAGACTAACTCAAGTACCAATAGCGATAAAGAAACATCCCCAGAGCATTTGCATATAATTCTTGAAGGAGAGTTAGATAATGCTCTAAGCCAGTCTTAAGCATTGACAAGCCAATAAGTCATATTTGCAGTATCCATAGAATAAGATAGGTTTCGAGTGCTGATGAAAAGAAGGAACATGTTCTCCAACCAGAAAGAAAAGTATCGTGCTATCAAACGCAATTTATCTGGTCAAATGACACTGTTACGGACAGGAAGGAATTTTAAATACATTACTGCAGGGAGACTGGGGAAAACAGCATGCAATTGTCTTGTATGATCATTATATGCCAAAATTCAGTGAGTGAGAAGAACACACGAGATGAATGAACATGGTACTACTTTTTTTCTGGCTGAGTTGTGAAGACTATGGCAAGCCAATAGAGTATGGCACCTTGGTGAAAATGGAATCTAAACCAGAATCCTGCAGAAACAAAATTATTCTACTCCTGCTTGAAACCGGCCTTGAGATCAAGCTAACCCCAAAAGTTGTCAATTTAATTCCTCTCTCCTTCCAATCACTCAGAACAGAAATACCATTAGATCAACCTACTCAGAAGTCTCAGGGATTTGATCTAGAAAGGAGATCTTTTAGGACTAGATTGCATGACTAGATTTTGGCACTCAATACAACCAACAAAGAAACAACCAATAAGGACTTTGTCGATAAAATTGATGAAATGCCTTGTCTAGAATTCAGGGAAAGCTACACGTCATCATAGTTTTGAGATGATCTAAACCAGGAGTTGCTTCTGCTATTCTAGATCCACAACCACCCCAAGCATTAACACATATAACCCCAGGACAGGAGCAACTATCATTGAGCATATCTTACCATCTATTCCAAATTGACAACCTTACCTGCCCTGCTTTATCCTCTCTCCAGTTTATCATTCTTATACTTCGTTTAGAAGGCAAGGATGGGATGAAAAAGGAAAGAAAATTTAAATTTCTATCCTCTCTGCGCCAAAATTTCAAACTTTACCCCAATTTTCCTTCCCCTCCCCTCCTTCCCAAACAAAGCATTGGTAATGATCCTTGGGAAGAGACAACTAGAATGCCTAATACAAATCACATTGTAGCAATAAAGAAAGTCCAGCTTAGTCTGAGCATAGCCTCTAAAAGGGCTTTTCTTTGGGAATAGGAATCCCTATACACTCTAACTTGACTGCCTTGCATAGTTTAACAAGGTTTGTTCCTTCAAAAAATGGGGTGTCAACAAATAAGTAGAGCAATCACAAGTAGCATAATTCAGTGAATTCACAATACAACAACACAAACATTTTAACAAGGCCTTAAATAGATAGACTATGATCAGCCAAAGCATACAATTACTAGTAGTTACTGGCACAACCTATTCTTCATAAGCAAAATTGAGAAACTGATAAACCTAAACCAAAGTAGTAGGCTATTCCTTAGCAAAGTTATGGTCAAATTTCATAAATGGTAATTCTTCCAAGATCACTTCATTAGTTTGAGTTATTCTCAAACAATTATTTGTAGGTTTGAACACCAGAAATAAGAAAATGAATATCAAACTACGTCGTTGGGGGAAAAAAAGTGTTAAGTCTTCAGAGATCCTAACGTGCCAACCCTGATGACACAGATAAACCAATGAACTGAAGAGACAGTTTGCTGTTTCTAGTCATTACATCACCTATGAAATCTCGTTTTTTCAGCATTTTCACTTTGGAAAAATCTGGGTGAGGAATTAGATTTGTTGGGAGATGATTGATTAGTTTGGCATGTTTTCCGGGTTTTGAAATTTTTTTGACTGAGGTGAGCCTGTTTGGGAGAAGATTATCATGCGTAATGGGGTCTGGTGGTGTGATTACTTTGAACGGAGGAAGCACTTGAGTTATGGTTTTTTGACTGCTTCAACCTTTTTTCCTCCGAGAAATTAGGATGATCTGGTCTATTCTGAATCTGGGTCGCCATTCACGGCAAGCCTGAATGGTGAAACGAACTCCTCTACCTATTTATGTGATAGGACTGAGGATCATATCTGAGGATCATATCTGATTATAGCTTTCTAAAAAAGGAAACTTTATACTTGCATGCTATCCAGTTTCTCTAAGGGATTAAAGCAACCTGCCATGTATGTGAATCGTTGAAGCAGTGAATGGACCCTGGAGATTATTCGATCGAATGATCATTATTGTTTTTCTTAATTATAGAGAGAGGTACTCATATTGCTTTTTCTTGGAATCAGAATTGCTACTGCTTAAGGGCATCTTAACTTCTTTCAGATCCAGGTTATGGTGCTGTTGGTTTCATCGTTGATTGTGAACATTCTTATCGTCGCACTGTGCAGCTTATTCATAGCTATTTCTTCATTTGTCTAATTCAAGAAAGAGCTCCTCTGTATTCTAGATGATGTTTTAACATATACACCGTGTGGTCTAAGAAAATAAGAAGTTGTTCTGCTTATAATTGTTATCTTGGCAAGTTTCATTGTGCACCTTATTTAGTCCATAGTCCCATATTTATGTTTCGTGTGGAGACTGAAGTGAGGTGGAGATTTTGTGCATTCAACAATCTATTTCTTGTTCCAAGAGGAAAGGGGTCAGCCATTGCCAAAGTTTGGTGAATGGGATGTGAATGAACCAGCTTCAGCGGAGGGGTTTACTGTCATCTTTAACAAGGCAAGGTATGAAAAAAAGACGGGTGGCAAGCCCAAATCTCCGGCAAAGGCCAACCCTTAAGTCAAACACTCTGTTGATCCGAGCAAACCTCCAATGGTAAGTTGTTTCTTAGGAGCCTGGGAACAAACTGTTTTATTTATGTAGGATGCATTAATTATTGCAGTCATTTGTTCTACGATAATCTATTAAGGTTCCAGTTATGTAGTAGTTAACCTGTCTAATAATTAAATTTAAACTGTCTTATATGCTATGCTAGTCTTGATGAAAATGTAGAAATGGAAAATAGAACTCTCAAACTTGCAGATAGGGTAAAAGAAATTGATTTGACAGTGTCATAAAAACTAAGCAGGTTGGGCACTACTTGCTCGTTAGTATTTGAATCATTCAAAATGACCATCCGAAAGATGCTATTATCCTTTATAGTGCGAGCAGGAATTGAATTTGAGTTGGACGCAATTGTCTGTGAACAAGTCAGCTGCTGTAGATTTTATTTATTTATATATTTTGTTTTCATTCTCCCAACCTTTGCTGCTTCGTTCTCTTACCGTGAATTCTTTGTTGCACGCAGAAGAAATGGTTTTGCTGCATTCAGAGCCCAGCAGAATCTTGACTAGGTTCTCTGGCGAGGAGCTTCCAAAAGAGACGCGCGTTGTTAGGCTAAAGCAGCCCCAGAATGTTCACTTGAAGAAGATACAAACAGTTTAGAGCCATTGTTATTGTTGCAGGAATAGCTCGTGGTGTAAATGTGGGGTTTGTGGAGATGAGTAAAATAATGACGTGTCATGCTTACTATAATCTATCAGCAGTATGCTTCTCTCTGTCTCTGCCTATGTCTCTCTCTCTCTCTCTCTTCCTCTGCTTAGTTCTATTGTTAATTTATTAATTGTCTGCTTTCTGTAGTTGTGAATTGGATCTGTCTGAAATGTCTACGCCTACTTTCAATCTGGTTTAATTTATTGTTATCCATCGTTGTTGAAGACATTGTAGATACGAGCTCGTGACCCTTTCCTCTGTCATCAATCACGCTAACGGATGTTTCTGGTTGGGGGAACAGCGTGAGTCATAGCCATATGCGTTTGTCATTTCTCTTTTATAGTATGCGTTTGTCATTTCTCTTTTATAGGAATTAAGGTGTCAACTCCCTTAGACATGGGAAAGGTCATCTCCACGAATCTTCTGCGTAGGGATTGTTCAAATGGCAATTTCTAATATTGGTAATCCTGATCTCATAAAGAGAAAGGCACAATCTTGCCCTTCTTCTTTGTTTTAGGAAAGGTTAGTCTTATATCAACAATGGAAGTAACAAAAATGTCTCTGATGTTGTGCGTTCCTCAAAGAACATGAGTTTTCAAAATTTCATGCATGTGAAACGACGATTGCTGTTATGAACCAGCTTTATCTATGGCCTCTTTTTCCATAAATCATTGATGTAGTCGATTAACTCCACACATTCATACATCATTGATGTAGTCCATAAAATTCCACAAATTGGTAAAGATCAATCGACATTCCGCTTTTTTCCTCTTCCTTTTTCCCACGACTGATGTGAATGACATGGCTCTAATATCCCCCCTACTAATGGTGCGGAAGCTACTTCTGTTACACAATCACTGCCAAAGACCCCAAGAATGAGACCAAGGTTCCAATCCCAGTAAATGCAATTCCAAAACTGTGGAGCTATGGCTGTCCTACTTACCAAACAACAAAATAAAACAAAGCTCTCTTCCTCACATCTTTTCCTTCTCTTTGCTTCAATTTGATTTGAGCTTCACTCTAGTTAGGAAAAAGTTGTAATTGCCATGAACTTAACGATGGAACCTAGTAGAATGCCCAATTTTTCTTCATGGCCTGACATTCTGTTTTTTCACCTCAAGGTCATCTATCATATGACCTTTTCACAAAGTAAACAGTTTCCTTGTCTACACATGTCTCTATGGATATTTAAAGAAAGAACCGAAGACTAGCGTTGGTAACAAAAATCTCTAATTACTTTAGCGTCATCTAACAGTATCAATGTTAAACTCGAGAGAAACCAAGGTTCCTCTCAAAAAGGCGGCGGAGCAGGTAAACTTGGAGAACACTCGCCCCAATAAGTGCTGCTGACTTGAAGAAAGCCTTATGGACTGCCCTTTTGCTCATTGCGTCGTTCACTGCGATCACAAATCATCATAGAATGAGTATTCATTGAACCCGATATCTATGTATTGTCTGTTAGTGAACACAATATTTAATTAGCAAGGTCATCCCCATTCCATTTCGTGTGGCAATCAGACACACTTCAAAACATCTAGCAGATAACACAAGTAAACAAAACCCATGACCATTTGAAACCCAGTACACCAAGCACGCATCTTCTTTTTTGTTGCCTGCTTTGTTTTCTAAGTCCGCCTTTTCAGCTGCTGCCAAGTTAGGAAGGTTTTACTATTTTCAGGATCATAAACAATATAACCGATTAGTTACGTCAATCAGATGGATAAAAGGAGCTTGTCAAAGGCTCTAGAAATAGCTTTTAACTTGTCTTGTGAGACATCTACTTCTGAAGGTCTTTTAAGAACAGAGGTTGTGAGAACCTTTGAGATTTAGGAGATAACAGGAGTCAAAGCAAGTTATAGTGGTCCACTCAGCATTAAACAGGAAAGTTATTTCCATCAGAGATGAAGCAGGGTTGGAATCCACCGCGATAATTAGCAAGAGGACTTGACATAAAATATCTTACCAATTGCTTGACGTTCAGTCTCAGCCTCCAGCCAATGCTGCTCAAACTGAATGTTGTAGAAGCCTCCTCCAGCTTCCCTATATGTTCCAACAAAGGGTTGAAATGCTCTGCTGATACATTCACAGCAGATAAAAAAGAGACACGCAGTATATTCTGTAAAGTTCGTCAGTTCAAGAGACAAGAAAACAGAAAAAAGGCAGAGTCCTACCGTCCTTTGCATGCTGATCATAGAATGTAAAATGGCCAACGTGTACATCAAAGTCGATGGTTTCATGATAATGAGACTTGTTAGTAAAGCAGAACCGATGAACACCCTTATGGTGAGCCACAAACTCAAATTTCTCACTGATCTTGTCGTGAAAATCTTGAATCTGTTCACCAGAAGGTCCTTTCATCTGACAATTTCAAAAGTTGCAAAATACATACAGTTATCTAGGTCATTATCATAGGATTAAAGATCAATAAGAGAACTATTGGCAGAATCAAAGAATGTAATAATCAATATATGATATCAATCTTAATCATGTCCCGACAAACATGAAAAAGGAAAACCAAATATGCATATGCAAGATCTAGTCGAGCCATCTAGGCTGCCAAAGGTTAACAAAATTCAATGAAGAATTTCCTTTAGGAAGATAATCAGCATCCTTTACAAAAAGAAATACATGTGAGTACAGTAATTCCTTTAGGTTAACGAGATTCCGTGATACATGGAATCTGTGGAAGGGATCAGAGCATGGAACAGCGACGCGCTAGTAAGCAAACAAGCAGCTTCCTTCCTACAGAGATCGAACGGAGCCGAACCTGCGTAGGGAGACATCGCCTGCTGCTTCAACCAGTAGCCTTTGCCAACTGCAGGCGACACAAACAAGAAAAACCAGAAATCGAAAATGAACCTCCAAGATTTCAAGGGAGGAGGGGGCGGGGAAGCGGGGATCGGGAATCGATCGACGGAGCGAAGAGAGGCGGCGTTACGGCGGCGAATGCTGGTGAGAGGGGTGGCGACCTCGGGGCGGGTGGACAGGCGGAGGTTCCCGGGGAGGTGGACGAGGGCGAGCCGGAACGCGACCGACGCGACGAGCCATGTCCAGAACCCCGAGCGCGCGCGCTTCCGCTTCTTCGTCTCCGTCTACTGCTTCGTCGCCGTCGCCGGCGCCGTCGAGCTCGTTGTTTCTCTCTCCTCCATTTTCGCCGTCGTGGTTCGACGCGTTGGCGTCGGGCGCGTAGGCGAAGGCGGAGGAGTCGGGGGCGACGGACTCCGACGCTGACGGAGGCAACCGGCGGAGGGGCGTCGGCGTCAGAGTAGGGTTCAGGGGAGGAGGCGGAGGCTGCGTCGGCGTCGGAGTCGAGGGCGACGGAGGCAACCGGCGGAGGCGGAGGCGGAGGCGGAGGTGGAGAGCCGTCGGCGTCGCGTTTCGCTGGAAGAGAGGCACGACGGCGTCGACGTGGGAGCGATGGAAACAACCAGCGGAGGCGGAGGGGAGAGAGACAGAGAGGAGAGAGAGGAGAACGGGGAGAGAGACGATCTGCAGAGGTGAGAGAGGCGCGAAGAAAGAAAAACCCTCAGTCTCCCGTCCGAAAATTTTTCAAAATCGCGCCTGACACGAGGACACGTTTCGTCCTCCGAGCGCCTTCTTGTTTGACACGCTGGAGCATAAGACGTACCCTAACGCGTGTCGATTTCTGAGTGGTAAGTGCGCGCCACGTCATCTGCTGACGTGGCGCACACGAACCACTGAATATTTTCTCAAAATAACAATGATGCAGCTATACCCCGTCCAACCGCGTTGCGTCCCCAGATCCCGCCGCCCACTATTCACATCCCCACACGAAACTGCCGTCTCCACGTCACCGCGTGCCATACAAGTTTCCCATCCATAAATGTCATATATAAACACCTTCCAAGCTCTGCTCATTCTCACGGATCATCCTAAAACAGAGACAGCTTTCTGATCATTTTTGTACACATCCAGCTCAGCAAAATCTGAAAAAGGCCCCATTCAAAGCTATCCCCCTTTTCATTTCATCAGTCATCTCACACCCTGCACACGCTCTTTTCGTCTTCTCTCATTTATCCTTTTGCAGCTGCAAGACTTTCTCAAAGCAAACACTACTCAGCTAGAGTGTGAGAAAAGATGCCGAGGAAGACGCCCGGGGTTTCTCGCCGCGCGTGGAACCTCCTGCGCCTGGCGCTGCTCTGGGCGAGGAAAGGCGGGGCGTTCAAGTTGCAGCTCCGCCTTGTGCCCAAGTTCCTCAAGACCATCGGCCAGGTGACGCCGCGCAGCCAGATCTGGTACGGGGAGCGCGAGCTCTCCTTTGATGAGACCCCGGTTGTCCACGTGAAGATGCATCGCCCGAGGTCGATGTGTCCCTTGCCGCACATACCGTGCATAAACCCCCACGTCGATTTTGACCCAGAGTTTGACGAGGACGACCGACTGTGCTATGGGTATGAAGCCGTGAGGCAGAGCTTCCTTGAAAACGGAGGCGAAGAGGGAACTCATTTCGATGAGGGGCAGGAGGAGGATGGAAGAGTGGAATTTGAGGAAGATCGAGGGATCGACACAAGAGCTGAGGAGTTCATAGCTAAATTCTATAAACAAATGAAGTTGCAAAGGCAAATTTCATACCTTCAGTACAATGAGATGAGGGGCAGGAGGAGGATGGAAGAGTGGAATTTGAAGAGGGAACTCATTTCGATGAGGGGCAGGAGGAGGATGGAAGAGTGGAATTTGAGGAAGATCGAGGGATCGACACAAGAGCAGGATTTATGATTTTCGCACCACATTCCATTTTTGTCAATGTATTTTTGTAAAAGAGTCGTGGCACTTTGTAAATAGTGCAAAGTTCTTGAGAGTTCCATTAATTTTTTTTCTACAGCTTTTGTGACTGATTTCTTTTGTAAGAGACGAGCAGAACACCTAAAATGTCATAGCATATGATGCAAATAGAGATGAGAACTTTAGAACAGAAATCTTTCTGAATGAGCTAAGCAACTCTTTTGCAGGTTCGGTACATGCTCTTTGGGTTCAAGCCCCAAGACTGCAAATTCACCTCTAGCGCATGACGAAGGATCACGAAAAGCAGATCAAAATTCTGCTCGAGAATTAAAATTGCTTTGAAAAGATTTAGCAAAGCCAGAATTCCCATCCGACCCCAAAAAAAACTAGAATTTCCTTAATCTTTTCACAAGTCAATCATGCACATCTTATAGGGCAAAAAAGGGCCTTACATCGTTGGATTACTCATTCACTATAATACGACGATAAAAAAATACAACATATCTTAGAAGGGTACAGAATTGTTCTTAGCAATACCTCACCAACTTGGCGAGACTCGAGCTCGCCGACGTCGAGTGAGGTTGAGCTCATTGACTTAGCAAGGTCGAGGCCTCGCCAATTTGGCGAGACTTGAGCTCGTCAGCATCAAGCAAGCTCGAGCTCATTGCTTATCTGGCAAGGCCGAGACCTCGTTGACGTTTGGCAAGGCTTGAGTCTCACCGATTTGGAGAAGTTCAAGCTTGCCGGCGTCGGGCGAGCTCAATCTCGCCAATTTAGGGAGCCTTGAGCTTGCCTGTGGCCAGTCGGCAGTTGTCATCGTGGTCGGTGGCTAGTCTAAGAAGAAGAAAAATAAAAATAAAAAATAAAAAGTATATATTTTAAAACTAAAAATATTTAAAAAATCGATTTTTTAAAAAAATATATAAAAATTATCCATTAAATTTGTATTGCATGAAAGTATTTTAGCAATAGCATTTTTTTAAAAAAATATCATAAGAAATAAACTTTCGTAGGTTTAGTTAAAGGTCTTTCACATTTTTTATTTTTAATATAATTTTTAAATTGATGTTATATATGAAGAGCTTAAAGTGAATTAAATGAGTGGGGCTAATTTAACATAAATTGAGTTGAATATTAATATGTTTTGGTAATATGGGTTCGGTCGGGTGTAGTCAAGTCAAGTATGGGTCTTCAAATTTACATTACATGAAAATGAGTCTAAACGGATTAAATGGGTCAATATGGGTCGGACCATTTTCGACTTGACCCAAACCCAACCTGACTCACTCATTTGACAGCCTTATAAATAATATCAAAACTCATTTATTGAACCATAACAAAGTAACAATCTCACAGATTTTTGTTTATCTTTTATATAATTAATTACGTGCAATATAAAGTGTGGACTAATCCAATTTAATAGTTGGGTAGTTTTAATACCTCCATCCTTGTACTTGCAATCTGATATGATATACGAGTGTATCCATCAATTAACAATTTTCTCGCAACCAATCCGGCCAAGTTTTTATTTTTTGTTATAGCATTTTTTATTTTATCTCATGGAATGCTCATGACTCCTTAAAGTATCAATTGCAAAATATCGTTATTCATTGGCCTAATCTATGAGACTTTAACATGTAAAAAGAACATAATTACACCAAATCGATGATACGTAGATGCTATATGTAGTGTTTGCCATTTACCTTTAATTTTTAGTCGGATGAAATCTCTTTGGAGTGAGGCCATGTGCTTTCATAATAAAATCTTGACCATGTAACTCTTACTTTTGCAATTGCAAACATTGAGATTAATTTTTATTTACAGCTAAAATGTGAGAAACATAATGCACTGAATAAGAGTGTTACTAAAATATAAACTAAATTAGGAAAAATATCTGAGATAGGTATAAATTGGAAATCAAAAGATTTAGTCAAATTGACGTGATTCTTTATCTAATTTTACCCTACTCAAGAAGAAATAATATTGATAGTAAGACAATAAATGCACTGTTGAAGAAAGCACCATCTTCTCTGTCTTATAGAATTCTCTCCTTATTTCTTAGTCGCACGTCATCAAAGAAAAACCAATATAAAGCCTCCATATCACCTCTAGCCTTCTCTAGAATACTCCATCTAGTTGTCAAAAAAATAATAGATATTTGTATTAGAAGATTGTGGAAGGCTAGAAAGTTTGTTTAAACACCAACTTTGGCCACCTATATAAAAGAGCAAGGGCTTCATGTTTGGGGTGTAAAGTAGAAAGGGCTCCATCATGGGTGTTTGTCGAGTCTTTTGCTCTTACGATAATAAGAGAGTTTATTATAGTCAAGCTTTCGAAATTCTACATGTACAATTCCATTTTAATTTCAGAAGTAAAACCAACTATTTTGTTACCATAGAATGAAAGAAGTGGTCAATGTCATGCTCGAATAGGGACTGATCTTCATGGATTGCAGAGTCAAGATTAGATTTACCATGATAAAGAGAGATACTGTTAAAGGACATGAAGTCAGGAAGTATGCCGTGTCAACAAAGGCAGCAACGAATGCTACTGATTCAATCAGGATTAAAGACAATAAGTTTAGTTCTGCTGATATGAACAAAGACAAGCAGAATAAAGTCAGCACGTGCTCATTGAAGAATCAATATTATGTTTTGAGTTGTAACCAACATTCTTTCTGTTAGTATTTATGTTAAGTCTGTTTTTATAGTTTGTTTTTAGTCAAGCCTTTCACACTTTGTAATATAATTAGAGAGTTGAAAGAAGAACAGAAAAATAAGGCTCTCAGATATATTTTTTCTTTAATCTTGAATGAATATAGAGACTCCATAGTTTTCTCTCATCTCTGTTCGTTCTTCTTTGCTTCTTCATCTCTATTATCTTCGTCTTCGTCTCTAGTTTCTTCTTGTCTTTCACATGGTATCAAAGCCATTCCTGAGAGCATATATCATCTCAAATGTCAAAAGTCACAACATATTGAAGATTCATTCAAGTTGATAGTACGATCAAGAGTTTGTCGTGCAAATACAACACAGATTTGTTCTCTGCGCATATTCCAGAGTTGAAAGTGCAAGATGGCAGCAAGAACTCAAAAATATCATTTCCCAATCCATGTTAACATCTCTAACTTCATTACTATCAAGCTAGCTGAAGATAACTTTCTTCTCTGGCAAGTACAATTCCATAGATTCTTGCGTAACCAGGAGCTATTTGGATTCGTCAATGGAGAAATCCCATCACCTACACAGTTGTTACAGGTTGAAGTTGAAGGGAATGTTACAGAAGCTGTGAATCCTAACTACAATGATTGGATCAAAACAGATCAGCTTGTATCATCTTGGATCAGTGGAGCCATTTCATAAAATATACTGGGTCTCATAATTGGCTTGGATACTGCATATGAGGTATGGCAAACTTTACTCAATCGATTCACGTAAAAATTTGTAGCTAGAGAGTTCGAGTTGAGAGAAAAGCTGCAAGCATGTCAAAAGTGAGATCGAGTACTGTCAGTTTATCTCAGGGAGTATAAATCAATCTGTGATCAACTCAATGCAATAGGAAAGCCCATAGATGAGATAACAAAGCTGTTTGGGGTTCTAGAGGGATTAGGATCTGAATATGAGAACTTTAAAACCATGATATACCGCTTGAAACCTCAACGAATATGACGAAGTAATATCACAGCTAGAAAGGTTTGAAGCAAGACTACAAAATTACTCATCAAGTCAATACAACCCTAATTTAGCATATTATGGTCAAAGAAAAACTGAAGTTCAGCAAAAGGAAGAATTTGGCGAGAAACTATTAAGCAAAAATCTGGCTTTGGAGGTTCAAGGGTTAATAGTCGTGGAGGACGCAGCTATGGAAGAGGACGATTTTTCAATAATAGAGGTAGTGGTTATAGATATCCTAGAAGAGATTTGAGCTACAGATCAAATAACTTCAACTATGCACAGGAGGGTCAGAGATTTAAGCAGTTCAATAATATCCCTGGCTCTGGTTTCAATCAAGGATTTCGTCCTTATGCTAGCTCTTCACAAAGATATCAAGAAACCCTATCATATCCCTCTTCAAATCTAACATTTTCCAAAGATATGCAGGGTGAGAAATCGACTGACAATATTAAATTGGAGTGTCAAATTTGTAAACGCCCAGGACATGATGCACTTCACTGCTGGTATCGCTTTGAGGAAATTCCAACAGCATTAGCAGCAATGCACCTTGAAGACTCAAAAGGAAATGAATGGTATCTAGACACTGGTGCGACTGCTCACATCACTACAAACTCTGGTATTCTTCATAACCCTTCTAGATACAATGGCACTGATACAGTTATGATTAGGAATGGTTCATGTCTACCTATTACCTATACCGGTAATGCATTGTTACATACTGAAGTGGATTCATTACCTCTGAATGATGTATTAATTGTTCTTGATATAAAGAAGAATCTTCTATCGTATCAAAAGTAACGAGATGACTATCCATTTTCATTTGTTTTTGATAAAGCGGTGTATATGTAAAGGACAATTACACCAACACAACTCGCCGCTCGGGAGGAAAGTTAAAGGATTGTATCGAGTAGATCCTCAAACCACAGAGGCATTCTTAACTCAGAGACACAAAGCAGTAGGAGAGGATATATGGCATCAGTGTTTAGCACATACCAACTTGAAAACGCTAAAGTATCTACAGAATCAACAACTGATTCACTGCAATACCAAAGTACAGACTATGTGTAGAAGCTATCAAGTTGCTAAGAATACTGCTCTGCCCTTTCCATTATCAGAATCTGTAGCATCTATACCTTTAGAAAATGTTCATTGTGATATATGGGGTCCTTCACCAGTTAGTTCCTTTCAAAACTTCAAGTATTATGTCATCTTTGTAGACAATTTCTCTCGGTTTAGTTGGATCTATCCAATGAGATTGAAATCAGATTTCTAAGACATCTTTGTTATGTTCCAGAAACAAGTAGAAAATCAATTTGATTGCAAAATCAAGATTTTTCGATGTGATGGTGGAGGAGAATTCATCAGCCACAAGTTTCGGACTCATTTACAGAGTTGTGGCATTAAACAATATGTATCCCGTCCCTATACACTATAATGAATGGTGTCTTTGAAAGAAAACATCGCCATGTTGTTGAACCGGGTCTTGCCATGCTCTATCATGCTAGAATCCCTTTGAAATCTTTGGGTTGATGCATTCATGACAGCTAACTATATTATCAATATACTTCCTACACCAAAGTTACAAATGCAATCACCCTATAGTAAACGTATCAGCAAGAACCAAGCTATGATCATCTCAGAGTTTTTGGCTGTGCATGTTATCCTTGTCTCAGACCATATGCATAGCACAAACTTGATCCACGATCACTCACATGTGTGTTTATTGGATACAGTGAACGTCATAAGGGATATAAATGTCTTATTCCTACCATTGGTCGTATTTACATTAATCGACATGTCATGTTTGACGAAAACTTCTTCCCATTTACTAAGACATGTGTAACAGAGTACACACCATTTACAACACCATATCGACTATGGACAGAGGAGGTTAAACTTCTGGACTCAATGAGTGAAGGTCCAATGTCTCCTTCTTCACAGGTATATGCAAGACGTTTGCAGGATAATGGAATCATGACCACAGATAATTGCCATTCTCTTCAGTCAGCCACAATGCCATGTACTTCCTTTCCATCACATATGCATACTGTGGCACAAGACAATCCTGCTTCCATAGCAACAACACAAGATGAAACCTCTATTAATCAAGCTCATTCGTCTTCACAAGATCAGGCAGTACCTGCTTCTGAAGCTGCAACATCCAATGAAATAAGTGTTGACCAAGCTCATTCAAATTATCACTCTGACTCATAAGGTACATCTTCAACTCATCCCATGCAGACTCGATCAAAATCTGGCATTATAAAGATAAATCCCATATATGCATGTCTTGCTGAATATAAAGTACCTCATGAACCAAGATCAGTTAAAGTAGCTATAGCGGATAAAGGATGGTATACAGTTATGAAGGAAGAAATGGATGCTCTGTATCAAAATCAGACTTGGATTAGTTCCTCGAACTAATCAAATGAATGTGATAGGGTGTAAATGGGTGTTTAAAACAAAACTTGCACCTGATGGGAGTCTTGATAGATTGAAGGCTCGGTTAGTGGCTAAAGGGTTTCATCAAGAGGAAGGCATTGATTTTACAGGAACCTCAGCCCTGTTGTCAAACATGCTACAATTCGGATAGTGCTTTCTGTAGCAATGATGAAACAATGGCCAATTCATCAACTTGATGTTAAAAATGCATTTTTACATGGCACATTGAATGAAACAGTCTATATGGAGCAGTCTCCTGGCTTCATACAGTCACAGACACCTCACCATGTGTGCCTTCTCAAGAAATCTCTCTATGGCCTTCGACAAGCACCCCGTGCCTGGTTTCATAAATTCAGTAATTTCCTACTTGAAATTGGATTTTTCTGTAGTACAACTGATTCATTGTTTATACTTCATGCTGGATCAGACACAATACTTATGTTACTTTATGTTGATGATATTATCTTAACTGGTAGCTCAGACCAATTACTTTCTAAACTGATTCATTCTCTCAGCCTTCAATTTCATATGAAAGATCTTGGCTGCCTTCACTATTTTCATATTGATTTGTTTCTCTGTCAAACCAAATATGCTCTAGATCTTCTTACTTGAGCTCACATGGTTGATTGTAAACCAATTTCCACTCCTCTATCACAGAGACCAACTATCCTGAAAACTGATGCCATTCCACTATCCAATCCTCTTGAATATAGAAGTCTAGTTGGTGGTCTTCAATACCTGACATTAACTCATCCTGACATTGCATATGCCACAAACTTGTTATGTCAGAAAATGCAGAAGCCCACTGTTGCAGATTTTCATAAGCTAAAAAGGGTTCTGCACTATGTGAAAGGAACTGTTCATCTGGGGTGTTCCTTCATTCTCGAAGTTCTATGAATTTTTATGGCTTCTCAAATGCTAACTAGGCTGGCTGCATTGAAACCAGAAAATCCACTACTAGTTTCTACACATATCTTAGTTCTAATCTCATTTCTTGGGCAGCAAAGAAGCAACCTACAGTTAATCGCTCTTCTACAGAAGCAGAATATCGTGCTCTTACATCTACTACTGCTGATCTTACATGGATCAGCTTTGTCCTTCGTGACATTGGTCTCTCTCTTTCTTCTCCAACTCTTTTATTATGTGATAATCAGTCTGCCATCTCACTTACTGCAAATCCCATCTTACATGCTCGTACTAAACACATTGAAGTTGATTTTCATTTTGTACGTGAGAAAATTTCCTCAGGATCTCTCAGTGTGCGCTATGTTCCAATCAATTGTCAACTTGCTGATATTTTTAGAAAATAATTGTCGCGACTGGCACATTTTGGTATCAAAATCAAATTGGGTATGGGTTCTTTTACCCCTTCCCAATTTGCGGGGATGTTAAAGGACATGAAGTCAGGAAATATGCTGAGTCAACAAAGGGAGCAACGAATGCTACTGATTCAATCAGAATTAAAGACAATAAGTTTAGTTTTGCCGATATGAACAAAGACAAGCAGAATAAAGTCAGCACGTGCTCATTGAAGAATCGATATTATGTTTTGAGTTGTAACCAACATTCTTTCTGTTAGTATTTACGTTAAGTCTGTTTTGATAGTTTGTTTTTAGTCGAGCCTTTTACACTTTGTAATATAAATAGAGAGTTGAAAGAAGAACATAAAAATAAGGCTCTCAGATATATTTTTTCTCTTATCTTGAATGAATATAGAGACTCCATAGTTTTCTCTCATCTCTGTTCGTTCTTCTCTACTTCTTCATCTTTGTTATCTTCGTCTTCGTCTCTGCTTTCTTCTTGTCTTTCACAAATACTAGGTTGAGAAAAAAATCATATTGAGGCGGTCCTTCCTAAAGATTTGGTAGAACGAACCCATCCAAACTGAAGTGAAATGAACTGTTCCTAGTTCTATCTATGAACTTGGTGGCATCCACCTCCAATTCAAGTAAATATTCCCATATCTCCCCAAGTTTAAAGCTAGTATCATTGCCACTCTTGATCCTTGCTGGTCAATAGCATCTTGACAAGCCACTTGGTTCTCACCACTCAAGAAATAGCACTCACCCATCTTACCATAACTAGGGCTTGAAAGGTCGGTATTTGCACAGCATTTTGAGAAAAGTTGTTCATGTCAATGCCAATCGCAGCCATATATTGACCTATGCCCATGTTTAGATCTAAAGAAAATATATAGTGTCATATAAACTAATAAGAGAATTTTTATGGGAGAATAGAATAAGATATAGTGAACAACAGATTGAAGATGTCGCGGCAAAATAGTGTGTTTCTATGTGAGGGTGGTCCATTAAATGAATGCCCCAGATACCAATCGAGAAGTATTTGCTAACTGCAAACTTATTGAGGTTGGGATCGAATTGATTAAGGAAGAATTATTAATAGATAAAGTGTTCATTTGCATTATGTTGCAATTCTCATTACACTAACTCCTCTTGTAATGCATAATCCCCTTTGAGAATTGAACATTTGCTCATATATTATGTGGGGCACTCATTAACAAAATCATATACGTTGTGTCTTATGATTAGCAATATGTCCACCGGGACACTTTTTATCAATACTTGATAAGGAAAAGTTTTTCGTTTCCGATATATTTATCACACAAAAAACATGGTGCGTTGGATATGACAAACTTTTATATTGAGATGATTAAAAAGTGTCCTAGAAATATTTATTAACAAAATCCTTAGTAATAACAACAATTTTCCCTCTTTAAACGATTAATTTATCATTAAAAAAATTCCACTAAATTTTAAAATATTATTGAAAAATTTTATGGAAAAGTTGTATAGGGCGGCAGAAGATAAGAGTTTTGAAGTTTTTTAAATGAAAAAAAAAAGTCTAAATGCATGAACTACACAAACCAAATAAAATGTTAAGAAATCAATCTGACATACATAAAACTATAGATTCTTGAGTTGTCAATTTTCTCCCTCTCTATGCTGTATTTTTTAAGGACTTTAACTACTTCTTGTATTATAAATAATTAATTGTTGACTTGAAAGGTCTTGACTTATAATTACTAGGAAAAAAATGAAGCATACTATCTTTTTTTTGAAGTTTCTTAACATGGTTTAGAAGGGGGCGCATGATAAAATTTATACTTTTCTATTTATCTGTTTCTCTGTTCCCCGTAACAGGTTTGGAATGCAAACCGTTTAAGAACGCAATTTGATTTATCTATTTCGGAGCATTTCTATTCTAGAAATAGATTTTAAGAATAAATCGAAGCTAAAATTTTTAACTTCTTAGTTTCGAAATAGAAATTGAGAAATTAATTTCTGGTTAGAAATTAATTTATGTTTCAAAAATTTTATCATGCACCCGAAGAATCCAGGCAACAATACAGCCCATCATTCTTCCCTCTCTCTCTCTCATTGAAGTTTCCTAACACGGTTTAGAAGAATCCAGGCAACAGTACAGCCCATCATTCTCCCCCCCTCTCTCTCTCTCTCTCTCCCGCTCTCTCTCTCTCTCTCTCTACACGATCGACGACCGTTTACTTGGACAAAAGCCCTCAACCTTTGCTTAGTATTTTGTGATTTAAAATGTGGGGCCAGATTGTTAATGCCCACCATTCACGGGGTCATGATCCATGATTGGCTTCCTTGTGAATGAATGTAATGTCGCCGTGTGTTTCTAATGGAAAATGCGAGAATATAAGTTTAAGATAGATAAAAAAATTTCAAAAAGGGCAGAACTTCATAAGAACGATTTGAAATTTTAAGAAAAATTATTCAAAAAATCATAAATCTATTGTACGGTCATTGATTCAATTCTGAATCTTTTGATTGTGACAAGTTAGTCCGAAACTTTTTTAGACTTATTAATTTAGTCATAAATCTTTTGATAATTTAGCAATTTAGTCTTAATTCTTTTAACAATTCTCCAATTTAGTTCTTCAGCTAATTTTGACAATAAATCATTAGTGGTTTAGTTAGTATCGATTGTCATACATGACATGCCTTGCATTGACTTAGACACTTTTTCATTATTCAAATGCAAAGTTAGTTAAAAAATAGATCAACTTAGACATTGTTATTAGATCAATTTATCATGATGATAGTACAAATAAATCTCCTAGATCAAAGGATGACTATTTGGTACGTTGAGGATTTGCTTGTTGGATTCTTCTCGCATTTCGATAGGAGATCAAGATCTTTTAAAAGGAAATTTTGCCATTATCTTGGAATTTCATCCGTAAGATCGATTGAGAAGGAAAAAAAATATTAATTTGAGTGAATGTGAAAGATAAAGCAAGATGAGGAAAAATGTTCACTCCAGTGATTAGGTTTCGTTAGGTGAATTATAGTATAACATTTGGACTTTATCCCTTTCAATAAAAAATATAAAAATGTTCACTCTTTTTTTTTCTCTTTTTTAAGTTCCCCAACTACCAGCAGAAGTAAATATCATGACGAGATTACGAGCACATCACCAATTTGGCCAAAAAATAGGGAAAACCACCAGCAGCAAAAAAACCGCAGACAAGAGTCGCTTCAAATATATAATATTCACTTCTCCTGCTAATTTTATTTGAAATGATTCATTTTTTTTATTATATTCATTGCATATAACATTAGAACAATCAATCATTGGAAAATGTAAAGGATTTTTTAGTTTGCTTAACAAGAGCCTTGATAACAAACGTCAACACTTTGCTTTTAAAAAAATCCTTTTGCGGCACTTTGAATAGCTTTAATTCTGACAAAAAAAAAGAAAAGAAAAAAATAGCTGTGAATTAAGGGGTTAAGAGCTTTTATAATCAACATTTCATCCATTCAATTATATGACTTAAACTCAAAGTAATTTGAGAGCACACCCACAGCCCTTTTTAAGAGTCGTATCCGATACATGTGAGTGATGGGACCATACCCATACACTTATTGAGGGAAAATTGTCCAATTACAATGCCCAATATGATTTTAAATTTTAAATTACGTCATTTTAGCTTTAAACCTTTCAATTACGCTAATTTATTCATAAACGTATTGACGATTTGTCAATTCAATTTTAAACCTTTTAATAATTTGTCAATATAGTCTTTGAGTGATGTTCAGCCAAAATTACTTAAAATGACTATATTGACGACTCGTTTAAAAGTTTATGACTACATCGACAAATAGTCAAAATCTTTATAGTCAAAATCTTTATAACTAAATTAACATGATTGAAAGGTTTATGATTTAATTAGTTGCGTACAATAAGTTCAAAATTATATCTGACATAGTCGAAATTTTTTAGACTTACTATTGTACAATAAATTTATGATTTTTTGGACAATTATCCTCACTTATCGAGATTAATCGTACTCGCCAAATTTCAAGATGCACATCAATGGGAACGGGGAGAAATAAAGTAATAAGCCTCTGAAAACAACAATGATCCAGCTACACCGCGTCCAACCGCGTTGTGTCCCCAGATCCCGCCGCCCACTATTCACATCCCCACACGAAACTGCTGTCTCCACAACCCCGCGTGCCATACAAAATTCTCATCCATATATAAACACCTTCCAAGCTCTGCTCATTCTCACAGATCATCCTAAAACAGAGACAGCTTTCTGATCATTTTTGTACACATCCAGCTCAGCAAAATCTGAAAAAGGCCCCATTCAAAGCTAACCCCCATTTCATCAGTCATCTCACACCCTGCACACGCTCTTTTCATCTTCTCTCATTTATCCTTTTGCAGCTGCAAGACTTTCTCAAAGCAAACACTACTCAGCTAGAGAGTGAGAAAAGATGCCGAGGAAGACGTCCGGGGTTTCTCGCCGCGCGTGGAACCTCCTGCGCCTGGCGCTGCTCTGGGCGAGGAAAGGCGGGGCGTTCAAGTTGCAGCTCCGCCTTGTGCCCAAGTTCCTCAAGACCATCGGCCAGGTGACGCCGCGCAGCCAGATCTGGTACAGGGAGCGCGAGCTCTCCTTTGATAAGACCCCGGTTGTCCACGTGAAGATGCATCGCCCGGGGTCGATGCGGTTTCCCCTGCCGCACATTCCGTGCATAAATCCCCACGTCGATTTTGACCCAGAGTTTGACGAGGACGACCGACTGTGCTATGGGTATGAAGCCGTGAGGCAGAGCTTCCTTGAAAACGGAGGCGAAGAGGGAACTCATTTCGATGAGGAGCAGGAGGAAGATGGAAGAGTGGAAATTGAGGAAGATCGAGGGATCGACACAAGAGCAGAGGAGTTCATAGCTAAATTCTATGAACAAACGAAGTTGCAAAGGCAAATTTCATACCTTCAGTACAATGAGATGCTAAACCAAAGCGCGAGCTAATCCTCATTCAGCATTTATGATTTTTTTCGCACCACATTCCATTTTTGTCGATGTATTTTTGTAAAAGAGTCGCGGCACTTTGTAAATTGTGCAAAGTTCTTGAGAGTTTCATTAATTTTTTTTTCCACATCTTTTGTGACTGATTTCTTTGGTAAGTGATGCAAGCCTAGGGGAGGCTTTCTCAAACAATAGGATCGGGAGAGTGACTCGCGCACAAGAAACGGGACGAACAGTAATTTCAGCACTGCGCAAGCTTAGGAGAACAGTCGTACCTTTGTTGATACAGATCGGATCGACCTGATTCCAAAGCCAAATGAACAAAAACTTCTGGATCTACAATTTCTCTGTTTTGGGTTTTCTGAAATAAGCACTGTAGGATAGTCGAAATTGGGTTGGAAGTAACGAACAGAATAGGAAAAGATAGGAACTTCATTGGTTGCTTCAAGCAAAACTTTTCATTCATCAAAAGTCGTCTGTCTTTTACAAGGGATTGGATGACTTATATCATCAAAGAAATAAAAACAAAGCGTTGAAACTAGGAGAAATAAAAACAGAGCATTGAAAATAGGAGAAATAGTAAAGAGCATTGAAAACAGGGGAAATAGTAAAGAGCATGGAAACTATAAGCTAGTAAAAGCGTCACGCGAGCTCCCAAGGCGTCTTTCAAGCTTCCGAAATGGACTCAAGATATCATTATGGCTTCTCGGTTTCATTGAGCTTGAATGCGGGCTGATCTTCTTGGTCGAGAGAGCCGGTCTTCAATGTGGGCTGCATCATCCTCCCCATCTTTAAAAGAATTCGTCCTCGAATTCTTGCCATCATCATCAGAAGAATCTCCCACCCTACTAGGTGCCAACGTAATCTTCTTGCCTCCAAATTCAAAAGAATATGTATTTCGTTAACCATCATGCATAGTCCTTCTATCGAATTGCCATGGTCAACCAAGAATAATGTGACTAGCATCCATCGGTAGAACATCACACCATATCTTGTCACTATAAACAGAACCAATGGACAAATTAACAAGGCATCGTTTTGAAATAGTTACCTCAGCGCCTTTCTTCAACCACGACATTTTATAAGGCGTAGGGTGCGTTTTTAATTCCAACTTCAGCTTGTTTGCCGATACTTCATAAATTATATTCTCACAACAACCAGAGTCAATAATTAATTGACACACCTTTCCCCTGATTGTGCAAGCAGAATGAAAAATATTGGTACGCAGCCACCTATCTCCAGTGTCATCTTGAGGAGTAAGAAAAATTTTCCTCACCATAAGAAGTTCGCCAATGTCAGCATGCACTATTTGTTCATCATCCGCAGCTTCTTCATCATTGTTCAACTCCTTTTCAAGTGGATCCTCAGCACTCTCATCAGAATCATTATCCACCAAGAAGGCTTTACCGGCTGGTCGATTCTTATTGTTTCGACAATTGCTAGCACGATGACCCAACTCCCCACAAGAATAGCAACGTATTTCGGATGTAGCAGGTTGCTTCGAAACATGAGGTTGAGTAGAAGGCTTACTAGCAGATTGCTGTCTCCGAGAATGAGAGCGCTCCATTTTGAGTGCCCGTTGGTGTGCATCTCCTAAGTCCCAAATGTCGAGGACTTCCAAGGCATCTTGAATGTAAAATTGAAGACCGTTCAAGTATTTGTTCACAAGCACATCCTCCGGGTCCTGGATATTGTTACGAATCACCAACTCATTGAATTCATTGGTGTATTGGTCCACCGTTCGCGTACCTTGTTTTAGATTTTGGTACTGTTGGTAGAGCTCTCTCTTATATCCTTTGGGAAGAAAATATTTTTGAATCTTGCCCTCCATCTTTCTCCACGAAGTGACTGGTGCTTTGCCAACGGCTTGGCGAGTTTGTTTTTCACGTCTCCACCAAGCAATTGCCTTGCCTCGGAATCGCATAGCAATGATTCCAACGCGATGATTCTCCGAAACATTTCGATGCTCAAACACCTCATTCACAAGTGTTAGCCAATCAACAATTTCATTAGGAGACTCATTACCTGTAAATTCTGGAACATCTTTCTTGATTTCCTTTTCCCAATCTGGCTCACGAATATGTTGTAAACGATGTCGAACATGCCTCCGAACGTGAATAGATTGAACACTCTCCGAAGAGGAAGAGTCACCATGGGAATCTTCAGTCCTGGAACGGGGTGGAGAATTATTTGCTTCAGCCCTCAAACGCTGAACTTCTTGCGTCAATTCATCAATTTGTTGTTGCATATTCTCGGCGAGTGTGTGCAATTCATTGAGGGGAACGGTTCTGCCGCCACGACGCCTAGCTTGTCTTGGAGGCATTGTCCTCTCCTCCAAAGCTCTGATACCAAATGATGCAAGCCTAGGGGAGGCTTTCTCAAACCATAGGATCGGGAGAGTGACTCGCGCACAAGAAACGGGACGAACAGTAATTTCAGCACTGCACAAGCTCAGGAGAACAGTCGTATCTTTGTCGATACAGATCAGATCGACCTGATTCCAAAGCCAAATGAACAAAGACTTCTGGATCTACAATTTCTCTGTTTTGGGTTTTCTGAAATAAGCACTGTAGGATAGTCGAAATTGGGTTGGAAGTAACGAACAGAATAGGAAAAGATAGGAACTTCATTGGTTGCTCTTCTAGGCCTCCAAGGAAGTTGAGGGGGGCATCGATTCTTCTAGATCGATGACTGCAACTCTTCAAGGATGCAGATTTCGAAAGCTCCGACTCTTCAAGGACGGAGCGAAAACTGAGAGTTCTAGTATGAACACCTAGAGGGGGGGTGAATAGGTGTTTAAAATAAATCTTGGCAAATATATGCGGAATAAAATAAACTTCAAATAAAACAAAGGAGTTAGGGAAGAGAATAAGAACACAAGGTTTATAGTGGTTCGGCTTAATCCAAGCCTACATCCACTCTCCCACGCTAACAGCCTTCTTGGCTAGATTCCACTATGCAATCAACAAGAGATTACAACTTCGAGTGCAAACACTTAGTAGATCACACTATCTCACTAAGTCACTCCTTTGGTATTTCTCTCACGATCACAAACGTTTAAGCTCTTCAAAGACAAGTGTATGATCGAAAGTCGCTCAGACTTTGGAATTATAAATTCTACGCTCTATCTCTTGCTTGCTCATCGGTCCTTCATCTCCTTAAATGCTCATCCACTTCCAAACTAGCCGTTGGACAGCATCCCGGAGAATCGTCTTCCAATATACCCATTGGACAGCTCTGTATTTAAAAGATTTGGTAGCCGTTGAGTGACAAAGGTAGAATCCCAAATTGATTCCGATCGCCCATACAAACGAAATCTTGGTTTCCATAAGTAAAGCTTCTTCGTATAGAAAGTTCTTGTCTTCAAGATCCAATCGTCAATCAATTAGATTGAATCAATCAAATTAATCTTGATATGGAATCCAAACCAGATCACTAGCCGTTATATGATTGGGCTTGAGTTACGATCTGTCGAGTTCTGGATGTAAAGTCTGAGAGTCATAGACTTTACAATCTGAGTCTGAGTTGCGATAGACTTTGCAATCTGGGTCTGAACATATTCTGCTTCTGAACAGATTTAGCTTTAAGGTCCGTACCCGGTTCGGCTTCGAAGATAGAGTCGTCTTCCGGGTTCGGCTTCAAAGCATAGAGTCCGTCTTCCGGTTCATCATTCACGTTTAGTCTAGAATTAGTCGAGTTGACGGACTTCGATGTAGAACAGACTTTGACACTAAAGTCCGCGTCTTGGACTTTGAGTCTTGAGTCTGGCAATCTTCAGACTTTGAGTCTTGAGTCTGGCAGTCTTTAGACTTTGACACAGAAGTCTGGAAATCTTCAGAATATACTTTGGACATGTGTTACGTTCAGTCTTCTGACCGTCTTCTGACTTTGATAATATCCTTTACATGTTCTATTATCTGCATAGTCTATTACTTAACCATTAAACATGTTAGTAGCATTTGATTTATTTTGTCATCTTCAAAACATCATAAGGGATTTCTTTAACAAAAACTCTTCTAGGTTTTCAAGGTATGAACTCTACAAGGTTCATGATACTTGCTTCAAGCAAAGCTTTTCATTCATCAAAAGTCGTCTGTCTTTTACAAGGGATTGGATGGCTTATATCATCAAAGAAATAAAAACAAAGCGTTGAAACTAGGAGAAATAAAAACAGAGCATTGAAAATAGGAGAAATAGTAAAGAGCATTGAAAACAGGGGAAATAGTAAAGAGCATGGAAACTATAAGCTAGTAAAAGCGTCACACGAGCTCCCAAGGCGTCTTTCAAGCTTCCGGAATGGACTCAAGATATCATTATGGCTTCTCGGTTTCGTCGAGCTTGAATGCGGGTTGATCTTCTTGGTCGAGAGAGCCAGTCTTCAATGTGGGCTGCATCAGTAAGAGACAAGCAGAACACCTAAAATGTCATAGCATATGATGCAAATAGAGATGAGAAGAACTTTAGAACAAAAATCTTTCTGAATGAGCTAAGCAACTCTTTTGCAGGTTCGGTACATGCTCTTTGGGTTCAAGCCCCAAGGCTGCAAATTCACCTCTAGCGCATGACGAAGGATCACGAAAAGCAGATCAAAATTCTGCTCGAGAATTAAAATTGCTTTGAAAAGATTTAGCAAAGCCAGAATTCCCATCCGACCCCAAAAAAACTAGAATTTCCTTAATCTTTTCACAAGTCAATCATGCACATCCTGTAGGGCAAAAAAGGGCCTTACATCGTTGGATTACTCATTCAAAATGTTACAATGATGAAAAAATACGACATATCTTAGAAGGGTACATAATTGTTCTTAGCAATACCTCACTGACTTGGCGAGACTCGAGCTCGCCGGCGTCGAGTGAGGTTGAGCTCGTTGATTTGGCAAGGTCGAGGTCTCGCCAATTTGGCGAGACTTGAGCTTGTCGGCGTCAAGCGAGCTCGAGCTCATTGCTTATCTAGCGAGGCCGAGACCTCATTGACGTTTGGCAAGGCTCGAGCCTCACCGATTTGGGGAGGTTCAAGCTTGCCGCCGTCGGGTGAGCTCAATCTCGCCAATCTTGAGCTTGCCTCGTGGCCGGTTGCCGGCCGTCATCGTGGTCGATGGCCAGCCTAAGAAAGAAAAAATTAAAAATAATAATTAAAAAATATATTTTTAAAAATAAATATAATTAAAAATTCAATTTAAAAAAATAACTAAAATTTTTATTTAAAAAATAATTAAAATTATATTTTTAAAAAATTATAAAAATTGTCCATTAAATTTGTATTGCATGAAATATTTTAGCAATATCATTTTTAAGAAAAAAATATCATAAGAAATAAGCTTTCTTAGGTTTAGTTAAAGGTCAATATAATTTTTAAATTGATGTTATATATGAAGAGCTTAAAGTGAATTAAATGAGTGGGGCTAATTTAACATAAATTGGGTTGAATATTAATATGTTTTGGTAATGTGGGTTTGGTCAAGTATAGTCAAGTTGGGTATGGGTTATCAAATTTACATTGCATGAAAATGGGTCTAAACGGATTATATGGGTTAATATGGGTCAGACCATTTTCGACTTGATCCAAACCCAACCTCACCCACTCATTTGACAGCCTTATAAAAAATATTAGAACTCATTTATTGAACCATAACAAAGTAACAATCTCACAGATTTTTGTTTATCTTTAAGATAATTACTTACGTGCAATATAAAGTGCGGAGTAATCCAATTTAATAGTTGGGTAGTTTTAATACCTCCATCCTTGTACTTGCAATCTTATATAATATAGGAGTCACTAACCATCAATTAACAATTTTCTCGCAACCAATCCGGCCAAGTTTTGATATTTTGTTATAGCATTTTTTATTTTATCTCATAGAATGCTCATGACTCCTTAAAGTATCAATTGCGACATATCATTATTCATTGGCCTAATCTATGAGATTTCAACATGGAAAAAGATCATAATTACACCAAATCGATGATACGTAGATGTTATATGTAGTGTTGGCCATTTACCTTTAATTTTTAGTTGGATGGAAATCGCTTTCGAGTGAGGCCATGTGCTTTCATAATAAAATCTTGACCATGTAACTCTTACTTTTGCAATTGCAAACATTGAGATTAATTTTTATTTACAGCTAAAATGTGAGAAACATAATGCACTGAATAGGAGCGTTACTAAAATATAAACTAAATAAGGAAAAATATCTGAGATAGGTATAAATTGGAAATCAAAAGATTTAGTCAAATTGACGTGATCCTTTATCTAATTTTACCCCACTCAAGAAGAAATAATATGGTAGTAAGACAATAAATGCACTATTGAAGAAAGCACCATCTTCTCTATCTTCTAGAATTCTCTCCATATTTCTTAGTCACACATCATCAAAGAAAAACCAATATAAAGCCTCCACATCACCTCTAGCCTTCTCTAGAATACTCCATCTAGTTGTTCAAAAAAAAAAAAAAAAAAACAGATATTTGTATTAGAAGAATGTGAAAGGCTAGAATTGTTTAAACACAACTTTGACCACCTATATAAAAGAACAAGGGCTTCATGTTTGGGGTGTAGAGTAGAAAGGGCTTGTGTGTGTTGAGTCTTCGATAATAAGAGAAAGTTAACTATAGTCAAGCTTTCGAAATTCTACATGTACAATTCCATTTTAATTTCAGAAGTAAAACCAACTATTTTGTACCACAAAATGAAAGAAGTGGTTGATGTCATGCTTGAATAGGGCTTGATCTTTATGGATTGCAGAGTCGATTAGATTTACCATGATAAAGAGAGATACTAGCTTGAGAAAAAAAAATCATATTGAGACGGTCCTTCCTAAAGATTTGGTAGAATGAACCCATCCAAACCGAAGTGAAATGAACTGTTCCAGTTCTATCTATGAATCCACCTCCAATTCACGTAAATATTCCTGTATTTCCCATGTTTAAAGCCAGTATCATTGCCACTTTATGCTTGCTGGTCAATAGCATCTTGACAACCCACTTGGTTCTCACCCATCTTACCATAATGGGGGCTTGAAATGTCGGTATGTGTGCAGCATTTTGAGAAAAATTGTTCATGTCAACACCAATCAAGGCCATGTATTGACCTATGCCCATGTTTAGATCTAAAGAAAATATACAATGTCATATAAATTGATAAGAGAATTTTTATGGGAGAATAGAAGAAGATATAGTGAACACAGATTGAAGATGTCGTGGCAAAATAGTTTGTTTCTATGTGAGGGTGGTCCATTAACTGAATGCCCCATACACCAATCCAGAAGTATTTGCTAACCGCAAACTTATTGAGCATCCCTTTGAGGTTGGGATCGAATTGATTAAGGAAGAATTATTAATAGATAAAGTGTCCATTTGCATATTATGTTGCAATTCTCAATACACTAACTCCTCTTGTAATGCATAATCAATGTTTTGAGAATTGAACATTTGCTCATATATTATGCAGGGGCAATCATTAACAAAATCCTATACGTTGTGTCTTTTGATTGATAGTATGTCCACTGGGACACTTTTTATTGATACTTGATAAGGAAATGTTTTTTGTCCGATATATTTATCACACAAAAAACAAGGTGCGTTGAATATGACAAATTTTTTTATTGAGATGATTAATAAGTGTCCTGGAAACATTTATTAACAAAATCCTTAGTAATAACAACAATTTTCTCTCTTTAAACGATAAATTTACCATTAAAAAAAATACCAAAGAATGGCACTTTATGTACTTCTAGATCTTTTCAATTTTACATTGTCTATGGATTCATAATTATCGGCCGATTTCTTTTTTTTCTTTTTTCTTTTTTAAATTTCAAGTAATAAAAGAATAGAAAAATAGAAACATATGAATGTTACCAAATGGAGCCTTAGATTTATTTTAAAATTCTTGATTAATTTCAAGGTGATGAGACAACTAGCAAATAGGCATCACAGCCCTTTTCTTAATTCTTTTTTTTTTTTTTTTTTTGGCTTGGAGTCAATTTAATATTATAATGACTTGCTGGTTGCCCACGAATTGCCATGAGATTTGGGCCATTGGGCCAAATTGGCGATTTTAGCCGAGTTCAATTTGCGTTGTCGTCTTAGAAATAAGAAGAAAATGACAACATAATACTTCCTTAAAATGAAAAGAAATTTGTGTTCATGATGACCTTAAGTAAAGTCTATAAACAAGAGTCAACTTTTCAGTTTTCTTTTTTTTGGTGAATTTCAACTTTTCAGTTGTTGTTCAATTGAGAATTGAAGATTTTATTCTGATCAATAAAAAAATTCCACTAAATTTTTAAATATTAGTGAATAAATTTATGGAAAAGTTGTATAGAGCGACAGAAGATAAGAGTTTTGAAGTGTTTTAAATGAAAAAAAAAAAAAAGAAGGCAAAATGCATGGACTACACAAACCAAATAAAATGTTAAGAAATCAATCCGAAATACATAAAACTATAGATTCTTGGGTTGTCAATTTTCTCCCTCTCTATGCTGTATTTTTTAAGGACTTTAACTACTACTTGTGTTATAAATAATTAATTGTTGACTTAAAAGGTCTTGGCTTATAATCACTCGGAAAAAAACGAAGCGTCCTATCAATAGGTGAAGTTTCCTGACACTGTTTAGAAGAATCCAGGCAACAGTACAGCCCATCATTCTTACCTCTCTCTCTCTCTCTCTCTCCATAGGATCAACAACCGTTTACTTGGACAAAAGCCCTCAACCTTTGTTTAGTATTTTGTGATTTAAAATGGGGGCCAGATTGTTAATGCGCCATTCACGGGGTCATGATCCATGATTGGCTTCCTTGTGAATGAATTTGATGTCGCCGTGTGTTTCTAATCGAAAATGCGAGAATATAAGTTAAGATAGATTAAAAAAAAGAAATCAAAAAGGGCAGAACTTCTTAAGGACGACTTGAAATTTCGAGAAAAATTATTCAAAAAATCATAAATCTATTGTACTGTCATTAATTCAATTCTGAATCTTTTAATTGTGACACGTTAGTCCTAAAAACTTTTAGAATTATTAATTTTGTCATAAATATTTTAATTGTTTAGATTTAGTCATAAATCTTTCGATAATTTAGCAATTTAGTCTTAATTCTTTTAACAATTCACCAATTTAGTTCTCTCGCCCAATTTTGACGATAAATCGTTAGTGGTTTGGTTAGTATATACCGTCGTACATGACACGACTTGCATTGACTTAGACAATTTTCAAGAATCAAATGCAAAGTTAGTTAAAAATTAGATCAACTTAGACATTATTATTAGATGGATATATCATGATGATAGTACAAATAAATCTCCTAGATCAAAGGATGACTATTTGGTACGTTGAGGATTTGCTTGTTGGATTCTTCTCGCATTTGGATAGGAGATAAAGATCTTTTAAAAGGAAGTTTTGCCATAATCTTGGAATTTCTCCCGTAAGATCGACTGAGAAGGAAAAAAAATATTAATTTGAGTGAATGTGAAAGATAAAGCGAGATGAAAAAAAAGTTCACTTCAATGAATTAGGTTTCGTTAGGTGAATTATAGTATAACATTTTGACTTTATCCCTTTCAATATAAAAAAATAGGGTTAATATCCTAAAAAACTCTAAACTGATACACATATAACAAATTTACCAAAAATTAATTTTTTTACTACAAAAAACCCCAAACTAGTAAATCTTTGGCAAATTTACTCCAAATCGATACACTTATGACAAATTTACACTACGTTAATTTCCCTTGAATTTTACTATCAAATTACTAAGTTGAATAATATGTGACAGTTAATTGGATACCGACAATTAATTGGATACCGATTTACAATTCTACGCTTCGTTTGTCACGGTTATATAATTTTTGTGATTTTTTGTGGTATTAATCTAATTTAATGGAGGGTATATTTGTCACAAATGTACCAATTTAGGGTTTTTGGTGGTTAAATAAATTAGGTTGAGGTAAATTTGTCACAAGTATACCGATTTCATATTTTTTATGGTCAGTTGGGGTAAATTTGTCACAAGTGTACTGGTTTGGGATTTTTCATAGTCAAAAATTAGTTTTGGGTAAATTTGTCTCACATGTACCTATTTAGGATTTTTCATGATATTAACCCAAAAAAATAAATATTCACTCCTTTTATTTTTAAAGTTCCCCAACTACCATCAAAAGTAAATATCATGACAAGATTACGAGCACATCATCAATTTGGCCAAAAAAATGGGGAAAACCAACAACAGCAAAAAAACCACAGACAAGAGTCGCTTCAAATATATAATATTCACTTCTCCTACTAATTTTATTTGAAATGATTCATTTTTTTTATTGTATTCATTGCATATAACATTACAACAATCAATCATTGGAAAATGTAAAGGATTTTTTAGTAGATTGCTTAACGAGAGCCTTGATAACAAACGTCAACACATTGCTTTAAAAAAAATGCTTTTGCGGCACTTTGAATAGCTGTTAATTATGACAAAAAAAGAAAAGAAAAGAAAAATAACTGTGAATTAAGGGGTTAAGAGCTTTTATAATCAACATTTCATCCATTCAATTATATGACTTAAACTCAAAGTAATTTGAGAGCACACCCACAGCCCTTTTTAAGAGTCGTATCCGATACATGTGAGTGATGGGACCATACCCGTACACTTATTGAGGGAAAATTGTCCAATTACAATGCCCAATATGATTTTAAATTTTAAATTACGTCATTTTAGCTTTAAACCTTTGAATTACATTAATTTATTTATAAACATTTAGGCGATTTTTCAATTCAATTTTAAATTTTTTTAATAATTTGCCAATATAGTCTTTGAGTGATGTTCGGCCAAAATTACCTGAAATGATTATATTGACGACTCGTTTAAAGGTTTATAACTACATTAACAAATAGTCAAAATCTTTATAACTAAACTAGCACGATTGAAAGATTTATGATCTAACTAGTTGCCATACAATAAGTTCAAAATTATATTTGCCATACAATAGTTTATGATTTTTAGACAATTATCCTCACTTGTCGAGATGAATTGGACTAGCCAAATTTCGAGATGCCCATCAATGAGAATGGGGAGAAATAAAGTACAAAGCGTCTCAAAATAACAATGATGCAGCTATACCGCGTCCAACCTGCCGCCCACTATTCACATCCCCACACGAAACTGCTGTCTCCACAACCCCGCGTGCTATACGAAATTCTCATCCATATATAAACACCTTCCAAGCTCTGCTCATTCTCACGGATCATCCTAAAACAGAGACAGCTTTCTGATCATTTTTGTACACATCCAGCTCAGCAAAATCTGAAAAAGGCCCCATTCAAAGCTATCCCCCATTTCATTTCATCAGTCATCTCACACCCTGCACACGCTCTTTCCGTCTTCTCTCATTTATCCTTTTGCAGCTGCAAGGAGAAAATATTCAGTGGTTCGTGTGCGCCATGTCATCCGCTGACCTGGCGCGCACAAATCACTCAGATACTAACACCTGTCCCGAGCGGGACCCTCTCGAAAATGAGAAAAGGGCTGGTTTTTGGGCGGCTCGGCTCGGCTCGGCTCGAAAGGAGGATCAGCGTCCGCTCAAAATTTTTTCTCTCTCCTCACTTAAATGGGCGGGTTCTCTCTCTCCTCTCCTCGTAAAGGAAAAAAAACGCTCAGAGCCTCCTCTGTTTCCTTCTCCGCGCATCCCACCTCCTCCGCCTCCGGACCTCCGCCTCGGACTGCGCCTGCCCAAAAGCGTCGCTGGCCATCTGCCTCTGCCATCTCGGTCTCGTTCCCGAGCGGCACCGGAGCTCCCCCGCCGCGACCGGGCGTTGTCCCCGACGCCCTGGCCCGCTCGGTCGCGAGGGAGATCTCGGCGGACTTGGGCGGGGTCGACGGCGCGGCGAAGAAGGAGAGGCCTGCTGCATTTTCTCTCTTTTTTTCAACGGAGCGCGCGCTATTTCTTCCCGCTTCGCCTCTCTCTTCCTCAAGCACTCCTCTCCTCTCGTCCCGAGCCCTCTCACTCACCCCAAGCGCCCCCCTCCTCTATGTCTCGAGCCCTCTCACTCACCCTAAGCGCTTCCCTCCTCGCCTCTGTCCTCGTCGCCGTCATCGATTTTCCAGCCGCGGCTCCAGAAATCGCCGGCTGCCAACTGGCCTCTCGAGCTTCTTTGTCTTCTACTCCTTATTCGGTCCCGATTTCGGGCTCGAGTACGTAGCCAAGGATTTTGAAGCAAAAGAGGTTTGCGAGGCTAGATATACTGGTGGCGGACGGCGAGAGCACGATCGACCTGAGTCGCTACTCTTCGCTCGGTGATTTCAGGCTCGACGTCGAAGCAGAGAAGGAGGAAGAACAAGAACGAGATGAAGGAGAAGAAGGAGAAGATGGGTCCTTGCTTTTCTGCTTCTGGGGTTTATCTCTTGAAGTCCGCCACTTTCCCTTGTACCATTTTCCGTCGGGTAGAGGAAAGCCGCCGTTTTTCCATCTTTTTTTCGTCCCTTTTTGGTTCGTTGATTTTTGATGGGAGGGACGGTGTTCGTTTCTCAATTTTGTGAATTTTTTATGTTTGGAGAGGTTGGGTGTTATGAGTTGCTTGTTTGGCGGTTGTTTTAGCGATTGATCACTCACCGGTTGTTGGATTTTGTGATTTGGAGGGATGCTTGGCGTTGGTTTGGATCGATCACCGTTGCTCGGCTCTTGGGTTGTGTCTGTCGGTCTGATTACGATGAGTTTGAATCATTGTGGAATTTTCCCAAGAGTGTCTTTTCACGTTCTTTGAAGTCTATTGCTGTGTTGTTCTGTTAGATGGTATGCGAGTGTCAATGCCTGTTGGTGGAACCGAAGCTTATTGATTTTTGTGGATTTGTCTGGGATCAATCCTTTGTAATGCGTCAAGTCTTGTTTTTTTCCCGTCCCCTATCGCGATCTATCTTGGTTTGTGACACAAGGGACTAGTCGAAAATGGTGATTAAGGGATGATGTATACCAAAATCACAAATAGTGTTGCCTGTCACTTCTCTTTTCAGCTCAAAGTTCTATGGTTAATGGGGTTAAAAATATTTTTTCACACAGGTGAACTCTGATGTCAAGGATGCTTTTCCAATTCTCGTTTTGAATGGAGATAAGAGACTCACGCTTCTGCCACCGCTTCCTCCACAACAAGAATCTCCTGATTCTGAGGTTTCTCCTTTTTCAAGTGAAAAATTGTATGCTTCTTCAGATAGCGAGTTTCCATTTGGAAAATGGGTCCATGTTGGCTGTCAGGTATGTATATCAAGTGTCTGAATTACTCTTTCTACACATGGTTTTTAAACTGCTCGTTCTTTTTGAGTTGATAATTGCTGAAATTTTTATGGCTATAGCTGAGCGCATTAATGTCTGTCATGTTTACCACTTATTGGTTCGAGCCGTCAAGCTGAAGCAAGTTGTTACTGAACATTTTATCTGTTTGTTTTACCTTTAACCAATCATTTTCAGATGTAATTGGAATTGTATGAATGGTGCATGATCTTCTAATATATAAAAGTAAGGCGTATTGGATGGATATTCAAATAGCACGTAGAACTGTTGCACTTTCAATGTGACTGAAAAGAACAAGCTTTTATAGAGTACATACATGGAGTATGATTCTATTCATATTCATTGGAGTGCCTGTGATCAACTAATTGCATGCATTATCTGGAGGATCTTGGACAAGAATTGTTATCTGCAAAATTTCATGTAAATCTATGTCTCATTGTTGGTCTGATGAAAGAGATAGAGTAGAATTTTAGATTGCATAAATGGTGCTCAACCGAAAGTCTCTTGTCAATCTTATGATGTCATTGTCTTTCCTAGGTTTCTTACTCTCAGGGCCTTTTTCCCTTTGTAAATTGCTCAAAGTTCTATCTTCATGGCAGGTCTCAAGTGAACTTTTACGGCTTTACATTGACGGGGAAGTGGTGGATGAGAAGCCCCTAAGTGCCTCAAAAGATGGAGAATCTAGCCCTTTTAAGGAAAATAAGTTTGGTTAGTACCAGTGGAACTGATGATGGTATAGAAGGTTATTTATACAGTCCAAAGGTCTTGCACCCTTCTTCATCCATTGAGGATCATTATAAGGTACCTTCTGTCGAGTTTGTTTGACCTTATTCATGTGGATATGATTTCTTTAATGAATATTTTCCTGTAATGCCAGGACTCACCTGTACACTTAGCTATTGACAAGTCATCTGCTTCTGACATAGAAGAAGGTAGTGATGGTATCTGGAGTATCGTGGGTGAAAAGGTAAGTCGTTGTATCTTCCTTTTAATCCTATCACCACTACATTTTTATTTTTTTTTGACAAAATCTAATTGAGTGTCACCTCCAGTGTTAAGCATCTGTCATTGAACTGCCTTGACGAAGTTGAATCTTTTTTCTGTGACGTCAGGAAGCGATATTTCTATGTTAATAGCTTCCGACTTTTTTTGTTGTTTTTCTTTCAATAGAAAAAAGTTGGCTCTAAAGCTTGCTTCTGTCTTGTGAAGTTCTCTCTTGATCTGACACAATCTAAATGTTGATCAGGCTAAGGATAGTTTCGGGACTCGCCCAGACGTGATATTGAAGAATATTGAAACTGCAGAGAAACTTTTTTTCAGATTATGAATTTACTAAAATGCGAAATTCAAATTCCAAGAGTATGCCAAGTGTTGGAAAAGCAGTTCCAGATTCTTTCACATTTAGTTACTGCTTGGCAGGCCCACATGAGAGGGCTCTTCTGCTGAAGAAGTTTGCAGCATCTGCGTCAGATGAAGAAGTTTTGGAACTTGCGAATCAGGTCTCCTTGTACACTGGATGCTCCCATCATTGGTAAGTTCCTATCTCTTTAGTCATTTCTATTGGGATGCTGACAGAGACTATACTTACCATTTTCCCTTATGTGCACGATAGTCTATTTGTCTGAAATGATCGTGCTTATAAGTGGTGGGAGAACACTTGTCTTCCCAAAGCCATCCCCAAGCTGGCTAAGTACTAGTCTTCCCACATGTACTTTCTTGTTGCCAATTGACCAACTGTGTTCAAACCTGAAATCGATAGTTCTTATTAATGCGTAATACAGACCTTCTTCTCTGAGCACTTAATGGTAATGATATTGCTTATTGGCGGCTACGTAGTTTTCCCACCTGCCATAGTTTACTGGCCTCCCCTTGTGTCACTGCCACACTTTCAATAGAAGTGTACGTGAACCTTGTGCGCCCATAACACTTCTTTTATTTTTAGGAACCAAATTGCAGTTGCAAAGAAATTGATAGAGGAAGGAACGAAATTATGGAGCTTGCTTTCACAAAACGACAGCCATGTTCCCTGGGAGAGCGCCATCTATGAGATTGAAGAGTACTTTATGAGGATTGCTTCCTGCAATACTAGAACTCTTTCCCAAAAATAGTGAAAATGGACGGGATAGGTGGAAAGTCGGGAGAAGTTTGAAATTTCTGTGAGAGAGAAATAGAGGGAAAATTCGAATTTTTAGATACTCTCTCCAAATTCTGGCCCTTGGTGCTCCCAAAATAGCCTTAGTGTCATGGTCACTATTTGCTATCTCTGTTGTTGTACATGTTCTTAGACTACCCTTCTTCCATGCTTTGGCACTTTATGATGCTTAGTTTAAGATTTCTTTTACATGTGTTCGTTTTTGTGTTACTATCAATTGTTTTGTTGCTTTTTAATCTCTAAATATAGAGCGCAAAGAACAAATAGAGAAAGCAGAGGAGAAAGAACGAATGAGAAAAGAAAAAGAAGAGAGGGAAAAAAGAGAAGCTGAGGGGAAAGCTGGCAAAGAGAAAGTAGTTTCAGCAGGGTTGGGTGTTGGAGATCTTGGATCACGTAAGGATGGGAGGAGGCAGGCTAGCAGAGAGGAACAAGAGAAAATTGAGGCTGAGATGAGAAAGAATGCCTACCAATTGGCCTATGCTAAAGCAGAGGAGGCATCTAGGTTACTGCGGGTGGAGCAAACAAGAAAGGGAAGAGATTCTAAGATGTTTTGCTGTTGCTTTTTCTTGAATCTCTTGGGCCTACCAAAAACCCACAGTGAAAGACTGCAATTCCATTCTGCCAAAAACATACTGGTGGGACTGGATTTGTATCCGAGGACATAGCTTTGAAGTGTTGTGGAAATATTTTCAAGGGAAGAGGTGTGATTGCTTCTGCTTTTAAGGTTTGTGACCTGTGGATATGGGTATCATCTTAGTGGTATCTTCCTCTTGCTATGCAAGAAAAACTGATCTCCAAAAATAATTATGACAAATAAAAAAGGAAAATCTACATTGCATTATTAAGTATCATTTCAGCTTTGAGCTGTAAGTGTGAGTCTAGTTATTAGTATTTTAGCTTCAATAATTCTCCATATTGCGATATATTTCATTTTTTCTATCGGTTCATTTATATCTTCCATTCTAATTGTTTTGGCCGAATTTTAATCTGTAGCTCCCTCCTCATACAATTCATATTCGACCGTTGATGATCAAGGTTGAAAAGGACCCGAAGCTTTCAGATATCAGGACCGTTGATGCACTCGAAATAGTACAAACAAGGTACAACCAACATATTTTGCCAGCAGGCTATCATTGTTTTAATTAATTCTCTTGAGGTTCTTATGGTACCTCTGACCCCTAGTACTGTGATCACAGTGTTATCTGTGGGTTTGTTGCCTGGCTATGCTATTGATTTGTTGATCATTGTGTTAAGATTTTCCTTTGGAGTTAGCTGGTTAAAAGACCCTTACATAAACAGACTGAAAAGTTAGCGGCTTTCTTGTTCTTTCAGCAATTTAATTTGAACATGGGACATGTTTTTCTTGTGAATTACTAAATCCCATTGCTTTTTGTTTGGAGCTTTTTCTGCCATCAAATTTTACCTTTTCGGAAGAACTGATTAGACCTTGGTCCTCATTGATGCAGTAATAAACCAAAGCCTGCATATCTTTCAAAGATTTTGATTGCACTTTTAAGCTATGGTGGGGTCCCTAATGAATTTCTTTTGGACATGGTGGAGAATGCTCTGGGAGATGCAAATAGTGTCTTCTCTAGTAAACGAGCAACTCCAAGAGGTAGTATTCTTCTGAACATTTGGACTGTTGAAATAATGTCTATTCTTAAAACAGTCCAAAAAGAGATTTTTCTCCAAATTTGGCAATCCTATTAGCCCTTTATGGTGCTGTAACACAGAACAAGCTTTGCTGGCTATGAAGATCTGGAAGTCCCACCGTAAGACTCTAATCTTCATTGGCCGTCGCTTTGTTATTTTCAAGGAGGTTGAAGTGTGAGATTTGCCTTAAAAACTCAATTAAGTTTTGGAGGAGCGTTGTCCTCCTTGGCCTTAGATATCAAATCCTGATTTGTATTCATCAACTTTCAGAAACAAACTCCAAAACAAGGCCATTCTTCGGTGGAGTCGGCGTCAACTGAGACATACTGGTGGTGGATTTGGATGATGATAATCATGTCTCATCACCTAACAGCACCGTGTCGAGCATAAGTGGGAAGACAAGTGAGAGAGACCCGCATGGAGAAAATGAAGTTGAGGCTGAGAGAACTTTGTGCTCTTGTGAGAGCATCGAAGAAGATGGCAGCGGAGGAGATGGAGCGAGGAAGAAGCTCAGGCTGTCTAGAGAACAGTCATTGGTGCTAGAGGAGACATTCAAAGAGCATAACACTCTTAACCGTGTGAATGGCAATTTTGGTCATTCTATTACTGATTAATATATGCTTTCTTTAAATGTGCGTGAGCATGTAATCACTGCTTATAAACCTGACATGGATGTTTGGTAAGGAAAATTGAATTTAAAGTGCGTTTCTGTCATGAGATTGTTGTTTATTTGTAGTTGTCAGTTACTGGTAACAGTCGAATTGGGGATTTGAGACCTTTTTCTTGTTTTCTTTTTTGCAATGATTGGATCTGTGTGAATAACAAATTGGTTTTCATTTTTATTTATGAATAATGAGATCATCTTTAGGTTTCCCTTTGGATAAAGGGATGGTTTCGATGAGTTTAACTGGAGATTGTTTTGAGTTTCAGAAGCAAAAGCTTGCCTTGGCCAAGCAGCTGAATCTTAGTCCCAGACAGGTAGAGGTCTGGTTTCAGAACAGGCGTGCCAGGTAATTGATAGTTTTGAGTTCTTTTTGCCCAAATACATGGCTTTACATCTGCGTCTCATCTGCATCATTCTGATCATTGTGGAAGAAAAATGTCAGGAGTGGGAGAGAGGCGGGTAGGGGTGGGGGTGGTTGGTTCTCTCTTAATCATTTGATGGTAGTTCGACAGCGAAGTTGTTTTTCTTTATAGTGAGTGCATGTAATCTTTGGGTCCACATGTATCCCAGTTGGGCCATCTTGCACACGAGGTATGTGAGCGTGTAGCGGAGTCCGGTGATGTGACTTGTCACTTAATCTAGGAGTACACTTCTCGTTCTCACTTGAGTATGGAGCACCGATATGTGGGATCCATAAATTCTAAGCCGCCAGGGGAGGAAGTGAAGTTATTAGGGAGTACTCAAATACCTAAAATTTTGTTATGCGAGGGCCCCAGTTTAGATTCATGCACTCATGATTTACAATGCAGCTCTGGAAAGCTCTGTTTATGGTTAGGATAATGACGTTGGGTCTTTTGCATCAAAGAATTGGTTTGATGAAGCAGCTTCTCTATGTTAAAGTTTGAGCAAATGTGCAATTCTTTTGTGTAATAGCTGCCATCTTGATTTTCTTAATCACATGGAAATGGGCTGAAGATTGTTATTCATACCTTACTAGATTGAGCTGATAATGTGTTATTATCATGCTGTAGTTTGGCACCAACAACCTGTGTGGGGTAGCTCTGTATAAGGATGTACTGTAACATCTTTTATTTTTTTTACCAATTTAGTGTAGGACTAAGACGAAGCAAACTGAGGTGGACTGTGAGTACCTTAAGAGATGCTGCGACAATCTTACACAGGAAAACAAGAGGCTGCAGAAGGAAGTGCAGGAGCTCAGAGCACTGAAGCTCTCCCCACAGCTCTACATGCATATGAACCCTCCCACCACGCTCACCATGTGCCCTTCATGTCAGCGAGTGTCTGTTCCTTCAGCATCATTGTCGCCTCCATCTTCATCTTCAGTCACTGCCTCAATGATTGGCCCCATAGGGCCGGTCCATAATCCTTTTAGTCAGTCTGGACCATCCATCAACCCTCGGGCAAGGCTACAGATGCAACAAGGACTGAACAATTTGCACTCTTAATGGCTTTTCTAACATCTGCGCGGCATGTGCCAAGGCGTAAAGCAAAGAGTATCAGCTCATCCTGACGATACATTAGCAAGTATGACGTAGAAAGATCCAATGATTGACAAAATAGAGCGTCTATTGTGCTTTTTGCTGATAATAGGACATTGATTACTGGGATAGACAAATCTTATCCCTGCTTTTAAGGTTGAAAACATGTAGGGAACAGAAAAGGTGAACGTTAGTTGTTCATGAAACTTGTTCACTTAGGTAATTTGATGATCTATCATGATGTGGGTGATTGTCAAATCTATTCAAATGTCAATGAATCATGGTCTCATCTACCATGTTGGGTCATCAGCTGTTTCAAGCAATTCAATTGTGATATTTGTTGACAAGTGACACAGAATATGCCTTTCGAAAGTAAATTTAGGAGCAAAGTACTCAAACACGGGCAAGAGTTGTATGATGTCCCCTAATCATGGATACGTACATGGCGGTCACATTCTATAATTAGGCAATGACAATATCAGAATACTGACAGTTCTTTTTCATCTTATTGTTTAATAAATCTCGATCGCTGACAATGTTTCTGGTCTAGGAGTAAACTGGTTAGGTTTCTGGAATGCTAAAGTCAATTTCCTGACTAGCCCATTTGGTAGAGCAAGTAGTTACATCACATGGCATATGACGGCGACTTAAGGTGTAATAAACCAATCGAAAGTGAGATTTCGGAAATTCAAGCATCGATCGAGTAGGACGAGGTACATAGTGCACATCGGTTGGGTGACTGATACATGAAGTACCTTTCCCATAAGGTGGCTTCAAGAAGTGGAAAAGATGGTTTAGAACACATGCGTATGTTTTAGCTTGTATTTGACCCGGTTTTTATGACTTTGAAGATTCTACACATCACCTCTGTCATGTAACAATGGCCATTCGTCCTCCTTGTACAATCAATGCACAGAACTCAGCTACCAAGATGAGCTATGGAGATTTCATTTTATTTCAGTTTGACAAAACTGGACTTAATCAAAATGTTGGTTTCGACTGTCTCAGTCCCCAAGTGACGATGCAAGAATCGTCTACGTGAAATTTGGATGCAGTCTAAACTGTGTTAATTATCAGTTAGCCATACTTAAGTCCAGAACAAAAGTTTCTCATGTTCATGTTGAGTTAATCTCAAGGGTAGACAAATGCTCAACTCCTCGAAATGATAGAATGCATGTTCTCTGGCAATCCGAAGCAAGTTTAGCTTTGTAAGGACTCAGAGATGATACTTCGTAATAAAGTGTAATACCAATCCCATTCATGTCAATGATGGATACACCGCAGCCCAAATCTACAGGAAAGGGAGGCGAGGAATCATACAGTGGGCACTTCTCTCTCTTCAGATCACGATAGCAATAATCATCATACTGTATTTGTGGTGTCTGCTAGGGAACGAAGTATGCACCCCAAGCCGGCCCTCTCCGTGAGTCTTTCGTGAATCTGCAGGCACTGGTCACAGGTGGGGCGATCCCCTGTAGACAAGCCTCTGTACAAGTATCTGGCAAGCAACGAGAGGATCAAATTAATGAGGTAGGTTCTGGTTTTGCAGATATGCTGTACGTGGGAAAAGAAGAAGGCATTAACGAACGAAACGTAGCACACACGAACTACAACAGCGATAGCATTTGCACACTGAATTCTCTTACTACTCACTAGAGAAGGAATGCATGTTTAACTCCATCAAAGGCCTTAACAATAACGGTAATCCAAGCAAGATGGTAATGATCAGATGAGGAATGAATAATATATGGGGAAACTCTGCTCTCCTCGAATCGGACTTATTGGCCAGCCAAACAACAAAACCAACTGGTCAATAAATATATCTACCTTTAATCTCAGTTAACCATGGTAAAATTAGAAGACAATGCTCAATTTGCTGGTCATGAGACCATAGTTGCATGATGAGCCTGAAGGTCAAAGTAAAATACATGTTAAGCGTACATACATAAGGCAAACAACAGATGCCATCAAATCCCATCTACTTAATGACCAGTCCTAAATGATGATGTTCACAGCCGTAAGAACATTCAAGTACTTTGACAATGACCTCAAGACAATTTTTGTTGTATACCATCTTGTCAGTTTAGACTAACTCAAGTACCAATAGCGATAAAGAAACATCCCCAGAGCATTTGCATATAATTCTTGAAGGAGAGTTAGATAAAGCTCTAAGCCAGTCTTAAGCATTGACAAGCCAATAAGTCATATTTGCAGTATCCATAGAATAAGATAGGTTTCGAGTGCTGATGAAAAGAAGGAACATGTTCTCCAACCAGAAAGAAAAGTATCGTGCTATCAAACGCAATTTATCTGGTCAAATGACACTGTTATGGACAGGAAGGAATTTTAAATACATTACTGCAGGGAGACTGGGGAAAACAGCATGCAATTGTCTTGTATGATCATTATATGCCAAAATTCAGTGAGTGAGAAGAACACACGAGACGAATGAACATGGTACTACTTTTTTTCTGGCTGAGTTGTGAAGACTATGGCAAGCCAATAGAGTATGGAACCTTGGTGAAAATGGAATCTAAACCAGAATCCTGCAGAAACAAAATTATTCTACTCCTGCTTGAAACCGGCCTTGAGATCAAGCTAACCCCAAAAGTTGTCAATTTAATTCCTCTCTCCTTCCAATCACTTAGAACAGAAATACCATTAGATCAACCTACTCAGAAGTCTCAGGGATTTGATCTAGAAAGGAGATCTTTTAGGACTAGATTGCATGACTAGATTTTGGCACTCAATACAACCAACAAAGAAACAACCAATAAGGACTTTGTCGATAAAATTGATGAAATGCCTTGTCTAGAATTCAGGGAAAGCTACACGTCATCATAGTTTTGAGACGATCTATACCAGGAGTTGCTTCTGCTATTCTAGATCCACAACCACCCCAAGCATTAACACATATAACCCCAGGACAGGAGCAACTATCATTGAGCATATCTTACCATCTATTCCAAATTGACAACCTTACCTGCCCTGCTTTATCCTCTCCAGTCTATCATTCTTATACTTCGTTTAGAAGGCAAGGATGGGATGAAAAAGGAAAGAAAATTTAAATTTCTATCCTCTCTGCGCCAAAATTTCAAACTTTACCCCAATTTTCCTTCCCCTCCCCTCCTTCCCAAACAAAGCATTGGTACTGATCCTTGGGAAGAGGCAACTAGAATGCCTAATACAAATCACATTGTAGCAATAAAGAAAGTCCAGCTTAGTCTGAGCATAGCCTCTAAAAGGGCTTTTCTTTGGGAATAGGAATCCCTATATACTATAACTCGACTACCTTGCATAGTTTAACAAGGTTTGTTCCTTCAAAAAATGGGGTGTCAACAAATAAGTAGAGCAATCACAAGTAGCATAATTCAGTGAATTCACAATACAACAACACAAACATTTTAACAAGGCCTTAAATAGATAGACTATGATCAGCCAAAGCATACAATTACTAGGAGTTACTGGCACAACCTATTCTTCATAAGCAAAATTGAGAAACTGATAACCTAAACCAAAGTAGTAGGCTATTCCTTAGCAAAGTTATGGTCAAATTTCATAAATGGTAATTCTTCCAAGATCACTTCATTAGTTTGAGTTATTCTCAAACAATTATTTGTAGGTTTGAACACCAGAAATAAGAAAATGAATATCAAACTACGTCGTTGGGGGAAAAAAAGTGTTAAGTCTTCAGAGATCCTAACGTGCCAACCCTGATGACACAAATAAACCAATGAACTGAAGAGACAGTTTGCTGTTTCTAGTCATCACATCACCTATGAATTCTTTATCTTTATTAAATATCTCTACCAAAAGCTGCAGCCACAACAAACAGCTCAATAATTAAGCCCTTCACAACTGATAATCATTAGGCATAATCGTCACTACCCAATGAGCCCATGATCCTTATGTTAATCTGTATCAAGGGACTACAGGAGTACTCAAATGTCCCATTGAAAGAACAAGACAGTTGAGTGAAAAGATTAAGCCCTTCACAACCCCCCACACACACAGTGGCATTTTGGCATTGATATCACTTGTGCCTTCAAGCGCTACAAACTTAATGGAAACAAGAAAACCATCCCATGTGCCTTAAATTGCTACCATCACTCCAAACATTTCAATTCCACGGTAAAGATTACGAAGCAAACACGAAGCAATAAATCCGAACAAGCATTGACAACGGACGGGTACGGAAAACAGGGCAAAGACAGCGCAACACTCACTTCATGAGGATGTCGTAGTACTCCGGATCCAGGGAAGAGAACAGGGCGTCCAGATCCTTTATTGCCATTATCGCTCTGTGCACCACTATCCAGTTCGCCAACTGCAAAGACCGCGACTTCACCACCCGGAAAGATCTACCAATACAAGCAGCAAACACCCACCCAAAAAAAAATGGGCAAACCTTGCATCGCGAGAAAGCTACAGAACATAATTAACTTCACAACAAGCAAGAAACTAAAACTCCCCTAAAAAGACATTCAATTTCTGGAATCAAAAACAACCCGCTTCGATAACGCTAGATAAATCTAGTTCAGTTCTAGCAGATAACCAGCAAAGCTCACAATCAACCTAGCCTTCAAAATGCATCGGCGATTATACTCCGGTAGTTACCTTTTGACAGCGAGAGGTCCGAGAACGAGCAACAGCAAAGGAGAACCGTGATACAAGGAACTTGTGGAAGGGATCAAAGCATCAAACAGCGACACACCAGTAGGCAAACAAGCAGCTTCCTTCCTACAGAGATCGAACGGAGCCGAACTGCGTAGGGAGACATCACCGATCGCTTCAACCGGTAGCCTTCGCCAAGCTGCGGGCGGCACAAACAAGAAAAACCAGAAATCGTATCAGAAAATGGACCTCCAAGATTTCAAGGGAGGAGGGGGGGGATCGGGGATCGGGAAACGATCGACGGAGCGAAGAGAGGCGGCGTTACGGCGGCGAATGCGGTGAGAGGGCTGGCGACCTCGGGGAGGGTGGACGGGCGGAGGTTCTGGGGAGGTAGACGAGGGCGAGCCGGAACGCGACCGATGTGACGACCCATGTCCGAACCCCGAGCGCGCGCTTCGCTTCTTCGTCTCCGTCTTTCGCCGTCGTTTCTCTCCTCCATTTTTGCCGCCGTGGTTCGACGCGTTGGCGTCGGGCGCGCGCAGGCGGAGGCGGAGGCGGAGGAGACGGGGCGACGGACTCCGACGCCGACGGAGGCAACCGGCGGAGGGGTGTCGGCGTCGGGGTTTGCTGGAAGAGAAGCGCGACTTCGAGGACGAAAGAGAGAGAGAGGGGACTAGAGGTCGCGAGAGGGAGGCGGAGGGGCGTCGGCGTCAGAGTCGGGTTCAGGGGAGGAGGCGGAGGCGGAGGCTGCGTCGGCGTCGGCGTCGGACGACTTTGCGGAGGGGGAGAGAGAGAGCAGAGCGGACGTCGCGAGAGGGAGGAGGAGGAGGAGAGAAAGTGAGAGAGAGAGAAAAAATTGCGGAAAATTCAATCCAGGAGAGAGAAATCTTTTGGGCGGGAGTCGTGACCTATCTTTTCTTCTGCAGCGAGCCGAGCCAAGCCAAAGACGAGCAAGGGAAAAGCCCGCCCCTCCATTTTCCAACGGGTCCCACATAACGCGTGTCGATTTCTGAGTGGTAAGTGCGCGCCACGTCATCTGCTGACGTGGCGTGCATGAACCACTGAATATTCTCTCAAAATGAGAAAAATAATAATGATGCAGCTATGCCGCGTCCAATTACGAGAAAATATTGTGATCTGGGACCGCCACGTCAGCGTAGTTCTAAACCACTCACGCGATATCACGTGTATGAGGAGGGGACAAAGGATTGAAACCGGGCCCACTTCTCTGACGCTCTCTCTCCTCTTCCCGGGAAAATATTAGGTGCGCCGGGCGCTCCACGTCACCGTGCGCGCCCAATCAAGATACGACACGTGTCGCCACGTGGCTCCACCTGGAGCCGGGTCCCGCTTTTGTTTTTAGCCAAATTTTTGCCGCGTCCTTCTCTCTCTTCATTAATGGCCGCGTCCCGTTCTCTTTCAAAATTTTTTGTCTCTGCATTTTCTCCATGAGAGCTGCAACGCCATCTCTCTCAACCAAACGCTCGCCGGTTGCCTCCAAGCTTGGCTGCCTCTACCGTCGCCGTCGGGAGCCACTCGCTCTGAAGAACCCTTCCGGTCGTGGCTGGGTCCCGAACTCTAACCATCTTCGCCTCGGCCTCTAAGGTGAGCGCGGACACAAAAAAGCCCGCTGGTCGCCTCCGAGCTCGGCCGCCTCCGCCGTCGTCGCCAGGAGCCACTCGCTCCAAAGAGCCTCGCCGGTCGTGGTTGGTCCCAAGCTTTGACCATTTCTGCCTCGGCCTCTTCGACGATCGCGTACGCTCAAAATCCAGCCGGTCGCCTTCGAGCTTGGCCACCTCTGCCGGTCGCCTCCAAGCTTGGCCACCTCTGCCGTTGCCGTCAAGAGCCACTCGCTCCCAAGAACCCCGCCGGTCGTGGTTGGGTCCCGACCATGTCCGCCTTGGCCTCTTCAGCGAGCGTGGACACCAAAAGCCCGCTGCTTGCCTCCAAGCTCGATCGCCTCCGCTGTCACCGCCAGGAGCTACCTGCTCCGAAGAGCCCCGCCGGTCGTGGCTGCATCCCAAGCTCTGACCTTCTCCGCCTGTGCCTCCTCGGTGATCGCGGACACCCAAAAGCTCACCGGGCGCGTCCGAGCTCGGCCGCGCCGTTGCCACTTTCTCCCAAGAGCCCCGCGGGTCTTGGCTAGGTCCCAAGCTGTAATCGTCTTCGCCTTGCCTTCTTCAGCAAGTGCAGACACCCGAAAGCCCACCAGTCCAGTGGCCTCCGAGCTGCAAGGCAGGTAGGCGAGTTTACACAATTGTGCGTGTGGTTCATTTAAAAAAAAAAAAAAAGCTTGCAACATTTTCCATCATGTATTGCAATGCATTTTTAGCTTGATCACACCTCAAGAGCCAAGACATGTTAGATAGCTAGGGCAAAACCTTGTACATCACTGATGTGTCATTACACTTTCACATCTTGGGTGTGAGGATAAACAGTTAAGCAAAACCTTGCAATGCATTTTACTCTGATGGCGTGGGGACTGAAATGCTACTGGAGCTACTAGGAAAAACTGAAACGTACCGAGATCAATGTGCTGAAATTTTGAAAGGTCCCATATGTTTAGAGGTTAGCTCAGCAGTTCTCTAATATTTAATTGTCTTCAGTTTTCCTGTGCTGAATGAATGGGACTATCTATTTATCTGGATCTCTTAATTTTGGAAAATCCTGACCCCAACAGAGTATTGAGATCGTTCTTCAAGAAATGGACAGTTTCACTGTCAATTTACCAGAGTTCAAACTTCTGAGGGAATATCATATGCGAGCTAGTTCTTGGTTATCCTGCTTCAACCGTTTGCGGGTGAACATTGGTGAAAGAGTTGATCAAGACAATGCCGTAGAGGAGTTGACCAACATACTAAAAGATGCAGTATCTCTGAAAATTCAAGGTCTGAATTTCCTTGCAGTTTTGCTTGTTTGGGGGGAGGGGAAAGTTATCATTACTGCTGTTGTGATGGCAATATGTTTAATACATCATGTTCCTTAGTGTTTGTTTCCATTTCCAGTTAGAGAATTGCCTCTTGTTGAGCTTGAGCTGAAGAAGGCTTGTTGCAGGGCAAAGGCTCTACAGGTGATGTAATGAACTCTGCTGGTTTGCCAAATGTCGTGCTTCTCTGTGTTCTTCTGTTCTATCCTCCAGTATTTTCTACTATAGCTGATAGTATTTAATCCTCAATGGGGCTTTTTTAGGTTTGTGCTTTATCAATTCTTTGAATGCTGAATGCCCTTAATCCTGAATATATGTCAGGCCCGTTCAGATTAAAGGACCTTGAACTTCCTTCAGCAACTATTGATTAAAGCTGTCGGGTAAATGTATTCTCGGTTGTGGTTCTCAAATTTTATTGTCAAAACTACTTGATATACACTACTTCTACCTCTTTTAAAGTTCAGTTGGACTCTATGTTGCCAGACTACAGATTGAAGGCGAAAACTTGTTTGTCTATATTTCTGGGCTTGTTGATGCTGCTACTCGTTGGGAAGAAAGTGCAGTGCAGATTCTAGCTCAGGAGGCTCAGCTGCCTGAATATGAGGAAGTTCTGAGCTCTCTCTCTCTCTCTCTCTCTCTCTCTCTCGCTGTTATGCGTGTGCATCATGTGGACCTGTTTGTGAGACCAGGTGGTGGGAATGGATGCAGGCTATAAAATATTAATATAAATGCATATAAGGTGCTAGCAATAATTTTTGTTGAAAGTGATTTTTGACTTCTTATATGCCAGGAGTTCGGAGGACATTCATGTGATCTTGCCTTCTTTACCTCATATCATCTCGACAATTACAATGTCTAAGTCTTGGTTGAAGAATTCGGAACCATTTTTGGGGTCTGCTCACACGAATAGGGGATCACAAAGTTTGTTGCTTGAAGTTGATAAATTGAAGGTTCTTGCTAACACCTAAATCTCTAGTCTCATATCCATACATGTTTTATGTTAATTAACTGTTTGGTTTAGAAGTTGGGCTATTTGTTAGTTAGTTGCTGAGGGACTATAGTTCAATTGGTTACTCTCTAATGGAAGCACAGAAATCGATCAAGATAGGGAATTCCTCTGTTCTTTGTGTGCTCTCTTCTCTTACTATAATAATTTGTTTCAACAGCTCTTCTCTAATCCAATCAATCTCATTATTTCAGTGGAGGATACAGGGATAGGTATTCCTCCAGAGGCGCAATCCCGTGTTTTCACTCATTTCATGCAAGTGCGCCCATCAATTTCTCGAACACATGGGGGCACAAGTATTGGGCTAAGCATAAGCAAATGTCTGGTTGGCCTCATGAATGGGGAGATTGGATTTGTAAGCATACCCCGGGTGGGATCCACGTTTACCTTTACTGCAGTTTTCAATGATGCCTGTTCTACCTCAAAAGAGTGCAAGGGCCAGCAAGTGAAAGGACAAGGTGACTCTGGCACCTCAGAATTTCATGGTATGAAAGCAGTGGTAGTTGACACAAGACCTGTCCGTGCCAATGTATGAAAGTATCATATCCAGAGGCTTGGTATTCATGTTGAGGTAGTTGCAGACTTGAACCAGTGCTTCCACACCATACAAAGTGGGAATTGCAGAATAGATATGGTGCTCTTGGAATGGGAAATTTGTGACAAGGACTCTGGTTTGTCGGCAATCTTTCTGGATAAATTGAGGGACATGAAGCCACGGGTGTCTCCACGGTTGTTTCTTCTATCTAATTCTATCAGCTCTAGTGGGATGAGTGGTGCGACTACAGATGCTACTGGTCCATCCGTGATCATGAAGCCTCTAAGGGCTAGTATGCTGGTGGCGTCTTTACAGCGCATCATGGGAGTTGGAAACTGAATAAGTTGCTCCAATGGGGAGTCTCCAAGTCTGTCTCTCCGCAACCTTCTCCGTGGCAGAAAAATCCTAGTCGTGGATGACAACAAAGTAAATCTCAAAGTGGCCAAGGGAGCTTTGAGGAAATATGGAGCTGATGTGGTTTGTACGGACAGTGGGGAAAAAGCAATTGCTTTGCTCAGACCACTGCATGATTTTGATGCCTGCTTCATGGATATCCAGATGCCAGGAATGGATGGGTATGGCGTTTTCCTGCTCAGGCACTTATTTTTTTCATCCAAATGTTGTATAGAAAGTGTATATTCTTTCAGAGATTTGTGTGTGTCTTATGTAATGGATTTGGATAACCTTTTCTATGTCAACTAGGTGGTGATAATGGATACGTGCATCTAATGGTTCTATAATTCCTTTGATCAGATTTGAAGCTACAAAAAGAATTTGACAGATGGAACAAAGTCCGAGCAAGGAATTCCTACCGGGACAGTCATCCTCAGAGCCACGTGAAAGTATCTCGAATTTCCACCTACTGATCTTGGCCATGACTGCAGATGTGATTCACGCTGCTCATGAAGAATGCACAAAGTATGGAATGGACGGATATGTTTCAAAGCCCTTTGAAGCGGAACAACTTTTTAGAGAAGTTTCGCTCCTTTTCCTGGTCATCACTGAATCGAAACTTGTAGAGAGGCCACCATAGATGGTTAATTGTTTTGGTGAGCAGAAGTCTTGGTTGTTTAGGCACTTTGGCAGCCTTACCGGTGAACTTCCGAATTCTTTAACAAGAGTGAGTTTTCTTTGGCCTCTCCTTAACTACACATTTCTTGATTCTCTTGCTTTTAGAGCAGTTGGATTTCCTTTTGATAAATGCAATTGAAATTCGCTGATATATCTCATGTGAAACCAAAGGGATTTTCTTCGGACACCTTCTGTTGATTTCTTGCACATTTTTGGATTTCTCAGGTGTCTTGTCACGGGAGCATATACATAAAGAAGCTAAGATCACCTGCTGGAGTTGAATTTTCATTGATTTCCCTACGAGTGGCATATTGGTTTAAAACCACTTCAAGTATTTTTTTTGTACAACTGATCTGAACCATTTGCGAGATGACGGTTGGTAATTAGGCGATCTGAAGTTCGCCAATTGAACTCCAGATCGATGGCTGCTTGGAAATGGTGCAGGAATCTCTTCGACATAGGTGCATATCTGTAGACTAGACCCTAATAGTGTGTACATGTGTCACGGGCCAAAAGTGAGCCCATCCCAGAGGTTCCTGGAGGACGATCGCGACTCACACCTGGAGCTCCTACTTTCACTCGATTCCCACCAAGTCTTCTCCCCGAAGTTTCTAAGGGCGGGCGACACCGTCATTACGCATGATTCTAGAAGTTTTCTATTATTTATGTTGGAAGACGGTAGTTAGCATTTATGTCAATAGTTGATGACTATCATTTATGTTGGTGGTGAGTAGCTGCCATTAGTGTCAATAGTTGAGGCGGTGCGATCTTATATGCTAGATCAGATCTAGATTAACGGATGTAATTAGAGGGCCTAAGAAGAAGTGCCCTCTCCTCATTTGTATCCATCCAACTATTTCAGTTTATAAAAGGTCCTTTCTTTTTAGACTCCTCTCTCTAGAAGCTTTCTCTTTCTACGATCCGGGTGTGCGAGCGAGTGAGAGTTTGATCGAGTAAGACTTAGCTTGGCTAAATCAAAATAGCTTGAGTTGCCGCGCGATCACGATCCCAATCGATTAGCCAGCGACACATGCATGTAGCTTTAGAGATTGTTAGATGGTTACGTGCTCAAATTTGATGGGCAGATGTTAGATGGTTATGTGCTCACTATTATCTTGCTGTACATATACACAAGGTCATGATGAGTAATGAAGGAGTCAAGTTCTCTTCCCACCTCCATGTTCGAAAGCTAGAGAGTTTTGTAAAATCATCAGCCAACCGTTTTCTTTATCTATGTGGTGCTTTAAAACAAGATGTTTATACGTGGCTTATTTGTGGCTCATGTATAAAAATGGTCTATACAATATTTTCTACTTCGGATGCATGTGAATGGGCAATTGTTCCAATATGATAGGAGGAGCCTGCAATTTGCAGCCAAACTAGCTCGCCACCGATTCTAGCCTTTGTGATTATTTTTGGTGTGAGGATTGTTCATTAGGACATGGTCGAAACCATTATAAATCATGGAACAAGTTGGGCGGTCTTCTGGCGCAAAAGCTCATTCCGAACTACACAAACCTTTGGCCGAGTCATCCTCTACAACTTTCATGTTGGATGTCAAAAAGGAGGAACTTATTCAATTCTAGAGAATTTAAAAGAGAGAGAAGTCGCTCTCGGAGATGGCCAAGAAATCTCACAAGATGAACCTTTGTCAAGTTAGCATCAATATCCAAATCCTCACCTTTGAATTCTCTCATTCAAATTGTCAAAACTTCTTCGATAATGGTCCCTAAAGTGATGCTCAAAATGAACAACCCCTGAACTAAAAATGGTAAAACTTAAATAACCTACGAAAACATCAATCTTGTTTTCCGCAAGAATCTCATGCACTCTGGAAGCACACAGCGGCCAAAACCTGCACTACCATAATATTAACAATTAACTATGATATATTTTAAGAAGTTCACCATTATCAACAGAAATAACAAAATTATGCAGAATGGAGTAAATACTAAATTAGATAAATAAAATGTCATAAACGACCGCAATATCTTTCTATTTTTGAAACATCCATTCACCAGCATGCTATAATTCTTTCTAAAATAGTAAAAAAACATTTATCATTCAGGCCCAATTTCGTGGAGACCAGAAATTGTATATTCATGAAATATACTGTACTTACAATTACTTCTGATTAGCTTTTTGCTCATGCTTCTGATTCTAGCACTTGAACATTTGAGTTTTCTTTGACATTGAACATGTCAAATGTTTAAAGACATAAAACTGTCCATTTCTTGAAGAATCATCTCAATACTCTGTTGGGGTCAGGATTTTCCAAAATTAAGAGATCCAGATAAATAGATAGTCCCATTCATTCAGCACAGGAAAACTGAAGACAATTAAATATTAGAGAACTGCTGAGCTAACCTCTAGACATATGGGACCTTTCAGAATTTCAGCACATCGATCTCGGTACGTTTCAGTTTTTCCTAGTAGCTCCAGTAGCATTTCAGTCCTCGGGAGCAAATTGTGAAGTTCCCTAATCTATCCAAAAGAACATGGTCAAAGCAAGAGTCAAAGGGGCCTACAGTTCAAACCAGAAATGTACTTACGATTTATGAACTAAGAAGAGTGAGAATAACCTCTGATTTCAGCTTATATAGGGAGTCGATCTCAATTGCAGCAGCACGTTTCTCCGAGAGGCAGATTCGAACACGATTAAGCCACTCCTAAAGAAATAAATTTTTCTTAAAAGGGTGAGTCAGGAATTAGAAAATCCAACCAACTTATGATAACTTTCTGCAGCAAATAAGGCATGCTGGATACAGAACACAGCATGCACTGTAACAGAAAATCTCATTTAATCCTTATTGGTGTGATTGTGGTAATTTTCTTTATCAGATAAATGGAGATATAGGAATAATCCCATGAAAACAAAAAGGAATAGTCCCAAGTCAATTTGAAAATTCAACGAGACCACATTTTCAATCAATGTATGCCAAATTGAAAGTGTCAGCCAGAAAAGCCAGATATGCACCAGATGAAAAACAAAATGTCCTCAGTTAATCACCGTCACCAATATAACGATAGAAGTCCATGTGATCATCCACTGGACCTGATAAATCAAGTGTACCATGTAGAGCCATGTCACTCAGTCATGGGCATCACACTGCAGAGTGCACACTCACAAACATTGACAAAACCCAATTCAACTTCAACCACTTGGGTGGAAAAAAGAGAAAAAAATTCAACAGTTGTTAATCGGAGAACCATGCAGAAACCAGATTAAGAGAAATGCCTTTTTAATCTAGACAAACCAGCAAGGGTAACACTAAACTGTAGAACAAGAAGCAAATAGGTCTTCTAGATGAGTAGAGACCAAACCTATGACATTTTTCTCACCACGTAAAAGAGACAATTTAGGTAACTGTAGGGATATGGCTTAATGTATCTTGACCCACAAAATCAATCCTGATAGAGAATTACCTCCATCGAAGAAATTTTCTGTGCCAGTTTCTCGCTTCCTTTGACAAGGATTCCTAAGCGACAGCTTCTATCGTAAAGGTTTTCCAACTCCAATAACTGGAACAAAAGTACATAATTTATGACAATATAAATTATGCAAAGAGAAGTGGACAAAATGAACTCTTATCTTAATCAAAAGGTCAAATAAATTCACGTTATATACCTTTGAAGAGGACGGAAGAGTAGATTCAATCTCTCCGGCCAACTTCTTTGCCTCTTCAGCATACTCCTGTACAGATTTTAAGCAAATTACTGTAAGTCACTCGACTAGACAGAGTGCAGGTATATCAAATGCCACAACTTCACAATCTTCTTCAGAACCTTCAATTTAAGATGTCCAGGCTCGTTACACGGCATGGTATCAAAACTCAACAATTCAGTGACATATTCTAAATCTGCCCTCTCCAAAGCATTAGTAGAGCCCAGAGAATGATTTTCAATTTTTGCGAGGCAACTTCTTACACCTTCTGCCCACCTCTGCACGTCGACTAACTTCTTTGCCATGGTACGTACCTGCATGTGATTGAAGTACACATTCATACATAGTCGAATCATATGCACATAATCTGAGAAGAATTTCGTGTAGCTAAAAGGCTTTGAACTAACAGGATCCATGTCAAAACCAGCCCCAAGAAATTGTTCACCTTCTTTCAACAGTTTTTGATAAATATCCTTAGAGAAAGGATTTTTAAGAGCATCGGTTGACTGCAACAGCCATTGATCCGCAAGATGAGCCAAAGTAGCATGGCCACCTTTTACCTACAAGAACATATAATCCAGAAGAACACTCTCTCTTACTGAAGAACAAAAGGCAAACTAAAATAACAATCTTGACAAGGACAATCAACTCCAGCACAATATTAAAGAACAAGAGGAGATTAGCACAGATTCCAAACCTCACTAAGCACCACTAAATTTCACTTTGTTCTTCATTGACATTTATTCCAACACCAAACAATTATGCAGTGACCTTGGTAGAAAAGAATTTCCTAGAATGTACATAGTTTGCCAGTCAACCAGTAAAAAACATTGGCCACTAAGACCAAAGCAATAAAACCAACTTCAGCTAGACTCTTCCATAAAACAAAGATCATATAATACCTAGTAAGTATAAAAATGAGACGATCCACCTTGCTTAAGATTGACATCTCATCCAGTCATAAATTTATAGAATGAACACCAAGGCTGAAGCTGTTTTAATTGCTGCAATTTGTTTTCTACATGCTTTATTCGATACCTCATCCAGTCTCTTTGTTAATTGACTAAGCAAGTCTTGTATCTGACAATACCTTTTTCGCTGAAGAACTTGTTTTGCTGGAGAAAGATCTTTGCTGGAGCACCTTACTCCTTTGAGTCTCCTCACCATTGTATTTATCGACAATGAGCAGCAAGTCACTTAACTCTGCTAATGTATGACGGTCAGGAGGCAATGTTTGCTGGGTTTGCATTCACAGATGTGTTGCCAGTGCTGCACAAAAGGGCTCTGATGATGAGATCGAGAATTACCAATTCTGGCTTTAAGCCCAAAAATGATGATGAAGAAGAAACATTCATATGATTGGGTGATCCATTTCTTTGAATATAAACCCAACCAAAGAAGATGTTATTTACGGTGCCAGGTTGGATCAAAGACAAGAAAGTATATGTCACCAGCAATAATGTGACATATCAAAATTAGAACCAGTAATCAGATTTTTCCTTGCAAATTCAATCGTATCATACGCTTTCTAACATTATGACTTTAAGGATGTATTTCATTAAGACAGAGGCCCTTGTCATGAATGCTTTCACTCATTGTGCCCGGCTAGGTGGAATAATCCAAGTTCCATGAGTTCAAGATCCCCCTTCAGGGGCAAATGTTTTTGACATTGCATGGCACATGTACTAGGCTTGTATTTGCACTACAAATCAACTAATTTGACAGGATAATAAACCAGAACACAGTTTCCACATACCTCAAGACAAACAAAAGCAGATGGCCTACAATCACATACAACTGATATTGCTGACATATAATGCACTTAGGATCCTACAAAAAAACCAATTCATCAACTAGCATCGTATTGACAAAGTCATCAGAAAGCAAGAGTTAAACATGAAAGGTCGAGTACCTCCTCAGTCCCCACACATTCAGGACGTGTCCGTGGTGGCATTGGAGATGATTTTACAATGCCATTTTTCAAGAGTCGCTCCCTCCAACTTTTCTCCTTTGTATAAATTCTAAGTAATTCTTTCGCCAGAAAAGGTGATGCTTTTCTATCATAATTACTCTGCATATTGCACAAGAAGGCAATTAGAGACATTTCTGTAATATGGAAAGACCTCCTAGTAAGCAAAACTTAACTTTAAAAAAACAACTGTTATAACAACAATTATTAATCCTTCCCATCAGACTAATGAAAGAGGCAAACACGGAAATTATGTTGATGATGATCATGAGTCCATCACAAACTACCAAAAACCAAAGAAAATAGTCCCAGGTAAAGATAGTCAAACGCACAACAGACACCGCACAACCCGCACAACAGACGCCGCACCGCCTCACCTAGTTTCCGCGTCTTGTTGGCGAGAACGCCGAGGTAGTGCGTGACTCGATCGAGCTTCGCGTTGGAATACTCCTGCAGTTCGCTCGCCTCTTGTCTCAGCTCCAAGTAATCCTGCCTCCCAAGCTGCATCCGGAAATCGCTCTTCTCAGAGCTCGGCAACAGAGAAGGAATCGACCGAAGCAAGAAGCAAGAAGCAAAAATTCGAAACAGGCAAATCCCCCAACTCAATCGGGAGCCAAAACAGAGCGCGAGACGATCAGAGCGTTTTGGAAAAACCTGGACATTGTCCGCGAGCCGCTGGACCTTGGAGGCCAGCGGGAGCTGCGAGGGCAGCGAGGAGGCGGCGGCGGCGGAGATCGAGTACCGCCGCACGAGGGGGCGCTCGGCCGGTGCTGGTCGTCGGCGTTGAAGGAGGCGGAGGTCGACGACGACTTCCGCGGCTCGAAGCCGCTCTGGACCTTGGAGGCCAGCGGGAGCTGCGAGGGCGGCGAGGAGGCGGCGGCGGCGGAGATCGAATACCGCCGGACGAGGGGGCCCTCGGCCGGTGCTGGTCGTCGGCGTCGAAGGAGGCGGAGGTCGACGACGACTTCCGCGGCTCGAAGCCGCTCTGGACCTTGGAGGCCAGCGAGAGCTGCAAGGGCGGCGAGGAGGCGGCGGCGGCGGCGGCGGAGATCGAGTACCGCCGGATGAGGGGGCGCTCGGCCGGTGCTGGTCGTTGGCGTCGAAGGAGGCGAAGGTCGACAACGACTTCCGCGGCTCGAAGCCGCTCTGGATCTTGGAGGCCAGCGGGAGCTGCGAGGGCTTCGAGGAGGGGGCGGTGGCGGCGGCGGAGATCAAGTACCGCCGGACGAGGAGGGCGCTCGGCCGGTGCTGATCGTCGGTGTCGAAGGAGGCGGAGAAAGATTTTTGTGAGAGAGACTTCGTGCGGGAGAAGACAGAAGAGAAAGGGCACTTCAAATGCGAAGGGCGGGAGAAGGACGCGGCCATTAAGGAAGAGAGAGAAGGACGCGGCAAAAATTCGACTAAACATAAAAGTGGGACCCGGCTCCACGTGTCGACACGTTTCGTATCCTGAGTGGGCGGGGAGCACGGTGACGTGGAGCGCCCGGCACACCTAATCTTTTCGAGAAAATATTGGGTACGTCTTATGCTCCAGCGTGTCAAATAAAAAGGCGCTCGGAGGACGACGCGTGTCCTCGTGTCAGGCGCCATTTTGAAAAATTTTGGGACGAGAGACTTGAGGGTTTTTCTTTCTTCGCGCCTCTCTCACCTCTGCAGATCGTCTCTCTCCCCGTTCTCCTCTCTCTCCTCTCTGTCTCTCTCCCCTCCGCCTCCGCTGGTTGCTTCCATCGCCCCCCACGCCGATGCCGACGCCCACGCCGACGCCGAAGTCGTGCCTCTCTTCCAGCGAAACGCGACGCCGACGGCCCTTCGCCTCCGCCTCCGCCGGTTGCCTCCGTCGCCCTCGACTCCGACGTCGACGCAGCCTCCGCCTCCTCCCCGAACCCTACTCGACGCCGACGCCCCTCCGCCGGTTGCCTCCGTCGGCGTCGGAGTCCGTCGCCCGACTTCTCCGCCTCCGCCTACGCGCCCGACGCCAACGCGTCGAACCACGACGGCGAAAATGGAGGAGAGAGAAACGACGAGCTCGACGGCGCGGCGGCGACGGCGACGAAGCGTAGACGGAGACGAAGAAGCAGAAGTGCGCGCACTCGGGGTTCGGGACATGGCTCGTCGCGTCGGTCGCGTTCCGGCTCGCCCTCGTCTACCTCCCCGGGAACCTCCGCCTGTCCACCCGCCCGAGGTCGCCACCCCTCTCACCAGCATTCGCCGCCGTAACGCCGCCTCTCTTCGCTCCGTCGATCGATTCCCGATCCCCGATCCCCCGCCCCCTCCTCCCTTGAAATCTTGGAGGTCCATTTTCTGATACGATTTCTGGTTTTTCTTGTTTTTGCCGCCTGCAGTTGGTGAAGGCTACTGGTTGAAGCAGTCGGTGATGTCTCCCTACGCAGGTTCGGCTCCGTTCGATCTCTGTAGGAAGGAAGCTGCTTGTTTGCCTACTGGTGTGTCGCTGTTTGATGCTTTGACGCCGTTTGATGCTTTGATCCCTTCCACAGGTTCCATGTATCACGGTTCTCCTTTGCTGTTGCTTGTTCTCGGACCTCTCGTTGTCAAAAGGTAACTACCGGAGTATAATCGCCGATGCATTTTGAAGGCTAGGTTGATTGTGAGCTTTGCTGGTTATCTGCTAGAACTGAACTAGATTTATCTGGCGTTATCGAAGCGGAGGCTGTGCTTGTGCGAAAAGTTGTTTTCGATTCCAGAAATTGAATTTCTTTTTAGGGGAGACTTGGAAGATGTTCTTTGGAGCAGTTCTGCATATAGGAACTGCATTTGCTTTAATTGCGTGGTTGATAATTTTTTTTACGTGGTATGTTGCACCTCGCACTTACTCTTTTAATGCCTTAACAGTGAGCATTTCTTTGGATGATGAGCTCCACAAAAGTCAGTGATAAAATTGGTTTTCAATTGTTGCTGATTAATCACCCAGATAAAGCCTGTTACTGAGAACTGAAAATATACATGTTCAGTTAAAAATATGTCTGCTTTCATGCCCTTGCTTTTATGTTGCCTTGATAAGTGCACCTCTGCAATTGGAGATTGACCAGGGCAAATTTTTGTTCCCATGGAATTAGCAGTTCATTGTTTTCTGTGGCATTAGTCAGATTGGAAAGCATGGTTCAAATGACAACAAGGGGAGAAAAAGTGACATCGAAAAAGAACTTGGATTCTCTGTCATTGCCCGTGGGCATTATATGGCTTTCTAATGTCTACTTAGTCTAATATTCAACATTTACTGTACTGGGAATAAGCATGTAATAATGAGATACTCGAAATGCTCAAGGTATATGGTTAAGAGCACTTTATTGCTGCCTACTACCAGACACATGGCGAGCGTGAGAGAGCAAGAACAAGCATACGACCAGTTGGAGGACAAGATGAGAAGAGAATGTGAGAAACGAGAAAAACAATTAATGGGTCAATGTAACCCTGAAAAAAGTTATTTAGTTACTGTAGAGCAATATTGCTCTATGGTCAATCCCGCCTTTTGGTAGACGGTATTCTTGAGATTTATGTTTAGCTAGGTCTACTTATTTGATAGAGTTGTGCATACTTGAGCTTCGAGCCCACGTCTTGTGCTGAGCCTTCATGAGATCATCAATTAATAATAAAAATAATTACCTTGAAGAGGATATTTTAACTGCGCTCAGCATTTTGATAATCTATTTCGACTCTCTTGTCATGATGTGCAGTACACAGTGTTATTTCGGAGAGAGATTCATGCCGTCCCTTCTTCCATTCAGGAAGCATCCACAATGACTTCTACAGCGTCACCTGACAATTATTTTTCTGACATGTACCACTCTCCTCCAAGGCCTTTGCCCTATGACGTAGAGCCAAGGCGTTTGTGCATGCAGAGGGATGGACTGGTTCCAAGGCATGAGAAGGGTTCGAGTCATGCCAATGAGGAATCAGAACCTCTTAGGAGTGACACGGATGGGGAATCGGATAATATTTGCTCAGAAGGCAAATGGACTAACTATGCACATAAGGTTTTAAAGAGCAACCATATAAGACCTCACTTAAACTATCCTTGGCAAAAGCGAATGCTGATATTGGGCATATTTATACGACATCAGAAGAGGAAGATGTTTGTCTGACGTGTCTTGAAGGTAAAAGTTTTTGTATTAGAAGATTGGTTGCTTGTTGCTTTCTTATTGAGCTGACAATTATTAGCGGGCTAAGCTAATTTTGAATAACGTGAAGTGCTGAATAAGTTTTAGAAAAGGGATGAGACATAATCTTAGGCTAGTTCAACTTGTTCACTTTCATGCCTAGATGTAGTTGAGTTTTCAGCTTGTAAACTATTTAGAGATCCAATCTACTGGTGAACTTCATTTTTTTCTGAAAGAAATTACCTTACCATTGTATGCTTTTGTGCTTTCCTTTTTTTCCTGGGAATATGCTGGCACAGATGCAGATTCTTTAGAGAAAATTTTGAAGAGAACTTTCATCTGAAAAAAGAATAAAAATTGACAATAATCTTATGTGGGAACTAGGGAAGTACTTTCATGAACTTGGAATTTGGGTCTGATTATTGCCTCAGACAGTGGCAGCAGAAGTATTGTGTGCAAGTTGGCTTGTTCAGTATTGGTTTATAGTTTTGTAACATGTCACTGCAATGTTGTGATTAATTAAATTGTTGATGTTCTTGATGAATTCTATCAATTTTTACTGCTTACTAAATGCAGAATATACGCCTGAGAATCCAAGAATAATGACAAAATGCTCTCACCATTTCCATCTTGGTTGCATATATGAGTGGAAGGAGAGAAGTGACATCTGCCCTGTATGTGGCAAGGTAATTCTTTTCCTAGATCCCAACAGCAAACATGCATACGTACATGCATACACATGTGATTACTGTGCTCCAATGATTGCTTCACCGTGGCACAGACCACGATTCTTAGTTGTTGTCTGACCTCACAGAGTGACCTTTCTCAGGGAAACTCTTTTTTTGGGGTAGGAATTGGGATTGTTTCTCCCTCTGCTTTATGCACGTTGGGTTGCAATCATTTTAAGGACATGTTAAGAGCTTTTTACAAAAGATGATATGCTATTTGGTTTTCAACTGGGATCGGTAACTTTTGAATGGTTATAACCTCCATACTAATCCCTGTACAAGTCCTACTGACACCCAAGATAAGCTGTTATGCTTGCAGCTTATTGCTTTGTAATTGGAGGCTTTCCTTTTCTTGGGGATTTTGCCAGGCTGGGTAGTTGTCATAAAAAAGAAAGATCATTGAACAATTACCTAAAACAATGGCAGAAAATAGTAGTACATTTCTAGCCTCATGAGCTTTGTGGGTTGAGCATGCTGCCAACATTTCAGCAGCCTCTCACCGACTGATAGTTGTGGCTTCCTATGATTTTGCGGCTTCACAAGTTATGGGATTGCTATATGTCTTCTATATTGATTTAGAGGTGGTGCCATTTTGTGTGGGCGGTTGAGAAAAATCAAGATGTTCTGGTATTTCAACTGTTTTCTTCTCCTAGTTGTGTGCTTAATTGGACCTTTTTCTCTTTGACAGGTGATGGTGTTCGATGAGACTTGATCTTAGGTGAATGCTCATGTTGACGATACTGTCAGCACTGGGAAGAGAAAAAGAATCCTGTTAATATACTTGATGAAATGTAAAGAAGTCTCTGTGCATATTCCAATTTCTCAGACTCTCTCTCCAAAGACCCATTATACATTCCTTCTAAATTATCTTTTACTTTGTTTAGACTTGGTTATGTTGCTTGAAACTGCAATTGTAAATACGAGCAATATCTCAAGTGCATATTGGTAAATGTAATTGTCTGGTCGTGACCTTTCCATTTTTGGGTTTGGTTTAGTTATAGAAACTACATATGAAAGAAAGTGCATAAGTGGCCAACCAAACGACACGCCGTCTTGCTTTCGCGTTAAGGCGCTGTCAGGTTCTCTTCTCTGAGTTTGCTGATGCTCGGGCTTTGCCCTTGGTAGAGCGACGTGTAAGACTCTGCGACTTGTTACTTAGGTACTTGCTGGGCTTCTGGGGTTAGATTTACAATGAAATGCTTAATGTCGGTCCCAGTGCATGACTTCGCTTCTGTAGTTAAGTCACAAGTTTAGCGAACGGCAGCTTGATTTACCTATGGATTCTCAAGCAAAATGCCGTAGTTTTTCAGACTCCGGCCAAGTGAAGCTGGCAACACTTTCTGTTCACTCAGAAAAAGAAAGTACGAGAGCAAAAGATCGGATGTTCATTTCTTTGCCAGGCTTTGGGTAATTGAAACGAGTAAATCAATCGTCAGGTATGTGAGAAAAGCGATTTCGCATAACCATAAAGCACATCACAAGTGGACGTTTATCTGTTGAAACAAGGTGTTGGCAGGCAATGGCAAAAACAGAGCCAGCAAAATCTCCAAGAACCGTAAGAATTTATTCACTCATTTTTCCTATATGGTATTTATAGAAAACAGATAACACAACCTGCTTTTTTATTTATTTATAAGTAAACGCACAAGCATGACATTTTCATTTCATCTACTTTCCACTAGCGATAATCTCAAAGGCTCGCAGGAACACCTCGGGGGGCTGGCCACCACTCAATCTGTGCTTCCCATTTATCTGTTGAAAATAATGATCTCAGAAAAGGTATCTCTATGTCATCCAAAAAATTAAGGCAAAATATGAGAGAGAGACAGAGACAGAGACAGAGAGCCAGGGGGGGAGAGAGAGAGAACATCATTTACCACGAAATGCGGAACCCCAGAAATGTTCGATGAGTACTGTTCGAGCTCCTCATTTACCTTGATGGAGCAAAAGAAAATTATGAAAAGGTTCGTGAGATTCTTAGAATCAGCGGCAAACATCTGGAAGCTGCCAAAACTAAAGAGATTAACTGCAGTAGATTTCAACAGGATCATTGAAAAATTCATGGAAAAAGGAGATAACACTTTCCTGAGTCAGCTTAGAGAAATGAAATCTTTTAACTCCGAAAAGCTCCTTCTAGATATTCTACATAATTAGTCACGCATTCTCTCCTGATCTCTAGGTTCGAATGTGAAGCAATGTGTGTGTGTGTGTGTGTGTGAGAGAGAGAGAGAGAGAGAGAGAACCTCTTGCAGTCAATTATTTGGATTATCCAGAAACTCGGCTGCCCCGTCTACTCCAGCCTTGGCAGCAGCTTCCACAAGGAATTCTCTGAATCCACGTTATACAAAGTGTTAAGTTCGAGTGTGCACTAAAAATTAAAATGAAGAGGAGCGAGCTTCATCAAAAGAATGTTGGAAAAAGCTTCATTTCTAGCTTCGTGTTAAGTATAGCTTAACCAAATTTCCCTGGGGATAGAGTAAAGTCTGGCAAAATGGTCTCTTTATGATTCAAATGAAAAATTAAGGACATAAGATGAAATTGGTCAGCCTCTTTTTTTTTTTTTTTTTTTGACATTTTCTCAGAATGAGGATGTAACGCTAAAAATTAGAGAAGAATGGCCCCTCTCTCCCAGCTTAGTAACCTTTATTTAGGATAACCAGCACACCCAACAATGATTTCCCTGTCTTACTCTCACATTCAAACACTATTAAGAACAACCGTAATGGTTCGGAGAGATCTTACGTTTATCTTCCAGACAAATTGGGCAGTAGAATCAGCTAAACCAAACTTTTTCTATCTTGGGAAGAGGCTTAAACTATTCAGACCTAGGTTAAGCCAAAGGTCATGATGCATGTTTGACACTATGGCTGTAGAGGATTTTAGATTCACAAAGACTATTCCCAATGGAATAAAGCCAAATCTTAAGAAAAAATTACAGGGGAAGAAGATGCATCTTAAGAGATGATGCAGTGATAAGGGATTTTCCAAAGCTCAGCAATCCACTTCGATGCATGTGTGGACACCAGTAAGCAAACAAGCAGCTTCCCTTCTACAGAGATCGAACGGAGCCGAACCTGCATAGGGAGACATCGCTTACTGCTTCAACCAGCCTTTGCCAACTGCAGGCGGCACAAACAAGAAAAACCAGAAATCGTATCAGAAAATGGACCTCCAAGATTTCAAGGGAGGAGGGGGCGGGGGATCGGGGATCGGGAATCGATCGACGGAGCGAAGAGAGGCGGCGTTACGGCGGCGAATGCTGGTGAGAGGGGTGGCGACCTCGGGGCGGGTGGACAGGCGGAGGTTCCTGGGAGGTAGACGAGGGCGAGCCGGAACGCGACCGACGCGACGAGCCATGTCCAGAACCCCGAGTGCGCGCGCACTTCGCTTCTTCGTCTCCGTCTACCGCTTCGTCGCCGTCGCCGCGCCCGTCGAGCTCGTCGTTTCTCTCTCCTCCATTTTCGCCGTCGTGGTTCGACGCGTTGGCGTCGGGCGCGTAGGCGGAGGCGGAGAAGTCGGGGCGACGGACTCCGACGCCGACGGAGGCAACCGGCGGAGGCGTCGGCGTCGAGTAGGGTTCGGGGAGGAGGCGGAGGCTGCGTCGGCGTCGGAGTCGAGGGCGACGGAGGCAACCGGCGGAGGCGGAGGCGAAGGGCCGTCGGCGTCGCGTTTCGCTGGAAGAGAGGCACGACTTCGGCGTCGGTGTCGGCGTCGGCATCGGCGTGGGGGGCGATGGAAGCAACCAGCGGAGGCGGAGGGGAGAGAGACAGAGAGGAGAGAGAGGAGAACGGGGAGAGAGACGATCTGCAGAGGTGAGAGAGGCGCGAAGAAAGAAAAACCCTCAAGTCTCCCGTCCCAAAATTTTTCAAAATGGCGCCTGACACGAGGACACGCGTCGTCCTCCGAGCGCCTTCTTGTTTGACACGCTGGAGCATAAGACGTACCCAATATTTTCTCAATATTTTCTCTCTCTTTGTCCTTCCCGTACACGTGGCGCCGCGTGAGTGGTCCAGAACCACGCTGACGTGGCGGTCCCGGACCACCCGATATTTTCTCGTCCAACCGCGTTGCGTCCCCAGATCCCGCCGCCCACTATTCACACCCCCACACGAAACTGCCGTCTCCACGTCACCGCGTGCCATACAAGTTTCCCATCCATAAATGTCATATATAAACACCTTCCAACCTCTGCTCATTCTCACGGATCATCCTAAAACAGAGACAGCTTTCTGATCATTTTTGTACACATCCAGCTCAGCAAAATCTGAAAAAGGCCCCATTCAAAGCTATCCCCCATTTCATTTCATCAGTCATCTCACACCCTGCACACGCTCTTTTCGTCTTCTCTCATTTATCCTTTTGCAGCTGCAAGACTTTCTCAAAGCAAACACTACTCAGCTAGAGTGTGAGAAAAGATGCCGAGGAAGACGCCCGGGGTTTCTCGCCGCGCGTGGAACCTCCTGCGCCTGGCGCTGCTCTGGGCGAGGAAAGGCGGGGCGTTCAAGTTGCAGCTCCGCCTTGTGCCCAAGTTCCTCAAGACCATCGGCCAGGAGACGCCGCGCAGCCAGATCTGGTACGGGGAGCGCGAGCTCTCCTTTGATAAGACCCCGGTTGTCCACGTGAAGATGCATCGCCCGAGGTCGATGTGTCCCTTGCCGCACATACCGTGCATAAACCCCCACGTCGATTTTGACCCAGAGTTTGACGAGGACGACCGACTGTGCTATGGGTATGAAGCCGTGAGGCAGAGCTTCCTTGAAAACGGAGGCGAAGAGGGAACTCATTTCGATGAGGGGCAGGAGGAGGATGGAAGAGTGGAATTTGAGGAAGATCGAGGGATCGACACAAGAGCTGAGGAGTTCATAGCTAAATTCTATAAACAAATGAAGTTGCAAAGGCAAATTTCATACCTTCAGTACAATGAGATGAGGGGCAGGAGGAGGATGGAAGAGTGGAATTTGAAGAGGGAACTCATTTCGATGAGGGGCAGGAGGAGGATGAAAGAGTGGAATTTGAGGAAGATCGAGGGATCGACACAAGAGCAGGATTTATGATTTTCGCACCACATTCCATTTTTGTCAATGTATTTTTGTAAAAGAGTCGTGGCACTTTGTAAATAGTGCAAAGTTCTTGAGAGTTTCATTAATTTTTTTTCTACAGCTTTTGTGACTGATTTCTTTTGTAAGAGACGAGCAGAACACCTAAAATGTCATAGCATATGATGCAAATAGAGATGAGAACTTTAGAACAGAAATCTTTCTGAATGAGCTAAGCAACTCTTTTGCAGGTTCGGTACATGCTCTTTGGGTTCAAGCCCCAAGGCTGCAAATTCACCTCTAGCGCATGACGAAGGATCACGAAAAGCAGATCAAAATTCTGCTCGAGAATTAAAATTGCTTTGAAAAGATTTAGCAAAGCCAGAATTCCCATCCGACCCCAAAAAAACTAGAATTTCCTTAATCTTTTCACAAGTCAATCATGCACATCTTATAGGGCAAAAAAGGGCCTTACATCGTTGGATTACTCATTCACTATAATACAACAATGAAAAAATACAACATATCTTAGAAGGATATGGAATTGTTCTTAGCAATACCTCACCCCTTCACCGTTAATCACATCACCAATGCGATATGCTGTTATCTCATCATCACCCAGGATCCGAAGGGCAGCTTCAGGGCTAACCACCAAAACCATCCCAATACCCATATTGAAGGTCCGCTTCATCTCAGAATCTTCTATGTTTCCCACCTAATAGAGGAGAAGAAATCACACGTATTCAAACTTCTAAGTTACTAAGAAGAGCTAGCAATAGGTTGACTAAATTCTACTGTATCATATACAATGCCTGAGCAGGCTCTTTACCATTGGCTGTCTAAAGTTCTAGTCCAGAACAAAACAGAAAACCAACCTTTTGAATCCACTTAAATAGTGGAGGAACCACCCAGGAGTCACTGTAGATGGTGGCACCAAGGCCTTTAGGAAATACTCGAGGTATGTTATCGGTAAACCCACCACCAGTAATGTGGGCTATTCCTTTGATACCTCCCTTGCTGATAAGGTTAAGAACCTGCACATCAACAACATCAATGCTATTATTAGGGTGGTGCTTGGCTTATATATTTTGCTTCAGTCTTGATCCTCCAGTTATATTTTTGAGGAAATACATCAGATAGTGAAAGAAAGAGAAAGTGATACCTGATTGACATAAATAACAGTAGGAGCCATCAAAGCTTCACCCACCGTCACAGCTTCACCAGGAAGCTTGTCTGTCAAGGAAAGACCACTTCGGGCCAAAACTCTGTAAAATAAATTAGCAAATTAAGATTATAGAATGAGAGGGCATGCGTGAGCATACTGGGGTCATATAGAGCATACTGGGGTCAAGATAAAACTAACCTTCTGACAAGAGAGAAACCATTCGAATGCACCCCACTTGACGGCAAGCCAATGAGCACATCACCAGCAACAATGTCTTTTCCATCTATAACTGAATCCTTCTTCACTATGCCAACAGCAAAGCCGCTGATATCGTATTCGCCTTCCGCATAGAAATCAGGCATTTCTGCAGTCTGGAAGGCACATTGGCTATGTCAGTTTCATACAGTATCGCCAATCAAGTAATCATGCAAATGCACCCAGATGATGTAAGTCAAGAAATCACGTAGAAAATCAAGTAATCATGCAGTTTCAAACACCCTTTCTGTAAGTCAACAATTTTTTCTTAATTTTTGTTTGGCACACAATGAAGAAAAGATACAGCAAACCCTTCCAGGGAGAGAGAATGCCAAATTACATAGTAACAAAAGCCAACAGGCAACAGCTCTCTTTTCACCGAAACAAGAACAACAGCTCAATAGCGAAATTTATTGGACAACTTAATTGCTATAGGTCCCAAAATCTCCTACTTCACCCTTGAAATTGCTGAGCTGCTGAAAAGAAGTGACCTCCAAATTCCAACCAAAGGTGTCTAGGATTACAACTGGCAGCATAAATTGAAATATAAAGCATGTTACATACCTCTCCTCCCAAAAGAGCACAATCAGCTAGCCGACAGCCATCCACAATGCCCTTTATAACCTGCATAAACTCTGTATTAACTCAAGTAGACTTTAACAGCTCTAGGATTCAGCTATGATATACAAGATTAGCCGCTACCTTTTCAGCAAGGTCAACATCAAGATGGCTCGTCGCAAAGTAATCAAGGAAAAACAAAGGTTTTGCTCCAGAAGTAACAATGTCATTGACACTCATCGCGACCTAAAATAAGAGTGTTAGAGGCACAAAAATAGATTGTAAGAGATCATCATCTTTTCCAGTCAATACCAAGTCGATTCCAATCGTTTCATGGATCCCAGTTTCGAATGCAAGTTTCAATTTAGTCCCAACACCATCTGTACCAGCTACAAGGTATGAATCCCCTGCTCACGAAAAACTAATTATTAACTAGTGAAAAACCTACACACAAATACACATTATCTTGAAACAATTGCCATCCAAGTTTTATCACAACAAAAACAAGCTGCAACGAGAATATGTAATTGACAGTCTAAGTAAACTCTATGCCTCAGAACAAATTAAGTACAATGAGAAGTATAAACATGATCACGAACCGGAACATGATAATCAGAAAAAAATTTGTGACAGCTTTTGCTCTTCTTCATGATTAAAGTGAAGTCTGTTCTAAGGCCGGTATATTCAGAAACAAAGAACTAAGTACAAATTATTAAACGTTTGGGACATTCAATCATTGAGCTAGATAATTTAGATTTATTTTTCATGGCATAGATAGGGCTGAAGTGCTGTATATTTTTATGCGTGCTCGGAAGACTCAGTGAACAGTAAGTACAAATCAGGATAACCACTCAAGTGTGTAGAAACTAGGGAATTCCTCTACCACACTGATGTACTATCCAGCTATCATATAAAGGTAAGTTTTCTTTATGACCTTCTTTCTTTCCTAATGAAGGGAGAGCCCAAGATATTTTCTGTTCGGCTTAGTCACAATCAAGGAATTCCCGAAACCAATAATCTTATTGCTCATGGCAGAAAATATATAACCATTTCACATGTTCTCAGCTTTGTGTGCCTACATTCCAAAATTAATATAATTAAAGCCGAAATGCTCTACTTACAATCACAAATGGCACCATTAGTCTGTACAAGCCTCAAATGAACTTTATATAAACAACATCTAGTCAAATTTTTCCTGCCATGATCTGGCATATAGTATTCTTTCGAAGGAGTTTGACTCTGTGATGACAACTCTCCTTAAGCTGGAAGATCAATTGGAGTTTACTGAAATACATAACAGAATGCCTTGTTCTGCCAATTACAGTCTAACTAAACTTCTCACCAAATAATAATAATAATAATAATAATAATAATAATAATAATAATAATAATATTAATAATAAAAGAAAGAATCTAACTAAACTAGCATTATAAGTATAAAGGTCTAGGATAACATACCAAGAGGGAAAAGACCTCCAAAGCCTCCAATTCCAGGGGCCATTTTCGCAATTCTCCTAACAAGCTCTGAGCCAGCATCTATATCCACACCAGCATCCTTGTATGTAAGACTTTCAGCCATTTTTGCACTTATGCTATACTTCCTAAAAACATTCTTTGCACGTGCTCTAGCTTGTGTTCCTCCATAATTCAATGGTAGCAGCAGAAATTTCCTAGAGTTTAAGTCTAACGGAATCTTGCATTGATAAGAACCAGACGTATGTGGATTCCAACTACAAGGTCCAGTTGGGACCACAAGAGATTTTAGAGCAGTTTTGGTTCCAATACTTGGATTCATGCTGGAAACACGAAACAGGCAAACCATTACTTTCGAAATATGGGGAAAAAAGAATGATGCATCAATATTATGCACCCAATAAGATCAGTCCACAATCAGAGAACTCATGTACCACAAATTCACAGCAAAAGAGAAACAATGCACTTACTCAAATCTAAAAAAAAAAAGAAAAAAAAAAGAATGACTAAATAAACATATAAAATAAAATTTCGCAATCTGTAATTGCACCGATAAAGGCCAAAATAAAAACTGTTAAAATGTGCGCACGTGTGACAATATTTCAGTTTCATTGTTGTAAAAAAAATTGATGCACTAATGGACAATATATATTTCCAATTGCAGTAACTGCACAAGGTTGAAAGTGAAAAAGCTAATACCGAGTTTTCTCTCTGAGTCTCCATACTCTCAAACAAACAAATATAAGAACAATATCACTTACAAGTAAACCAATCAACCAGAGATGATTATTGTCGTGTCCCCCTTGCAACTTGTCCTATATACCATTCCAATTGTTCCATGCTTTCTTATTTACCCTTGGGGATCTTCAATGAGTTCTCTTTGAAGCCAATGCACATATAAAACATGGAAATCATTTTCCTCTAACTGCAGCTGCTAGTTACAATCAAGGATAGACATATAGGTTTGATTAACCATGGAATATACAGATACTGGCTGCAATTGACTTGAAGGTGTTACCCCAACACTTATGTATATAAATAGAGAAGCATTAGATAATGGTTTGATCAACTCTGCCTAGGCCAACCAAAATTACGGGTTCAATCAAGTTCGAGTCTTTAGGTGAAGCTTCCATGTGGGGACATTTTCAGGTAATTGGGTAAAGCCATTTGGGAACTTTTTCGGGTAATTACTCTATTTTAGCATCAAACTCGACACCGACAGAGATTCTTAATTGTTTTCTTTCCTTTCTTCTCAGGGGGTCAACAACACCAACAGACTTAAATTCGGTTCGAAACCTTTACTCTACCACAAACACCATTCATCACCAACATGAACAAGAGCATCAAAAATTTACAAGAGGTTCAACGTAACCATCAGAACACACACTCCACACTATCCCTTTTCATCGACTTCGGCGTTCAATCCACAAGAATTCAATCAATTTTTTTCCAAGGCGCCTCTCTGCCGACACACCCAGAGCCACTACACTGAGCAGCTCGCGAAGCAGCGATAGATATACCAGCGGAGGGATCATTAAGCCCAGCAAAGCAATTCCATCGAACTACCTTTCCCAAGCGAGGGCGAGACCGCCGACGAACCGAGCTGTCCGAGCCGCGATTGAGAACCGGCGACGGAGAGATGCTGAGCCGACAGGATTCTGCGAGTTTGCCACTCACGAGAGCTAGAGAGAGAGAGAGAAAGTGAGTAAGAGAGTGTTGAAGTCTGCTTTTTTCTCGTATGGTTTAAGCAGTGTGCCCAAAACCCAGCTCTAGCAAGGAAAAAAGATCCCCCAAACCCGCACTGGCGGAAAGATATTCGATCAATGGAGTCTGCAGTAGAAACAACAGCAATCCTAAGTCATCTCAAGCATCAACATTCAGGACGTGCCTCAGAATTCGATCATGGAAACCACAGCAGAATCGAAGTGCGCCGTTATCAGTTTTCTAGACTATAGTTTTCACGTTGCTCAGCCGACAGGAGCCCAACGAACAAACCGATGAAGACCGAAACGCATGACCAGCAACCACTTGTTACAACGAGAAGCGAGCGGATTGGGAAAGAAAAAAAACTAATGGAAAGAAACCTGCGAGGAAAGAGGGACCAAACCAAGCACGCTCCGCCTGCTTCCGCCGCCGCCGCCGCCGCCGCCGCCCAGCTAAGAGTCGGAGAGGGGGAGAGAGAAAGAGAGAGAGCGGAGAGGAAGTCGAGTTGCGGTGCGCGAGCGATGTAACACGTGAGGGGTTGGTCGGGCTGGGCCTTGTTTGGGCCCTGACATGGTTGATGTGATTAGCACGTGGGCTTGCGAATGGGCCTCAGCCCAACCTGGACACCTCCGGCCCGGCCCGGAAAAGACTAGGCCATTTGGGTTTCAAGCCTCTGAGGACCGAGTGTTGGACCGGCCTGGCCCCGAGCAGAACCGGGCTCAGCTTTTCAAGTCAGGCCGGACTTTTGGGCTCGGTGTTTTCCGGCCCACTCCCGAGCCATTGGATTTGCACTTTCTTTAAAGGAAGATTTTTCCTTCTTTTTTTTTTTGGGTTCGATCTTTAAGGGAAGATTGGGTTGTCAATTTTGTACAAGTCCCACTCCCATTTCAAAAGGTCAATAATGTAGTTAGATTTAGAGTGATCCATTGCTTCTTTAAAATGGCTCACTATTTGTCATCAAACCATTACCAATGATAGATTTACTCCCATATGTTACCATCAAGTTTGTCGCTAGCTGATCTTTTTTTATTTAGGACAGCTAACGGTGTGGCTTCTGTATTTGTTGTTCGATGTTCGATGCGTTTTCTTTGGTTAAATAGAAGTCCCTAGTCAAATGTGAAATTGAGCAAATTAAAGAGCGACACGCATACTTGATTTTATTGAACGCCTCGCTAATTCATTAAAGCAATTTGATGGGAGTAACTATGAATCTTTCCGAAAAATACAGGACCAATTCCAATCAAATGAAAGTATGATGGACTATTTCGAATTTCAAGGGAAAAATTACACGACCAACTACGTCATTTCCCTATGGAAGGCTAGAAATCACTTCATATTCCGAAGACGTGTTCCAAATCCATCACGGGTGGTGGACTCTGCCTTAGCAAATTGGAAAAACTTTGAGCGATGGAATCCAAGAAGCAAAAAATTAAGAAAGAAGAGTTTTCACCTGCAGTTTGGAAGGCACCGAATGGAAATAATCTGAAGGTGAACGTAGAAGGCTCGTTCGAGGTAGGCAAATCAGAAGGCAGCATAGCGTGTGTCTGTAGAGATAAAATTGGAAGAGTGATGGATGTGTTTGCGGTTTCCGCAGCGTCATCATGCCAAACTGAAACCCTAGCTTTGTTGGAGTCATGTCGATATTTGAGGAAGAACACTTAGCTGAACTTAAGTGTGGAGTCGGACAACTTAAATGTGATAAGGACAGTGACAGAATAGGAAAAGGCTTCATGGGAGGAGGAAACTATAGTCAATGCCTACAATTAGAGATGGCCCAATTTGAAAACTTGAGTATAGCGCATGCCCAAGAGAAGCAAATAAAGTAGCGGACTGGATAGGTAAAGCCCATAGAGGTTATGAGACCTTATTGTTTCTGAGGCCCATGTTTTTTGCGTGAAGTAATGAAGCTCGACTATATTTTCTGACAAAAAAAAAAAAACTACGTCATTTCCCTTTATTTATTTATTTATTTTATTTTATTTTATTCGACAACCGCGCCGTAAACCCCCTGCCGACACTTAATGACTTAGCGGGAGGACCCACCACCCCCGAGTCACACTTAATACACCTACGCTAGCCTCCCAGGTTTGAACCCTTCACCTCTTCGTTGAGGATCAGCAGAGTCTTAACCAGTGGAGCCACCGCGGCCGGTGGTATTTCCCTTTATTTTCTTGCACTGAATACCCACAATTTTTATTACCAATGCGGTGGCGTAGCTAGTCCAAGAGTAGGGTGATTTTAGCTCGGGAAACTAGAAATCAATTATCTAAATCTCACAAATTGTTTGCAAATTACTCTATGGTCAGGGTCACATGCACAAAACAAAGATGAGCATTACTGGTTTATAAAAGTTGCAGATTGCTCCACGAACCTTCAAATAGCTTGGGTCTCTATCTCACAAGTCCTACTACCATTTCAAAAGGTCAATGTAGTTTGATTATTTCATTGCTTCTTAAAAATGGTTCACTATATATCCTCGAACTAGATGATTATTTTTTTCACCAAACTATGGACAAAATTATAATTCAAAATGTGAACAATATTATCATGTTATTCAATAATTTAAATCTTTTAGAATAATAACTCAAATCATATTATGTCCTCTCTTCTATTGAAATCTTTTCCATATCTTGCACGCACATAAGTATGTGTTTTTCTTTCTTTTTTTTGCCCCGGGCCGGGGGGTGGTTTGAAGGCAAATCAACTTAAATGATAGAAACTCTGTAATTTAATCAATCTAAGTTCAATGTTATGAAGGCAAATTGTGAAGTTCGTGTCCACCCCCACTTACTCTTTGACATGTACTACTCTTTCAATGGCCAAGATAGAAAGAGAGGTAATTAGTACCGTGATGGGTTGGTTCCTACACTGTAACCTAAAATTGGACGAGGCAGAATTGATTCCTAGTTTGTGGAACTGCAAATTGGCTCACCTAATCTTGTAATCGGATTAGCCATTCCAGGCCGATTCCAAGGTCAATCTCGGAGTTGATGATTCTTTTCTTTTCTTTTGGTTTCTTCTTTTGTCTACAAGTAAGAGTTTCCCAACATTAAAAGAAAAATGAGAGCATTACTTTCAATTTATTTGTTAAATATAAAGGTGAACATCGGTCTAGGGTTAATCCAGAACCGGTTGGACCGGCCCAACCCTGTCGGTTCTAGTCCAGTTCCTAAGAGGGTTGGATCAGTCCTTAATTCTAAAATCCATGGACCAGCACTATGCGGTTGATCCTTGATCCTTGAGAGTTTAAGATTAATCTAATTCAAGTCAACCCTGACTATATAATATATGTATTATATATCTAATATATTATTTATAATGCTTTTGCATATGGTGTTATGAGTATTATTGATAAATTATTACAGGAATTTCCCATCTTATCCCATATCTCTATAAGCTGTCTTAATCTTTTTTATGGTTTCTCGTTTTTAGCAACTGTGAAATTTCTATTGTTGCATTATCTTAAATTTTGTTGAATACGTATTGGTATTTATAGTTTGCTTACATAACGTTGCATTGTCGATGTATATGTACCTTAGAATAGTAGGTTTGTTTTTTTAAAGAGTACAAAAGTTATCGGTTGGCCTTAGATTGACTAGTTCTAAACCCATTGGATCAATCTAATCTCAGTTCTAGGCTTAACAGGATTGGTCCTCAATTTTTGAAATTGAGGATCAACATTGTACAAGTTCATCCCTAGGTTAGGGAGTAGACCAACCTAACTCAAATTATGCTCACCTCTAGTTAAATATATATTTATATGATCAGGGCCCTAGTGCTAATTGACAATCGACTAGTCTTTCACTGAATTTTGTAGTCATTACTATATCACATGGCATCATATCTACATATATTAAATAATAAAAGAATGCATATGTATGTATGCATGTATGTATGTATGGACTGACAATTTTATGGAGGTATGCTTCAATAGGTTTAAGAATTTTTTAATTAATTTCCCCCCTTATCGTCGTTGCTTGAATAGCGCTGCCACCCTATCTTCACTGATGAGGGCTTACAGGCCCATGGGCGATGGTGGTCGGGCATCACTGCCGTGCGAAGGCCGCAGGCCGTTGCTTGTGGCCGTGGCCGTGGCCGATGAACGTGGGGAAAGAGCTTCCTTTTTTTTGGCTCTTTTTTTTCCCAGTTGACACCAAAATAGCACAAGTGGTGAGCAACCAAATTGATTCGCATGGGACCAATATGGTTCTCTGTTCCAAAACCGACAAATCAGTCTTAAACCGATTGGATTCTCAATTTTAGATCCTTAATAGGTCAATTCTATTTGAGAACCGGCGTTGATAGAATCTTAAATCGAACCGATTTTTAACCACTTTTCTTTTTCTCGATATAATAATATATAAACTAATATAATACACACGTGTCGGAACAAGAGTGCACGGTGTATCATATTTGTTTTGATCCATTGCAAATAGATCATATAAAATTCGTCACTTACTATTCAGCTGATGTTATTTAAATTCACTTCATTCCTTTTCCTGTCTACCTGCACCTGCTTCTCCACGTTAAGAAGAGTATATGGGAAAGAAAATATCTTTTTTGGTGGACATAAGACTACATATGGCAAAAATGTAAAGAGAATAAGTAAATAAATCTGATTATCCACATGGATCGGACTGGACCAACTGGTTTGATTCGGCTCTCGGAGGGATTGGTCCGATTCCCTGTTCCATAAAAATGGAACCGATGATTATTGGTCTACTTCCTAGTTTTGGGAGGGAACCAAACCGGACTGGACCAATGGATTTGACTGACTCTTTTTTCTTAAATATATTTTTTAATTTCTTAAAAATAGCAATAAACCCTAAAAATAATAACAAAATATAGTATTTATTTATTTATTTATTATTATTATTATTATTATTATTATTATTATTATTTTGCAAAGTGATTGGCTCCATGAGACTGAACCAGTTCAGTTTGATTCTTATCCTAGGACTATCCGATCCAGTCATTGGTCCACAAAATTGGGAATTGGTCCTCCTAGTCTGATTCTCGATTCCTAGGTGGAAGTAGATTGGACCAGGAATCAATCACCTCTAAAATAAATGTTGTTTTCAAGTTAAATTTTTGACATAATTTTTTTGGTGCATCCTTGAAAGTGCCTTGATCAATAAGAGAAAACAAAAAGCAAAGGACTTCCTTTTCACAATATCTTGACCATCCATCATAATTTCGTACCTCAAAATAAATTTATTCATCATTGATATATATACGTTTCTAATCTAGATGAATATCAAATCTTTTTTTTCATTAAAAAAAAAAAAAAGCATGGCTAGTTCCAAGGTCCAGTTCGCGAGTTGATCATGGAGCAAGCCTGTTCGGTTCCAAGCCAATTCTAGATTCAACAGAACCAATTTCTGATGCCAAAAATTAGGAACTACAAAGTAAATTCCAAGTCTAGAAATTGCCCTCCTTGAATCGGTCATCCCTAAATAGCACCATATTATCTAAATAAATAAATAAATAAATAAATAAAGTTACGAGGTATTCTCCATACTAAGATTGGACTAAACTAACAAAAGTTTTAGATTGCACCTTTTGGCTAAACTTTAAAATTTTATTGCACAATTGAAGAGTTTAAAGACTCGATTTTATTTTCGTTACAAGTCTTAGAACTTTAAAGCACTTATCCCCTGTTCTTAATATCTCAACATTTTGATATCCGCTTTTGAAGTTTTAATTTTATAATTAGATTCAAACATCTATCTTATATACTAACATGCATTTTAAGTTTACAAATGATCACTTTAACATGTATTGGTTGGTTTCATATCACCATTTTCACTTTAAAATGACACTGCATCCCTCGTTTCTTCTGTAATTGCACTAAACAATAACGCAAAAATGCCGTCAACCGCTGTCGTCAACAATGCTTCCCAACCCTCCACGCCTCAAGAAGCCATGCCAGCATGCGTTTGTCACCGGCAAATACCGAACAAGCAAATTAAACAAGCAAATTATGTGATCAGATAGAAGATCAACTGATTCAATATGGAAAAATTAGGCTCTTTCATACGTTTCCTGGCCAACGAAAGATTTGGGTACTCGGGTTACAGCACTCTGATACAGTACCAGCAGACAGCTTAGCAGAGGGAAAAATTAGGATGACCCGACACGACCCATATTCCATGGAACAAAAAGAATAAGTTCAAAGAATAGGGTTCCACGATCCATTTTGCCACCTTTAGAACACTCCATCGCTATATTATCCTCGCTCTGTCTATTTCATATCTGTCATCTAAATGAAACTCCATTCCTATTATGTTAATTTATGATGCTTATATCGGGGTGACGGATGTGCAAGAAAATCCACCCCACGTGTAATCTAATAACTCAGAAATCAAATTAGGAGGTAACTTTTTGCCTCATCCACTTAGTAGCTGACCATTTCTCGCCAGCTAGAACCTCGCATCCTCCATGTATGCTCTTTGGATCCGATTGACCATCTAGTCCCTGAAAAGAAATGAAGATAAAGCCAATATCAAAATGAAGAAATTGTAATGCCAATCACATGGGACATAAAATGAAAATAGAATAACCAGAATCAAACTTGGACTCGGGGGAATTTAAAGGAAAAAATTGCGGCTTTGGTTAATCTAACATCTCATCCACTCATCTTGATTATCTCTCTCGCAACTTACAACTATAAATCGAAGTCTCCTCCTTACACTAAGAGTAACTGTGTCCTAATGCTACATTCCTAAATCAATCCACAAGCAATGCGATCTTCAGTCATCTCTCTTATCACTAAGATCCTGAATGAATATGACTACTCAGATACACATGCAAGGCCCCCCAAAAACTTGGTGTACTAAAGCAACTTGATGAACTTGGATGAGGACCAGAGGTTTCCACTGCACTGTAGTCCCTGGACCCACCAAACAAGACCCAACTTCCCCGTCTAGGTAATGCTTGCATGAATGATTGCTTAGCGATTTTCCATTAATAAATAGGCACTCTAATGTGTGCCCTGATGCATAATATCTATGTAAGCAAGAAATGACCAACTCTAATAAATAAAGTGAGACGAACCATGCTCCAGAAGAGCACTGCATCTCCTTTCAGTGGCTTTACTGATAAGCCCTTCACCATCTTTCCACCACAGCTACATTCACCTGTTCCAGCCTATCAATGCAAACACCGAGTCAAAGAAAGAATCAGCTTCTAATACAGAGATAATAGATAGCAGCAAATGATAAAATTCAAGAGCATTCGATGCCAATTTCTCGGTCAATGCTGGCCACATCACATGCATCAATGTAAAATTAAGGAAGTGCTAGCCCGTGAATAGAAAAGCAATGTCCATTATGAATTTGATCCAAAGCTTGCCCAAAAACCACGGTGAGTATGTAGCAAACCAAAGTAGGCACCATGGAATGCCAGATTTCAATCATAGCAGTAAGTGTAAAAAGAGCATCAGACAGGGAAGGATCCAAAAAGTTAGGCAAACAAAATCACAGAAGTACAGCAATTGTACAGACTCCTCTCAAACGCTCATCTAAATTTGGGTCAAATAGGGCAGTGAATTCTGCAAATCACTACAGAGATTGATCAACCTAGACAGTACAGATTAAGAAGTGAAAGTCCTAGAAGGCCTCAACCCTCACCCTCCCCATAAGGCAGCTCCATATTGCAAGCCAATGTTACAGAAGAGAATCTGATCCTCCACATTATTGTGTTGTCCACACGATCAACGTCATTCCAATTCGATCATTATATGCTTCAAAATCGAAATAAATACATGTATAATGCATAGAAAAATTAATTAAGAAATAACGCAGACATTAAGAAATGCATATTTCTTATTAAAAGAAGAGTTTCTGAAGGTCATTTGTGTTCAACCCATGATCAAGGAAAAAAAACACAAGATTTACTTGCCCTCATAAGAAACTGGAACTAAAATGACTGAGTTACAAAAGTACTTAAGACAAATGGGAGCATTCAGGCAGTAACCGTATCCTTTAAAACACAAGTTAATACATATATAATTGGTGGCCACAAGAACATTTGAAAGGTCCAGTTATTCAAGCATTTACAGAAACAAGATACCCGTAGCATCGTTTTATGACCTGAATGAAATTTGTTGGATCTAAACTGAACCTCATGAAATTACTGATTCAGGTGCTATGTATCAATTTAATTTATTCATCGAAGAGTTGGCCCATTTTTAGGTCAGTGCGGTGTCAATTATATTTATGAGAAGCAACTTACTGAGGCAATATATCAATCTAAATCCAAATGATGACACCAACAGGACAGACACTGACAGTGTCCAAATAAATTGCTCATTGTGGCAGTAGGAACATCCTTGACATATACTGAAGCATTCATGAAGTGAGTTTCTGAGTTGTAGTGTCACCCTAAAGTGACATGGTCAGTATCCACCCCTCCAAAGGACCAAACTCTGATATCCATTTAGTAGTGAAGAGAAGATACATCCAGCAAAAGAAAACATAGTTGGAGATGGAAATTAAGAATCAAAGTTGAAAAATACTTACCATAGGAAAAAAAGTTTCTCCTCCCTCCACATTGTCACTCAAATACATAAGCATTGTGGCAACTCGCTGACCACCGCGCTGCAAGTTGAACTACAAAAGGGGCAGATAAAATATATTTCAGTTTCATATATAGGCAACTGTCTTTATACAACAAGATAATAGTGCAACACGAAGCAAAAGAAAGTACAACAGCCGAAAGAGACTAGGTGGACTTACAGTGTCAGAGAAGTAATCATGGTGTGGCTTGTAATACTGATTCTTTTCATACCTGTGCTTCTGGAGATGTTAGCTTGGATAATGAAACATATTAGTCTTCTGCTCAGGAGCAACAGCTTACAGGAGAACGTTCCTACCTTAAGACTTGGATGAGCTCCCCATTCTCTATAGGAACTTGAGCATAGACAGAGATGCGCTTTTCAATTGCCTGAATTTGTTAAAGAAATGGTATTGAAAGCTTCGTCTTGAGAAAATTCTCCACAGGCCCATAACAAAGAAGGCAAATTGCACTGGAGGTCACTTAGTTGTATATGTAAATACAGGCACCATTTCCAGGTTCAAAGAATAGAATCATGATCCTGAACTAACCTGCACCATAGGATATCTCCTCTCTGCATGATTCAGAAACATACCAGAGCTTGTCCTAACTTCACTCCTGATTCCCTGGTCAAAAGTTACAGAAAAGTTCACACTAGAAACTCAATATCATCCGATTGAGATTTTTAGGCACAATTTAAGATAAAACAATGAAATATCAAATCTAGAAAGAAGAAAAAGAGCACACCTTCCCTGTTTTTGCATCCACCACTGTAGAAACCTGAAGCCTCGGACGGGCAATGCCTCTGAGATAGTCACATTCCTGCAACATAAACAAAATTCCAGTTAACCAGCTATAGTCATCAGTAGAGTGCATCCTCAGATTTTAATAGCAAACAAATCTTTGCTATTCTCCTAAGTAGCTAACTTTTGTAGCATCTTAAAATGCACAAGAAAAATTATGACACTATTATCACAAAATGATACAACATCGATAAACTATGTCTTATCCCGCTAGTAATTGTGAGACAATAATTCAAGACATTTGTTAAAAGATCTATAAAAGCAGTTGAGCCAACTGTTCATCCATTCATTGTCATGAAAGAAGATATTGTTGATAACTTCATACTCCTCCAAAATTATTTCACAGAATTATGGTAAGGCTGCTGTGCTCCACCTTGTTTTCCTTGGAAACTAAATAAACATCATATAGCCAATGTTCTACAGACAAGCCTCCAACTCTTATACAGGATAAACAGTAGTCATCTTAGACCAAAAAAGGGGGGACAAGAAGATTCTCTGTGTTACAACAGCTTGTTCAAGCCAAACTGCAGATATTAACAAGCATCATATATGTCCTTATCCAGAAAAAGAACGAATCTTATGTCCAAGAAGATTTTTAAGCTATTGCTGCAAGTCTCCATCAACAAATAACTCAAACTTAACAAAGGACAAACTGTCACAACTTGATAAGCATTCGAGACATGGAAACTGTATTAGTTTATCCAATTTAATCGAGGTTGGAGACAATGAATGCATGAGAACAACTGCCACAACAATAGGACAGCAAACACGCAGAAGGTGGAAATGAGATCAAGAACAACAAAAATAAATTTCAACTTCATCATGTGTAGCAAAGTAAATCTCCTTGCGCCATTTATTAACCCTACTAAGTAAAATGTTCCTTGGGTTGTGGTTCATTTAGGTATGCAGTATGGTTATAGGCATGTGGTTTGGGATTGTCAAGACAAGTAATAAGAGATGATGGACAATATAATGAAAGCTTTAGGAAGGAAAGGACCAATTGTTGTCATCAATTATATACGTTCATGCAGGAACTTGAATGAAAAAAAAAAAAATGTGCCTCTATCATTTGTGTGTTGTTTCTATTCGATTAATCAATACTCAAGCTAGTTTAGAAACAAATATAGCAAAGTCTACTCTTTTCTTAATAAGACAGGCAACAACGTAATTGAAAGATAAAAACAAATGGAAAGAATATTCCACAATCATTATGCTGCCAAGTCCAAGTCTTTTCGCTGTGTGCATCAGCACCACCATCAATATGAGCTCGTTACATTCAACAAGGTTGCTACACAGTCCTAAAAGTTGGAATTGACTCTGGAGGAGGCTTCATTACAGTAGATGGCATAGTTTTGCCAACTTCATGAATTTAGTAGGGTCAAAGTCATAGCCACATACAAATAAGCACCACTTCACATCGTCTAACTTGAGAGCAGAATTATCTAAAGAATCATAAAAAAAATTGATCATGCACCTTCTAGTGAAATAAGATATCAAATGACTAACAAAGTGGAACAAAACCATTTTATTTGCTATACTAGAACTTGACCTGTTTCTCTTCAAACTATAAATGTAGGAATGAAGTAGTCCAGCTCCGCTTGGCTGAAAGCTTGTTATATAGGTTGGGACAACATTTTTAGCCACCCCTACCCTCCCCACCCCCCTATACCACGGACAAGAGAAACTCCCATTCAGCATACCTATAGCAATACCATCTATTAAGCAAGTTGTACTTTTTTTCTCTAGCTTGAATTCCAAAGGACGATCTTTAGTTTATGGGTTCCCTTTCAGCTATCCGTGTTTACTTCTTCAAATATGATCTTGGAACCGAAAATTTTGAATGAAAAATTAGCCTACATCGAGATGCTTAGTTATTATTCCCTAACAAGTACATTGAAAAAACAAAAGTAATTTATAGCAACTAAAATGGAGAGATTCCACCTCATCTACTTCATAGGTTCAACAAACAAGGTGGCAATAGTTGTGAACTACAATCACCATATAATATGCAAAAGCACCACGATCTCGAGGTGGATTTCCAACAAGGTTCAATGGATGGAGCATTCAAAGACACAACATTTCTAATGATAACAAGGGTTGCCCATAAAATGGAATCTTCAACCTTTTGCTTGATTAAGATGTACTTTAAGGTGAGTTAATCCGACTAATGCACTTTTACAACTGCTCACAAATTAACAAATGGAAAATTGGTAAATGCAGTAGTACATGTGATGATAGACATACCTCCATGCTTAAAAAGTTGTGTAGTACGATGATTCGGGGTGACCAACTAATAATCTCAGGTTTGACCTACAACAAGAAATATATTCATAGAAAACCTTAGAAGATCTACCACCAAAATATGATATAACAACAAAGTTAATTCGTACATTAAAAGGGCTACATTTCCAAAATTACAAATGTCGAGATTTATGAAAATTTTAGATGGTGTGACATAACATAGGGCACAATAGCAGTGAGGGATGCAAATATAGATGACTTTCTGTGGCTAAACACAGTTCTTTTACTTTTATGTGTGCAAAGTATGTTTCACAATGAAGATTAGACTTTTATACTACTCTTCTTATTTTAGTAAAAGTCTATGGAACTGACTTTAAAATTTGGTAATAAGGTGTGTCTACATAACAAAATCGCAAGACTAGTTGGCATAACACCGTTAGCAGGAAAACAAGAGACCTCCAAAGATATTGATCAAAAAAGATGAAAGCCTGAATAATGATCCATTATTTTCATCAGTGGATTAAGAGTTTAAGCCAATCTAGCATGCTTGAAACCAGAACAATCTTAACTTGAGCAAGTAGCATGCCCAAGAAGTACAAACACATAAGACATATCACCTAGGGCTACTCTGGGACACAAACAATGAACCCCTGACAGAATGATGATGTAAAAGAGTGAGCCAGTAGCAAGCAACCTCTGACATTGGCACGTAAAGTGGATCTAAATGATTGATGGAAGGATGAAATAAAACAGCTATCCCAAGCTAAATGACAAGATCATATGAGGCTTATTTATCACAGGAAGATTAAATAAAATCAACAAGTATTCTCTTCCAAACACAGAAAAAGAGGCATTGTGGCGAAAAGCTTCCTTCACTCAAATCTGTGGTTACACACTACCAACCTGTCACAATTGTAAATATATACAGCCAACCATCTGTTCTCTACTAACCTCAGGAACTTACTACCAATAATCTTCGAATATATTAAAACATCGAAGTTGCACATGTGAATTCAGCAATCATTTCAAAAACAACATTCTTTCATACATATAAGTTGATGTTAGCTCCAAGAAAGAGCTTCCTGTTGGGTACTTCCTCAATTGATCTTTGAATACTTGGTTGGATATTGAAATCGATTGTAAAACCAATTCAAGAAACAGGTCATCTACCTTCCACCCCAAAAGGAAAGATCTTAACAACTGGTATATAAGTATTAATGCCATCAGACCACCATTCTTTCATTTTTATTGCAAATCCATTTGACACAAGATTATCTACCAAAATTAACTGTGATCAACAAATATGTAACCTTGTGACAACACCACACTTGAAAAGAAGCACCAAAAGGTTAATTTAAAGAACAAAAGCATCCCTTAGAAAGAAAACACATCAACTTCAAGCTAGTTTTGATTTCACATTCAGGTTCACTCAATTATGCATCAAAAGTGTTTGTCCACACTACAAAATAAGGCACAACTATGAATAGACAAGATGCTAATTTTATAACACAGACCAATTGCCACTAAATGATGTCATCAAGGATCATTTAATTTCAAGGAAAGTTACATGAGGTCACCACCAAATAATGTATAATAAATGGGATATCATTGTTAACTAAGTTTCCCTGAGATGCAATGGGCTTGTACCAAAGTGTTGTCCTGCTGCATTAGTTTCGTCTAATAAATCACTTTACTCATGAGAGACGAATGCTGAGAACTTGATTAAATTGATATATCAGTAAGAATCAAGTGATTTCAATTTATAACAATGGAATATGAGAGATAATAGACACTTCTATATCGATGCATTGTTAAAGCAGCTCAAAAGCCAACCGATTTTTTAATGCGCTGCTTATTATTAAACATTCATTTTTATTTCCTTGAGCAAAGAAGATTCTAGTATGTGAGAGATGTGCAATAGCCAAGGAACAAAAGGGCAAATAGAAATTATTACAACACTAAGACTAGGCAAAATTTGAGCCCATTGACCAAAGACAGCTGAAATAATACAAAATAATAGCAATGGAAGCTTCTTTACCCTCAAACAATCTATTATTATGTTGTACAAAATCAGCACATTAGGCAAAGCGCTCCAAGATTTTGATTATTGAGATTAAATCACCACCAAAAGCATTCAAACACCTGAATAACTGGATACATTTCTAAAAACGGGGGGAAAAAAAAACACCTTCGAAGCGCTATAGATAGACTAAGAATGATGCCACACAATGCCACACAAAAGGAGAAGATTATTAAAACAAGCCATTTTGCATGGCCAAACGGTCTTAGAGATGATTTTCAACCACTCAAAAGGTTGAGGTGTTAATTGCAAAAATGAGAAGGACAAGAGTGACTCTACAACTGACATGTTTTTAAAGACAATAAAGTTAAAAAACCTACGCCATCACCTTGAAGACTCTAGGCCAGTAATTTAGGAAAGGGAAAAACTCTGAACATTTTTCTCCACCAACTGCAAAGCCTAAAGTGTACATTCAGTCTATGAAATGGGAATCACCTATAAAGGAAAAGGTTGTATGCAGAATATAAAAAGCAAGGGCTTTCCACTAGTTGCATATGATAATAACAAATACCAAATAAAGTCTCTACTTACATAACCGAGGCGCAAGGTTTCAGCTTCTTTATCATCATTCCATAATGAAATGCCTGGAAAAATGCCAAAACAATTTCGCCTTAGTTAAACTAAAAAGACAATGAGGAAAAAATACCTCGTCATGCAGCTTCTGTAATATACCTTATACAGACTTGCCAAAACAAAGCACAAAAGTTTGACTGAGAGATTTTGATGTAGGACAACGAGTCCACAACAAGGAACAAATCTTTAGGCTTCATCACACACAAAGGTTCCTAAGCATCACATAGAGGGTTTTTAAAGCATCACACCTAAGAGAAGACTTGTATCACACAATTCCAAAGCAAAGAATTGCCAATTCAAACAATCATCAAATCTATCAAAATAATGTATCCAGACTTTCTAAAGTGCCATGAATACTCCAAGTCAAAATAGGAAACTTAAATATTCTAATAAAACTAGTAATACATATTCACCGCCAACTAGGAAAAGGAAACATTAAATCCAATTCCAAATATAAATAGACTCCAAACAATATACGAAAATTCCTTATTTATCAAAGAATATAAACAGCATATCTTCATCATGCATGGCTTTTTTAAGTCTTCAAAGGTTGTTGCCATTGTTCTCCATCAGATCTTTAGGCTTACTTTTCAGAGGAATGAGAGCTATATAGAATTTGATATCCCATTGTATAAGGTTTTTATTGGTGTAAAGGGAAAAGAAGAATATTCTTAGGCTCCGCTTGTTTCACACAAAATGATATTTGGGAAAACATTTTCATTTTTTTGTGTTTGTGAAAGATTCTCAGAGATATTGGACTTGAAATTTTCACCAGCATCACCGCATCAGTTATTTTATTACTGACAATTACTATAAAATTAGATGTGTCTCCTCTCTTTCACATGAGTCAATTATTCAAGAAAGACCACAGTTATTCTAATTATAAGAGAAAAAATGGTTTAATTACAATTGAAAGAGATATTTTCATATCATAAATAAATTGATATGATGAGATTGTGCTCCAATTAATGAAATAGCTCTTTAGAATTTAGATCACCGGCAGAGCTAAAATTCCCCTAATAAAGGTAAAATATTTTCATTCCAAATGGATGAAAATAATTTGACCATCATTTTCATGAGTTTAGCCAAACACCAAAAGATAATCCTTTTCCTAAAAAATGACTTCATCATAAAAGTTTTCCCAAAGTATCACATTTTCCATGAAACAAATGAAACCTTAAATTCATGTCAAAATTATTTGAGTTTTTTGTTGACCAAGTTACAATCTTACCTAGTCATGAGATTTAAAATAAAATTTCGGGTTAATAGAAAAAGAAAAACTAGAATAAGTCGAGAATCCAGAATTTGGGACAAGTTGCTCTATCAGTAGGTGACTCTGCATGAAGGCAATGCAACCTTCTACCAACATTGGCATACTAACTATTCTTTCTTTTTTTCTGCTAATCATGGTAAATCTTCTTTCACAACCAACCATAACAAGAAGCTCAACCAGCTTACATTCAATTCATCAGGATAAAAATCTCATTCAGCAAGCCCTTTAGTATAGACTAGTGACAGAGAAAATATCAATCTCTCTGATAAATGAATATTGATTAGAACAAAACAAAATACCATTCCCATACATCAGGAGATATTTAGATACAATGAGACCATGCACACAGAAAATTTTAAACTCTAGAGAAGCATTACAAAACAACTTCCATTCTTTTGGGGGGAAAAAGAATAGACAAAGCATAAGTTTGGATACTTCCATCAATCAATACAGGCAACAGACAATCTTATCAGAAAGCCTAATTTTGTCCAGGACAATGTAGTCCAGAAGATGCAACCCTGTGCAGGACCTCTATCATTACATTCGTTATAACTATCATTAATAGAAGGGAAACAAATAAAGGATGTGATTAGTTATCACAGATCATCCTTAACGAGCTCAAGACCACATAATAGCTCATCCACAAATAAAACCACTATCTGACAATGCCTTTACACTGAAAGACAAGGTATGAACAAGTTAATAATGTGAACCTGTAATCTTCAAAGGGATTCAAGCTTAAATACATACCTCCAGGTAACTTAAGATAGCCATCTTGCTGAATTTTACGAGATCCTTTAAAAGATGGAAACTTCGTGCCTGTGAATAACAATGCTTTAGAAGACTGACATGATTCTTTAACAACCCACTTGCCCCCACACAACCCCTCTTTGCCAACCCTCACAGACCCACATGAACAAGGGAATGACAACCTACAATCGAATAAAGAATATTCTACCATCAATCATATCCAAGTCAGAGTTTATGTCTTCCAGTTCAGACCTTAATATGATGTCCACCTATTTATAGATCAACACCAATATGCATCTTGAAATCCAGAATCTACTTTAAGGAATACAAGTGAAATTACAGGTTGTACTTATCACCAATATGACTATTCCTTTTATTAATAAATACAACCAATATGACAATTCCTTTTATTAATAAGTAAAAGAAAGTCAACTACAGGACACCGAGAGGGGTACAAACCCATTTTCAAAAAAGAGCTCAAAAAACCCAAGAAAGAGCTCAATTACAGGACAAAGTGTCTATTGCTTATGCTAGACATGGAACATATGGAACTATTCATTTGTTAGCAAGAATAATAGAAAAACTAACAACTTTAAAGGGAAAAGAAGGCACAAGAAACTTATAAGAGACAAAAAGTCAGAGACAGCTTTACAGTTTCTAGAGACCACGCCAAACTATATTCAAATGCATAAAAAAAAACAAAATAAGCAGGGACCGAAACCTAGTATGGCCCATCACTCCTTGTAGCTCCCAACTAATTAGTCCATAAGAACTGACTCTGAAACTGTCCTTGAAATTGATGTGCACAATTACAGTTAAATTCAAGACCTCAAATTCTAGCTGCATATGTAAAGAGACATGAAGAACTGACAGAGCTAAATTAAACTTTTGGAGCAAAATTCCAGCAAATCTTGCCTGTTAAGCTCTAATAGGTTCTAGGCCTAACCAAACTTCAGGCAAAAAGAGCAAAACATGAACCGGCAAATACCAAGACAAGAACCAATAATGCAATCATTGTCAAACTTAAAAATATTCTCAACAGTAAGGGCAACACTTTGAGTTCCCATATTTCTGTAACTTGTTCATGTACTGAACCGATCAACCACCCCCTTGCGTAAGAAACTAAACGCGTGAAATTTATAAGCACAATAAGAACTCAGGAATAGATCACTAGTGAAAATGCTCTGATGCAAATCAACATGTATAAAATCGAGAAATATTATGTGTACCATATGAGTCTTCCAGCCGTCGAATGAATGCTAACTGAAGAAAAGCACCTGCACTCCCCCCAATAGCAAGCCAGAGTTGAAAGATTATTAGGTGCAGATTTTATAAAGGGAAGTCAAGAATGGCCGTCTACAATCAGACCTTGATCAGCTACCAAAATATATAAGAAGTTAATAAACAATGTCCCCTAATGGTCCGATTGCAATAAATCAACGATGCTCAGATCCACGTGAATCAAGATCTGGCTCCAAACCGATCGATCTCAAAGACAAGAACTCCAGTACTATATGCAAAAGTGATTATTTACAGCCAACGCTATTTCAAGAAACGATCAATAGAATGAATCCCTGGTAAAATAATGGCACTTCCCAGTTCTTTTTCTTTTTCTTTTTCTTTTTTTTTCTTTGGTTGGGGGGGGTGAAATGGCACTACCCAGTTTGATCGGCTCCAAAATGTGAGAATTCTGATCACGACCCACTTCATCAGCCGATCAAAGCATAACCCAAATGACCGCAAAAGCAGGATATCACCGTCAATCGGAAAGCTTTACGTACCGATGATCATCCCTACCGTGACGAACGTCAGCAGCCCGAACACAATTTTCATTGCAGGAGCCATATTGCCTGTACAGAACAAACTGGAAAACACCCCCCTCAGTCACACAGAATCAAGAAAACGTGGGGAGGGATCGCGCGACGCAAGAATGCAAGAGGCGGGGACGATCATCAGGCCCGGGAATTCGATCCAATTTTACCTTCCCAAGCGAGAGAGGGCGAGACCCGGAAACGACCCGCGCGATGTGGTTGATGCGAGGCGATCTTGGGAATATCTGCAGAATGGAGAGATTCTTGCAACGCCGGACCGACAGAATCCTGCGAATTTCCACGGAGAGACAGGCTTTTCTTCCTTGTACTCGTAGGGTTTAAGTTGAGGTTGGTCGGAAAATGAGGATGGCAGAAACGGACAAAACGAGAAGACGTTAGCCCCCGAATTGGACGTTTGATTATATTGACTCCACTGTACCTCAATTCCACCACGTCACAAGGTACGTGGTGATCATGCTTATTATCAGAGGGGATAATTAGGATTTTTCCCTTGATTTCCCATGGCCAACTCTCGCAAGAAAAAGGAATTTTCATTGTGATTAAGATGAGTGCAAAGTAAGTTGATATTGTGGTAGTTGTGATTATATAAATTGAATCTCCAATGAATTAAAAATACAAAGTGACATACAATTTTTTTTAGGCTATACATAATTAGAACTCTAACTACAAAATATAAACTCCTACTTTTGTCGGCCATTATGATCTAGTTCTCAAAAAAAGAAAAATTCAGAATCGCTAATTTTAAATGTCCTTGAACTCCAAATTTCACCAATTTATAAAATATTTTAGAGTGAGTATAGGCTCAAATATTGAAAGCTCAACATCTAAAATAGGAGAGCTACTCACCCCTCGATCCAAGAGCAAGACCACATAATATCAATTATTTATCATATATCATTTAGAGGAATCATCATGATTCAAGTGCTAATAAATTTAATCACAATCCAACATGTTAATCAATTTATCTCTTCTGAACACGTACCATACGTAAATTTACAAATATATTAAAAAGTCCAAATATTCATAAAATCGTCACAAGTATATCCAATCATGTCATATTTCTCTCAAAATTGCCCATGGCTGCAATAAGGAGATTAACATACTCACAACAATGAATATTCACATACACTTTTCAAACATACTATTTAAATTCATTTAAGATACTGTAATCAACGATGATATTTTAATCATTTATGCATATAGTCTTGCCTATTATCAACTCATCATGTAATTATTAATTTCTTTTAACATTATGGATCTATGATATCATCCATACTTAAAGCTAAAACAACTAAAGGACCAATAGCATTAAATGGGTCAACCCACTTTAGTCCCTAATGATTCTCTTGCCTTAAACGAAAAGATTTGTGTGAAGACAGAGTTTTGATCCACTTAAAATTAAGTGATAAGATCTTTAATTAGGCAAATAAAACACCTAGAGAAAACCTTATCTTAGAGAATCTTGATCAACAAAAATGGTAACTCTTAGCTAGCTTTAGTCGTGCTAGCATTGTGAATATATATCCAAATGAAGACTTGGGCTCTTCGGATACGATTTGAAGAAATGGAATTGGGTAGAATAATTAAAGATAATGGTTCGAGAGAGAGCATTATTGGGCAAGCAGGTGCATGAATGAGGAAGTTTGATTTGCAATTTTATCAAGAACATTCATGAGCTAAAGTTAAAAATATTAGATCACACATGACGTATTTGCATAGTTAAAATATGTGGTTGAAAATGAAGGAGACGTGTCGAAGTTAAAACGAGCAATAAGTGACTATCTCTAGATGGCAAAGCTTGTGGATATAAAAGAGGGGAAAATGGACATGATTAAAACATGTGATAAATATCAACAATCATGCGAAAAATATAACAAGACTCATGTATAAACTAATCTAAGTTTGCATCCCCAAAAGCATTTTTCTTGACTATTATCCACGGCACATAGAGTCGTATACATATATTGTCACATTGTTCCTAATTTTAATGTGAATTTTGAATTTAAGGATTCATGAATTGGTTAGCAGAGGTGGATCAATTTTTTTTTATTGCTCTAATAGCTTAGAGTATAGTAAAATTTGAGTGACGAAGATACGACAAAGCACTGGTGACAATATGATCGAAGAAGTGAAAGATACTAAAATTGATGATTTTGCCTATAGACTCAAAACAACCTTTCTTGTGATTAGAAGTGTATCTGGGGCTAAAAGCAAGTGCATCAATAATCACTCAATTGCTCAATTACAACCTGCCCGAAATTGATGCTTTCTAAATTGCCGAGTTCAAAGGTTGTTCTGCGGGCCTCTAGATTAGATTAGCCAACACATTGATGCAGTAGGAAGAATCCACATTGAAATTCTTGAATTTTCATTCCAAAGGTAGAAGATTATGATTCGGAAGATAAATTTTAAAGAGGTTATTGTTTTGAATACTTGCAAGGCGAAAGAATTTTGAGTTGCTCATAAATTTTGCCAAAGTTGACTTTGTAGAAGACGATTCTCTATTGGCACAGAACTTCAAAGGATTAATCTCTAGTAACGCTCTGATTATTCCATGAAAAATAAATTATTTTAATTTTTTTAAAATGATTACTTATATCAGTTAAAATAAATAAATAAATGAAATATATTATCATCGTATACGAAAATCTTTAAAAAAAATTATTGTCAACTACAAAAAAAATTATTGATTAATTATTTCAAATAATACGAGTGATCATTTATAGAAAAATATATTAATAAAGCCTAAGCTAGAAAATCTGTGCGGTGAAAAGTGCGCGGATTACCGTCCAAAGTAGGATCATTCTCTAATCGAGTAGATCGGTGCTTCTCTAGACGACTTGTCGGAGTGGAGCTTTCCCGGTGGAGAAGACTGATGCGCGGCTAGAGAATCATACATATTTACAATTTTGTTTTATTTAGTTATGCATACAATTTTTTTTATTTAAATATTTTGATTTTATTTCCTTTTAAACAATTATTTTGATTAGATATCGGTATTTTTTTTTTTTTTGGATTTTCATTTAGAATAGTTTTTTTTTTTTGGCACTATTGGTTGAGACGTTGGGGGACTTGCAACTCGAGTTAGACATCATCTGTCCAAATTCCACTAACAACATGCAAATTACTTTGAATCAATGTCATTTACATAGGCCAAACATCTAGATTTAACCGATTTATAAGTTATAGATTGTTCTATGGGTCTAGAGTAACTATATCTTCCTACTCATGCCCTTAGATACAAAAACACATCTCTTGTCAGGTAATCCTAAAAATATTGGGTTACTATGCATCAGTATTATTCTCTTACATTACACAACTCTTTACATGAAATAAATAAATAAATAAATATATATATATATATTAAGAGTTTTCTTTTGTTGTATTTAGGGCATGTTGCGAGTATGTACTACGCCTCGTTCTCACTGCATCTCTCAGAGAAAATGAGGAAGACAGAAAAGGACAAAACGACAAGACATCTTGTCGTTTTGTCTCCCCTAATCCTCGTTTCTACTATATCACACGGTATCAGAGCAAGTACTTAGCGAGGTCTGCGAAGCTTGATACCAGCGGCTTTAGAGATAACCATCTTGCCGATGACAATTAAGAGGTGTAGGCTCTTTGACAATGGTCATAGAGTATCTCAACAGGCCATTGACCGTTCTGTCGGAAGGCTAAGGTGACCATTAGTTGATTGGAAACATTGAGAGTGAAGAGAAATTCGGATTAGGATAATAATGAAGCGGCACTCGACAATCATGCTTATTGTTCGAAATAATTAGGATGTTTCCTTTAATTTCCCACGGCCAACTCTTGCTCCGATTGTGTAGTGTAACCGATGTCCAGCGTGGAGGAATACAGCTCGCATGGTAATGAGCCGAATTGCAAGAAAGGAATTGTCGGTGCGATTAAGATGAGCACGGCGTATGTAGATATCGTGGCGATTGTGATGGCTATTGTTATGATCTGAATTTTCCGATCAAATTCAAACTCGAATGCATACAAAATTTAAAGTCATGTAATTTTTTTTTTTAAAGTTATGATCGCTCAACGAATATAACATGTATTCTGCATGATTCAAGTGCTGGTAATCTAATCCCATTCCAACATGTTAATAAATTTATCTTTTGTGAACACGTGCTATGACGTAAATTTACAAACGTATAAAAAAGTTCAAATATTCATTAAAAAATCGTTACAAGTAGTAACCAATCATGTCAGACTTCCCTCAAAATTTGCCCACTACTGCAATAAGGAGATTAACATACTCACAACAATGAATATTCACGTACACTTTCGAGACATATTATCTAAATTCTTTTAAGATAATGTAATCAACCATGATATTTTAATCATTTATACATAAAGTCTTGCCTCCTATTAACTCATCATGTAATTAATAATTTATTTTAACAATATGGATCTATGAATGATATTATATCCATACTTAAAGCGAGAACAACTAAAGGATCAATAGTTTTGAATGGGTCAACCTACTTTAGCCCTTAGTGATTCGCTTACCTTAAATGAAAAGATTTGTGTGAAAATAAAGTTTTGATCCGCTTAAAATTAAGTGATAAGATCTATTATTAGGCAAATAAAAGTTAAAACACCTAATCTAACCATATTGAGGTGAGAGAAAACCTTATCTTAGAGAGCCTTGATCAACAAGAATGGTAACTTTTAGGAAGCTTGTGCTAGCATTGTGAAAATATCCAAATGAAGACTTTTATAGCTTGAGCTTTTTAGATACTATATGAAGAAATAAAATTGGGTAGAATAATTGAAGATAATGGTTGTAGAGAGAGCATGATTCGGCAAGCAGGTGCATGAATGAAGAGGCTTGATTTGTAAGCTTATCAAGAACATTAATGAGCTAAAGTTAAAGAAATGACATCACGCATGATGTATTTACATAGTCAAAAGATGTGGCTGAAAATGAGGGAGGCGCGTCCAAATTAAAACGAGAGATGAGTGACTATCTTTAGTTGGCAACGCTTGTGGGTATAAGAGAGGGGAGAATGAATATGATTGAAACATATGATAAATATCACCGATCATGCGAAAAATAAAAGACCCATGTATAAACTAATCTAAGTTTGCGTCCCTACAAGCATTTTGGGTAAGATTTGACTATTATCCACGGCACATAGAGTTGTGTGTACTATATATATATATATATATCGTCACATCATTCCTAATCTTAATGTGAATTTCGAATATAATAATTCATGTATTGGTTAGTTCAGGTAGATCGAACTCTTTATTACTCTAATAGCATGGAGCATAGTAAAATTAGAGTGACGAAGAGATAACAAAGCACATATGACAATTTGGTCGAAGAAGTGGAGGATACTAAAATTGATGATTTTTGCCTAGAGACTCAAAACAACCTTTCTTGTGATCAGATGTGCATCTAGGGCCAAAGGCGAGCACATCAATATTCATTCAATTGCCCAATTACAGCCAATCAAAAGTTGATGCTTTCCAAAGTCCCGACTTTGAAAGTTGTTTTGTGGGTTTCTAGATCAGATCAACCAACACATTGATGAAACAGGAAGAATTGACATCGAAGTTTTTCGAATTTTTGTTCCAAAGTTGGAAGATTATGAATCAGAAGATGAAATTTTAAGAGATTATTGTTTTGAAGACTTGCATTGAGGGGAAAGAATTTCAAGTTGGTAGGAAATTTTGCCAAAGTCAACTTTGCAGAAAACAATTCTCTATTAGCATAGAACTTCAAAGGATCAATCACCAGTAAGGCTTCATTTATTTTACCAAAAATAAATAACTTAAAAAAATATCATTTTAAAAATGATCGCTTAAAAATGAATAAACGAAACATATTTTCATTGCATACAAAAATGCTTAAATATAAATTATTATCAATAAAGAATTTTTTTTTTGTTGACTAATTATTTTGAGTGATATGATTGATCGTTTTAGAAAAATATATTAACAAAGCCTAACCTAGAAATTCTATGTAGTAAAAAGTGCGCGGATCACCGTGCAAAGTAGGATCATTCTTAGAGACTAAAAATTTGGAGGGTGAGTATTCTCTAATTGAGATGGATCAGTGCTTTCTAAATGACTTGTCGGAGCGGAGGTTTCCAGCGGAGGAAAATGATGCATTGGAGAACCATCCTATTTGCAATTTTGTTTTATTTAGTTATGCATACAATATTTTTTATTTAAATACCTTGATGTTATTCCCTTTTAAACAATTATTTTGATTAGATATTAGAAGATATTTTTTGGGGATTTTTTATTTGGACATGGCCGGTTTATAGAGTTATAGATCGTTGCCCGGGCCTAGAATAGTTAGGCTTTCATGCTCAAGCTCTCAGATATAAAAACACATCTGTTGTCGGGTTTTCATAAGAATTTTAGGTTATTATATATTAGTATTATTCTCTTACATAAGACAACTTTTTTACATGAGATAAAAAAAATAATATTGCGAGTTTTCTTTTGTTGTGCTCGGGAGTGCTGTGAGTACGTACTCAGCCCTGTTCTCACTTCATCTCTCGAATGCGAACAAAAAAATGAGAAGGGATAAGATAATTTTGAAATTTCATCTTCCTCCCCCTTACAAAAATTTTACATTCTCTGCCATCTTCTCCAATTTCCGTCTTCCCCAAAAAAAAAAAAAAAAAAAAAAAAAACCAATATTAGTAATTTCTTTTTTAGCATACTAGTTATTGTTCACAAGCTATGCGCGAATTTGAACCACAAAAGAAATCAAATTACATATCTACAATCTAAAAAGTAAGTACCAACTCAAATGGAATTGGAAGTACATACCCACTAAAAAAAACAAGCTAAAATGAAAATGGGGATAATTATCTATAAATATTACTATTTTAGACTTAGTTTATGGAGGAATCATTAAAGTGATGCATCTTTATAAAGGAAAGTAAAAAAAAAAAGTTTCATTCCAAAATCAATTGGCATCCCGTTTGAGAAGAGATGCAAAGCACCTAAAATAAAGAGGCGAATTTCCCTTAACTATGGGAAAATTACCAAAACAGTTTTAAACCTATTGAATTTTTTTCAATTCAATTTTAAACCTTCTTTTTTTTTTCTTTTTGCTAATTCAATCATAAATATTTTGTATTTGTGTTAATTTAGTCCATCTGACCAATTTTTGCTGGTCGATGCCTACCGTCAAGCTGTCATTGACGTATTATTTTTCTTTCTTTTTTTTGCTTTCTCTCTCCTTTTTCTTTTTCCTTCTTCCTCTAGCCTGTCTTCAAATCGGCTAGAGGCCAAAGCTAGGAAGGTCGACCTCACTAGCCATTAGGGAGGCCACCCCTAGCACTTCCTCATTGTCATTAGGCAAGCTCAACCTTGCTTAGTGTTGCGACAGCAAGAGTGAGGGCGAGGCTTGGCCTCGCTAGTGACGAGGAGGGTGAGTCTCCCTGTGGCTATGAGGTCAACCTTGCCGACCTTAGCCTTTAGAAAAAAGAAGAAGAAAAAGAAAAGAAATATAAAGGGAAAAAAATAAAAATTGACATTTTAGCATCAACCAACCAAAATCAGAAAATTGCAAAAAATTTAGGATTGAATTAACCAAAAAAAAAAATGTTATTGCTAAATTGGAAAAATTGCAATAGGTTTAAAATTGATTTGGTAATTTCCGGCCTTAACCACACTCTAAGTTGTCGCCCCTCTCTCTCTCTCTAGCCATAATGCCACTAGATTCGCTGTCTTCAACCCATGCCTCCACCTCCATGGACAACGACTATGATGCCCCCGCCCTACTGCTGCAAATGAGACATGTCATCACAAGTTAATTGCCCCACTCCCTCCTTCACCTCTCTTGTTTTCAATGCGTCTCTGTCTCTCCTCTACACTTCGCTTGACAGGACACAAGTTTGCCAAGCTTGGCCAAGATCTCAACAACCATGGAAGAGCCACCAAGCTCGATGATAGGCACAATAGGAGTAGGGGAAGACAGCACGACGAGGGGTGGCTTAATTGGATAGTAGTAGAGGTGATGATGCAGGTAGTGTCGATGGGGCAGATGAGGAGAAGACTAAGCAATGGGTAGGCATGTTAGGATTTTGGATACATGACAATCGATTTGGATTACTAAAAGGGATAAAATTGAAAATGAAAAAGCAAAAAGTGAAGATGGCAATTGCATGTTTTGAGCATCAAAGATGCTGATGCCTAATCCAAATGCAAATATTGTTATTGAAGTTTTTGCATTGTGGTAAATTTGAGGGAAAATTCCAAATAAGGGTATAAAATGACCAACTTAGTCTCAATTATAGGTTCAAAGTTGCATGTGAGAGACAATTTTTAAGCCATGGTTTAGGGTATTTTTGTCTAGGAGCTTTTCTTTTTCTTTTTTTATTTATTCTTTTCTTGGTTCATCTTCTTCTTCGTTCTTCCTTCTACACCATCTCTCTTTTCACTTGTAGCCATGTGTCACAAGCCGATCGTTTGGGATTGTGACCATGCGGCGACTTAGGCTCTTTTGGATGGCTTGAATCGTTGGAGCGCCTAAACCAAGCCTTATTCGGATCGGTCGCTCACTTGTTCACTCACTTGGATTGTAGAGGGAGAAAGTTTCTAGAGAAAGAAACTCCGGAAGAGAGAAATAAGCCTTTGATTAGTGAATGGTTGGATAAATACAAATGAGGGGATGGCACCCCTTCTTATACTTGAGGCCCTCAAATTACAACTATTGATCAAGATTTCATCTGGTGGACGAGATCGTACCGCCCAACCTACCAACCATCAACATTAATGGCAAGAGAGTTCTAGACCTCAACGCAATTACTATATCACCCACCCTTAGAACGTTCCGGAAGCTCTTTTGTGAGAAACCCTAACGATATTGAAACAAGAGGGCTCGTGCTCATGCCAAGAAGACCACTCTCTGAGCTAAGAGCAACGAGGGCGTCACTCGAATGAGTGAGGGAGAATGTCATGGTCAAGAGGTTCCTGTGGCTAAAGGCCTGTGCATTTTTGAGGAAGACCTCTCGATATCGCCATGGTTTCCCACAAGAGAGCTTCCGGAACATTCCAAGGGCGGACAATATGGTAATTGCACCAAGGTCTAGAACTCTCTTGCCATTAATGTCGGTGGTTGGTAGGTTGGGTGGTACGAGCTCGTCCGCTGGATGAAATCTCGATCAACAGTTGTAATCTGAGGGCTTCAAGCGTAAGAAGGGGGGTGCTCTCCCCTCATTTGTATCCATCCAACCATTCAATAATCAAATGCTCATTTCTCTCTTCTGAAGTTTCTCTCTCTAGAAACTTTCTCCCTCTACAATTTGACTAAGCGACAGATCAATCCAAACAACCCGACTAAGTGACCAATCAATCCGAACAAGGCTTGGCTTAGGCGCCTCAACGATTCAAGTGATCTAAAAGAGTCTAAGGCCTCGTTTGGTTCAACTTTGGGGAAATGGCTTTGCATTTCCTCAAGTATCCTTGAGAGAATGAGCATTTTGGGAAGGGAAGTGTGTTTGGAAATCAATTTTTTGTGTACGTTTTGCAAAGCTATTTCAAAGTAAAAAGAAAAATGAAAAAAGAAAAGGGAGGAGGAGATGCAGCTGGTGATCGTGGGGGTGCGGCTGGTGGCAGTGGTGCTGGTGGTGGCGGGGAGGCGGTGGGGTGGGGGGGAGCGGCTCGCCCGAGGTCGCCTCGCCGACGCCCGGGTGGCGCCGACCTTAGGCGACGCCCGAGTCGCGCGACCCGGGCGTCGCCCGAGGTCGCGCGGCCTCGGGCGACGCCGCCCGAGGTCCGAGACCCAAGGCATCGCCCGAGGTCACGCGGCCACGGCGGCGTCGCCCGAGGTCACGCGGCCACGGGCGGCGTCGCCCGAGGTCCAAGAACCCGGGCGACGCCGCTGAAGTTGCGCGACAAGCGACGCCACCGAGGCCGCGCGACCTCAGGCGGCGTCGCTTGGATCGCTCGACCTCAGGTGCGACCTCGGGCGGCGTCGCCGGGTCGCTCGACCTCGGCGCGACCTGGGGTGTCACCTAAGGTCGAGCGACCCGGGCGATGCCGCCGAGGCCGCGCGACCTCGGCGGCGTCGCTTGGGTCGCTCGACCCGGGCGATGCCCGAGGTCGCCGACCTCGAGCCACCTCGCCTGAGGTTGTGCGACCTCAGGCGAGGCATCCCGACAGCCCGCTTGCGGCTGAGCGCAGTCAACCGCGAAACTCGGCCGACTCTCAGGCGGGGGAAGAAGAACCGAACGGGGAAGAAGACGGTGAAGAAGAAGAATGAACAGTGACTCTCAGAATGCCAAAGCTGAAAGCAGTCTTACCCCAGCATTGGGCTTTCAGCATGTGGAATGCCCACATTTCACCAAGGAGCATTCAAAAGTTTTGCCAAATACAAAAATTTTTCCCCAAGGGGCTTTCGGGGCCCAAAGCCCCTTGGGAAAGTCCAACCAAACGGGGCCTAAGTCGCTGCACAATCATGATCCCGAACGATCGGCCCATGACACATGGCTACCATATCTTTGACCTCTTAGCCATGGCCATATCACACTTCCTTACCTGGAATACTTAGAGAAGTTAAAGGCATTAAAAATAAAATTATGTGAATTCTTGAAGAGAACACCCAATCTATCGCACTTGAAGACCTATAGCTTAGTGACTTATACTTAATTGGTGGAGCCTAAAGACCATAAACAAGAGCTTAGACTCTTAAGTAATCTAGGCTAACATTCTCCCCAATTACATCTACATGCACCTGACTGCCTATATTTCTCTTGCATTAAACAACATCAAGCATAAGCCAAAACTAGACTAGTGCTTCTCAACTATTTGTGTAGCTTTGGCTTCTCTTCCATCTTAAAACCTAACCAAAATTCTACCAAAACCCCCAATCCCCCCTCCATGAATCTCCTTTGGAATATGTTACATTTTGAATTCTATCAATGACACATCAAAACCCTTTCCATTGAAACCCTAATCTCCAAAAATACCATTTTTTTCTCCCAGTTCCACCACATCCCCATTGATTTCAATGATGCAGCCTGACCTACTCCTTGCAATGTCGCTTTCTCCTTGGATTGATGCTCGTTGATACTGGATTCCTATGGTTAGTAGTTTTCAATCATTGAGGTCTTCTTTCCCCCACACACCATCACCCTCCCTTCTTCTCAACCCTACAACCATTATCTTCCCTTTACACTGCTGCCACTGACAGTAGATAGAATGTTGGATTCATTTTTTGGCCTTAGACTCAAATTCTTTGTTTTTGGCGACTCGACTCTTTAAGGTGAGTATTGGTAGTGTTCCCATGTTCTTTGCTCCTATTTAAAAAAAATAATAATAATAATAACAAGCATGGAGGGTGAAACTTATGATACCTAGCTTACGGAGACTCCTATTAAGTAGCGGAGGGTTCATCCAAGTGGGCTTTGGTTTACTTATGTAGTAAATGAGTTGGAATCATTAGGGGTTGGCCACACCCCTAATAATTCAAGTCTTGAGGGTCCTTGTGAACCGAGAGAGGCCTAGTATTGTGTTTTTAATGGAAACAAAGAACCAAGAACAAGTGGTACAGTGGTTAAAGAAGCGACTAAAATTTCAGAGTAGCTTTGTGGTAAATCTAGTGGCTATAGCGGGAGGCTTGGCTATTTTATGAGATGAAATAGTAATTTTATCTATTGAGTCGTATTCAAAATCTTTCATTAATGTCCAGTGTGAAATACAATAGAGCATGCAGCAGATGAGAATCACCTTTCTACATGCTCTTAAGGAGTTCAGAGAAAGCATTATTGTAGAACGAAATATATAGGAAAAGCTTAACAAGTCATTTGCGCTAGATTTGTATGAGAAACTTCAATGAAATTATTTATTATTAGGAGAAAGTGGGTAGGAAGATGACAGAAGTTTATAGGCTCACAACCTTTAGAGACTTCTTGAATGCTTATTCCCTAATGGATATGAAAGGTAACGGTTGTACTTTTATTTGGGCAAATTAAAAGAGGAGGAGATGCATATGTTGAGGAAAGACTAGATAGAGTCCTTGTACAATGGAATGGAGGGCAGCCTTCCTAGATGTCGAAAGTTTTGCAGTGTCAACCATAGGATCTGACCATGCCCCCATTACTTTATCATTACTCCTTAGGATTGTGTGTCGAAAAAAGGAATTCAAATATAAAGCATTTGGTCTGAGAATGAAGAGTGTGCTCATATGGTGAATAGAACTTGAAACTCCCTTGAATCTCAGTGGATGAATGTATTGAAAAAATTGTAATAAATGTTAAGGAGGCTAGCTAAATGGAGTAAGAATAGATTCTCTTAAGCACATAGGATATTATACGAGCTAAAAGACGGACTCCAAATCTTAATGAATAATCCTAAAGTGTGAAGTGATAAGGAAAAAATCTAGAATTTCAACAATTAAATTGAATTTATGTGGAGACGAGAGTAGATGTATTGAAGAATGCGATCTAGAATTAAATGGCTAAAATGGGGTCATAGAAACACAAAGTTTTTCCATGCAACAACTATACAAAGTAGAAACTAAAATAGGATTTTTAGGCTAAATAATTTAGAAGGGGAATAGGTGATAGTCAAGGAATGGTTAAAAGTGATGACAAAGGATTATTTCTCCAATTTTTACTAGATGGGGGACCAAGGAATTTTCAACCTGATACAATTCCCATGTCTAGTCAATGAAAACATGAATTATAAATTGATAGAACCTATTACCATGGAGGAAGTCTCAGTTGCTGCCTTTCAGGCCCCTGGTTTAAATGGATTGAATGGATTATTCTGTTATTACCACTATTAAGACATATAGTTGAACATATGCAAGGAGGTACAATAGGTTTTTCAAACTGGATATTTAAACCTTGATATGAATAGAACAATTATATCAACCTTATCCCAAAGATCCCCAATCTAAAAAAGCGTGAGCAGTTTCGTCCTATTAGTTTGTGTAATTTCATTTATAAGATTATCTCCAAAGTAATGATAAATCAATTAAAACCATGGCTAACCAATCTAGTTGTGATAGAATGGAGTGCATTTGCTAATGGAAGAAAAATTCAAGATAATATCCTAATTGTGCAGGAGGTCCTTCATCAATTAAGGATCATATAGATAAAAAGAAAATTCCAAGTTACTTGTGAGTTAGACATGCAGAAAGCTTATGACTAACTAGAGTAGAATTTTCTCTAAGGAATGTATGACTAGGATGGGTTTCCATGAAAAATGTGTAACAATAGTGTCCTTCAATGTGAAATTTAATGGTGAACCCTTGTCATATTTTAAGCCAACAAAAGGTATTCGTTAAGATGACCTGCTATCTTCCTACCTTTATTTATTTATTTATTTTAGTAGCTAATGTGCTCTCTCACTTTGATTAACCTAGCAATCTTAGTAGGTACTATTTGAGGAATTAAGTTGAATAACAATTGTCCACATTATCACATCTTTTATTTGCCAAATTTTCAATTTTTTTCTTGGATGAGAATATTACCAAATGTCAAAATGTGGTTGTGGTGCTACATCAATATTGTTTCACATCTGGCCAAGATATAAATTTAAATAAATCAGTGATATATTTCAGTAAGGTTTCCCACAAAGTTTGAGAAGGAACATGTCCTCAGAATTGAGAGTGATTGATATATCAAAAACTAGGAAATACCTTGGAATCCCATGGGATTGGGAAGCATTGAAGAAAGAGATATTTACTTGGCTTCTTGCGAGAGTCAACATGAAATTAAAAAGCTGGAAATAAAGCCTAATGTCAAAAGCAAGGAAGGAGGAACTTATAAGGAGGTGGTATAGGCATTTCCTCAGTACGCTATGTCAATTTTTAAAATCTCAGTGTCAATAAAGCCATTAAGAAGAAAGCAGCCATATTATGGCGGAGAAATAACAACAAGTCAGCTTGTTTACATTTGAGAAAATGGGAAATTTTAAAGTTTAGAAAAGACAAAGGGGGACTTGGGTTCATAGATTTACTGGCAGTCAACAAAGCTATGCTAAGAAAATAAGCCCGGAGGATATGGTAGCATCCTGAGTCGCATTAGAGCCAAGTTATGAAGGGATTTTACTTCCCTTGATGTAATTTTGGCAAGCTAAGAAAGGGTCTCATCCTTCATGGGGTTGATAAAGTATTGTCATTGAAAGAGATGTGATCACTCCTCATATTAATGGCAAGAAAATCATTATCAGAGAGGTCAAGTTGTTGAAAAGTATAGCCCTAGGTGGCCCAGAGATGAGAGAAGAACCACTGAAATGGGTTGCTTTGATCAAGAGAGAGGAGGCAAAGTGGAATGAACCCCTTTTGAACACTTTGTTCGATGACTAGAAAGTAAAAGAAATACTTGCCATTCCTATAGGCCTACGTATTATAGAAGATAGACTTGTGTGGGTAAACAACAAGTCAAGAATCTGCACTGTTTAAAAAAGTGGACACTTCGACAACAAAGAACCGATTAAAAAAAGAAAACAATAGAGAATTAATAGCCACAACCCACACAGAAGTAGCATTACCTCCTATAAGCCAAACCTAGAACTATGGACCTATTTTTGGTAATCCAAAACTATCCCTAAAATCAAGTTTTTCTTGTGGAGTGCCTATCAAATACCCTACCTACAATGGATAATGTCTATAAGAGGAAGGTAGTACTTGAACCCATCCGGGCATTATGCAAGCGAGAAGTTGAAACAATTGAGCATGTTTTGCTGCTATGTCTATGGACAACCTTGGTTTGAAGAGAAGTGACCATGAATATCAGTATCAATAGAATGGGGTTAACTCAAATTGACGAATGATTAGTTAGAATGAAAGAGGATCCTAGAACTTTGTCGGTGTTCAAGCTCATTTCAGCAATCTTATGGTTCATATGGAGATCTCAAAATCATTTCATCTTCAAAAGGCAAACCCTGGATTTGAAGCACCTCGCTAACATAACCATGGCCATGGATGAGAATATTGTGGCATGGGCAAGGACAACGAAGACGAAAGAGGTGTGATTCGAAGACTTACCTCATAATTAGAAACTTCTTGAACCGAGGACACTAAAGATCAACATCGATGCCTCATTTATAGTCGATTCGTTGAGAAGTGCTACAATGTGTGTTTATTGAAACTCATTTGGAAAATTGGTAAATAAAATTTGCAAAATTGGTAGATGTAAGCTCGGCGGAACAAGTGGAAGTAACAACGCAAGTCAAAGCCTTAGATTTTCTCTCCCTGATTTGAACTAAAACTGAATGTGGAGTCTAACTGCAAAGTTATTATGGAAGGTGCTTTCGGTAATGTTCAATTACAATGGGAAGTACAACTACTTGTTCAACCAGCCTAGATAATATTGAAAAGCTTTTTGGGTCTTACTCTAGCCCACTACAGAAGGGACACCACTAAGTCGCCAATTGGATGGTTAAAGCTCATTGGACAAATTGCCTCCTAGTCAAGTACCCAAAAAAAAAACTTGGAAACTTTAGACTTGTATTCACTAAATAATTTTAAGTGAATGAAAGCAAGTTGTTCTAGAAAAAAAAAATCAAGCACTCCATACCATGATTTCATGGAAACTTAGACACCTTTCCACCGCCTATAATTTTTTGAAGACTTACCTCATAATTGGAAATGTCCTAAACCGACAACACTAAAGATCAACATTGATGCCTCATTTGTAGTCGATTCGTTGAGAAGTGCCATAGTGTGTGTTCACTGAAACTCATTCGGAAAATTAGTAAATGGATTCCCAATATTGATGGATGTAAGCTTAGCGAGACAGGCGGAAGTAACGGCGCTAGTTGAAGTCTTAGATTTTCTCACTCCCTCATCTGAACTAAAACTGAACATGGAGTCTAATTGCAAAGTTCTTGTGGAAGGAGCTTTCGGTAATGTTCAATCCCAATGGGAAGTGCCAACACTTGTTCAACCAACCTAGATAATATTAAAAAGCATTTTGGGCCTTACTCTAGCCCATTGCAGAAGGAACACTACAAAGTTGCGAATTGGATGGCTAGAGCTCATTGGACAAATTGCCTACTAATTGGGTTAATTGGGTCAAGTACCAAGGCCCCCAACCCCAAAACCAAAAAAGACCCAACTCGGAAACTTTAGACTTGTATTCACTAAATAATTTGAAGTGAATGAAAGCAAGTTGTTCTGAAAGAAAAAAGAACATCAAGCACTCTATGCCATGATTTCATGGAAACTTAGGGCGTGCATGTTTATGTTCTTTTTTTTTTTTGTTTATGAACAAAAAAAAATTTGTTTCCGGGAATAAAAAAGAAGTAAATGCGTTTGTTTGCGTTTTTGTTCAAAATCTGCTTTTTTTGTTTCGGAACAAAATTAAAACAAAAATAAGAAACAAAAATAAGTTATTTTTTTGTTCGGAAACATTTCTAAAGAACAAATTTTCTCTCTCCTCTCTTTTCTTCACTTTTTTTTTCTTCTTCTTTTTTCTTTGGCTCGTCGCCAGCCTCAGCCATGGTCGGCGATCGGCCGTCGAGGGTCGGCGACGCTTGGCCTCGCAACGCAACGCTCGGCCTCGCCTTGGCCGGGCGAGCTCGGGCTCGCCTAGATCCGGCAAGGCCGAGCTTGCCTAGCCAAGGCGAGGCCAAGCCTCGCCCAACCACGGCGAGGCTCGGCCTCGAGGGAGGGCCGACGAGCCTCGCCGTGGCCGGGCGAGGGCTGCGGCCAAAATAAGAAAAAAAGAAAATAAAGAAAAATTAAAGAAAAAAAGGAAAATTAAAAAAAAAATTAAAAGAATATTTACCAAACGTGTTTCTACTCATTTTTTATTCTCGAACAAGTTTTTACCAAACGCTTTTTTTCAGTCATAAATTGTTAGGAATGTAAATAGTTTTTTTTATTTTTGTTCCCTAACAATTTTGAATAGTAAACGATACCAAACACGCCCTTAGACACCTGTTCCATCGCTTGTAATTTTTGCCCTTTTCATTTTATTCATAAAGATTATCCTCTTTGCTTCTTTAATTTTTCTCTTTTTCATATTAAGCTCTCAAAAACACAACAATAAAAAAGATACTAACAAGTCAGTTTCTTGGATTGGACTCCCACAAAATTGCACAAGCTAAATCCCAAATTCATGCTCTGCATTTTACTGGAGTAGGTGTTATATAATAGAAATCCAAGATAATTTCCCAAGCTCGTAGAATTAGTAATGCCCAGATTGGAGTTGCAATTTGTCGAAAGGGAGGCCATTCGAGATTTTTCCACTACATTTTTTGACTCATTGCACATGGCTGAGGGCTCGCAGATATGACGGCCATAGCCATTAGTATGAAGAGAGAAAAAAGCCATTGGCGCCATCAGGCCGACGTAGGATGCCATGGTATTCGTTTGTAATGCAGGTACAAAGGCTTAATGGTGATTTCGTCAAGCAAGACAGGGGGACGCAGCTTGGCACGAGTGTGCAAGAAAAGCAAGAACAAAGAAGAGATGAACCAAGAAAAGAACAAATGAAAAAGAAAAGTTGCTGAACGAAAATTCCCTGATCATGACTTGAAAAATAATATGTGAGAGGCATATACCAATTAGGGCTCTTAATAGAGACTAAGTTGACTACTTTAAATCCTTATTTAGAATAAGATTCATTTTAATTTTTTTTTTTTGGAGAAAATGACTTAATTTCTTCCATTTCTTTATTTGAAAATTGTCCTAAATTTGAGAGCGGTTGCCGATTTTGAAAGTTTTCTCTATTAATTAATAGCACATAAGGGAGGAAAAAACCGTCATGAGTAGTCTCCCAGTTTCACGTGCCTCCTCCCCTCCTCAATTCCCTTATTTACGCAGCTTATTTAATATCTTCCCCCAACACCGACAACCAGGAAAAAAAGGGGAAATACAAAGACAAAATTCGGGAAAAGAATAACAAAGGCCACTTAAGACCAAACCAAACAGTCCATCTTCACATTGGATCCCCCCAAACAAAACCGACCCCACACGTCCCACGATCCAACGGCCAAAAACGCCCCGGATGGTGATCACGCTTATCGTGGATCAATCAAGCCACACCCAATAAAAGCCCTCCCTTGTCTTAATTTCTTTTCCAATCAGCAGCGGCTGAACTGAAGGCCCCTCTCCATCTCTTTCCTTAGTCAACCTGGCGAAGTGAAGAAGTGAAGTGAAGAAGCGAGCTTAGAAAAGAAAAGGATTAGACAGCTACTCAAAGCAAAAGAGTCCAAAGCCAAAGGAAAAACACCCAGAAATCAAGATCAAGATCAAGAACAAGAACAAGACCCAGAATCAAGATCAAGAATAAGACCCAGAACCAAGATCAAGAACAGGAGGGAGAGAGAGAGAGAGAATCCACTGAAAGATGGGATTCACCATGGGGCTGAACCTGGTGCTGCTGATGGCCATGGTGGCCACCAACATCCTCTCCCTCTACCACCTCTCCACCACCGTGCAGTCCCCCAAGGCCCCCACCCCGCAGCCCGTCCCCGACCACCTCCTCCACCAGCTCCGCACCATCCGCTCCACCATCAACCACCTCACCCGCCTACAGCCCCCTCCCCGCCCTCCTCCTCCGCCGCCGCCGCGAACCCCGCCCCCACCATCCCCTCTGATCTGCTCCTCCACTCCCAGCTCTCCCCCATTGCCTCCGCCTGCCACGGCTACCCGGACCTCCTCCACCGCTTCATGAACTACACCCCCTTCTCCCTCTGCCCCCACGACCCGGACCTCGCCGAATCCCTAATCCTCCGCGGCTGCCACCCCCTCCCCCGCCGCCGCTGCTTCTCCCGCACCCCGCCGAAGACCACCGCCGCCTCGTTGCCGCATAACCCCTTCCCTCCTGCCCTCCCGGACAGCAACGTCATCTGGGCCAAGTACTCCTGCAAGAGCTTCTCTTGCCTCAATCACTACAACCCCAACTTGGGGTTCGACACCTCCCATGAGTATTCCAAATTCACCACCTACAGGTCTGAGCTGGATCTCCCCGTTTTGCAGTTGCTTCAGATTGCTAAGTCTGCTGGTTCGGTCCTTAGGCTCGGGATCGACATCGGTGGCGGCACTGGCTCTTTCGCTGCCACCATGAAGATGCACAATGTGACCGTTGTGACGACCACTATGAACCTTGGTGCACCTTACAATGAGGCGGCCGCGCTTCGGGGGCTGGTGCCGTTGCATGTGCCGCTGCAGCAGCGGCTGCCGGTGTTCGATGGGGTGGTGGATCTGGTCCGGTGTGGGCACGCGGTGAACCGGTGGATACCAGAGACGGTGCTTGAGTTCATGCTGTTCGATATCGATCGGGTTTTGAGGGGCGGTGGGTACTTGTGGTTGGATCACTTCTTCGGCAAAGGGGTGAGTATGGAGAAGGTCTACAAGCCCTTGATCGGGAAGCTTGGGTATAAGAAGGTGAAGTGGGCGACAGCGAAGAAGACCGACTCGAGCGGGTTGAAGAACGGGGAGGTTTATTTGACTGCCCTGTTGCAGAAGCCTGTCACCAAATGAAGAAAAGTCATGGAAACACAGGTAAATTGCTCTTCCTTTTATGTCATTTTGAATGTATCGACTGGCCGACTTTGCATAGCGATAGGAGTGCATCGGATTGATTAAATCTGCAATTACTGCCATTGATCTTTGTATCATCCACATATGGTTAGTGATTGTCCAAGTCATTGTTATGGCACTCTGATTAATTACAGATGATCTGAGCTATAATCATCCCACAATTTGCTGCAATATCACTTTATTGTGCTATTGAATTGTTCCGAAAGTGATCAAACAAGTGCATCTTCTTTAGTCACACTCCATTCTTAGATTGTAATTATCGAACTAAGGAGTATGTCTCAGTTGTTATAAGAAGGCAAACCAAACATATGGTTTCACTGTCATTTCCGCCACATATTGCTAAATCTATATTCTATGGGTCATCAAAATCAAGATTAGATGTGGACAAAACAAGAAGAAGTAAGAAGTATAGGGGCATTAGAAAAGCCGCTTTATTCCTTTATGAGGAGGAAACTTAAGTATTAAAGGTGGCAAGTCATGCTCGCCCATTGAATAATTCTGAAGAATCAATTACGAGAAAGGAAATCAAATCAGCAATTTCCAGTCCACATGGCTTGACCATTGTCGAAGGGATTAAACAAGATTGTTTACTTGTTCTACAGTCTAAAGATTATTATTTGTGAAATGACCACTCTAGTCCATCCAACGTCCTGACTTGGTCCTGCTCCATTTCAGATGTACTCCCATATTTGATAGACATAAGAGCAATTACGAATTCATCAAATTGCTGTGTAGTTGAGGGTTATTAACTGATATAACTGTTAGTTAGCATGAAAGCATTACAAATCATCCCCTTCATTGGAGATTACCACCTCAAGCTGCCTTAAAAAAATTATCAAATTTAGCATTCTTAGTCATTCTGAAATTTTTCACATTTGAGATGCCACCAAAATTGTTCTAGATATTCAGCAGAAGATGCCACCTTTTGATCTCTCACTATGCTTAGCTTCCTTCCTTAACCTTCTCTTTGTCACGTAATCCCACTTAAAAGTTCCCATTTATTAAGGTGGTGAACTTCAAAAACACTGATGTCCATAGCATTTCCTTAGGTTTTTTTCCTCGAATAGTACTCCATCTGATTCATGTTGTTTTTTCTTTAGGAAGTAACAAATAATGAAGCCCCCTGCCTTTTTCTCTGTTTTTCTATTTCATTTGAGTATTTCTGTGTCCTGGTCTGGTATATTGCACTGGCCAAAATTCTCCGCTAAAGGTCTTGCTCTTTTCAACACTATGGTAGGAATCCTTAAAGACATTAAGTATTTAGTGACTGAAATAGCGTTAGGCAAACTATAAGGGAGCTAGGACACAGTAATGGGAAACTTCCTTGCTTGGAAATTTCCCCTAAAATGTCATTTTCACATGAACACACAGGAGAAATGTCATTTTCACATGGACACACACAGGAGAAAAGGGACCATAGTCTTTAATAACAAGAATACCAAAAACAATGACAACTCAGAAGGAGGTTGACAGGTCGCTGTCTTCAGACAAAAATAAATTAATATGAAATGATTTTGTTCACAAGTGATTAAGTAATTCTCTGTTATGATGGATCACTATTCTAAGATAGATACTTTAATTTATCTCACAAATTTGCTACCAGATACATGAAATGCTTTTGTCATGCTGAGGCAGAATCTTGCAGTCCAACTGTATTCTTTTCTGTGAATAACATTATCAGAAAAACACAGAAAGTGAGAGTTCCCAGCCTTGATGAGGTTTTGATTTCAGACTTTCAGTCCATCTTACTGCATCACCTTTTATCAAAATGTTGACTTGAAATTGTGAGGTTGGTGGTCAAAGATTGCATACTCTGGCCTGGTTGGAGTTCATATTATTGATTTTTAGCTTGATTTAATTTCTGTAGACTGTCACAGTGCCTCATACTTGAGGAAGCATCAAATAGCTAATATCTTGAATTGGCATCGATTTTGTGTGTCTGTAGCATTGTGGTCGGCATAATGTTCAAATAATTCTTACAGGGTCTGAGTGTCATTGCTATGCTTCATTATAACCAAAATATGCTTGTTGGAATGTGGTTTTCTAGAATAAACCGTTTTGACTAATAAAACATATGGAGCTCTCTTCATTCTGCGTGAGAATTATGAGCCAAATGGGCATCGTAGGTAGCAATAGGGGCTGATTTTGTCTGTGTCCATGTTGAACTCTAGATCTATAGTACTGCAAATTAAGCCAAATGCATTCCACTTCACTGAATTCTTGGTTCTATTTGACACTATTTGACCTAGTAGTAAACAATCAGTTTAGTCCCTTGGTTCCTATCTTCTTTACGAAACCTCTCATTCCCATTCCAATAACCCATTGCATCCTCTTGTCCTTTTTTTCTCAGGAACCACATCGAGATTATGAAAGTTCTGATGGGAAAACAAGAAAATTCCCCCAAAGATTTAGACTGGGTCGAAGACTGACTCCTCCTCCCCCCCCTTCCTCTGCTGTAATGAAGAATTTATTCCTTTCTATTAAAAATAAGAATTCAGAGCAACCACACAGAAACAAGATGGGAACTTGTAAAGGGGTGTCGAAGGCATTGTAGTTCTGGGGACAGCATGAACAATCTTTCGTTGTTTTTGTTTTTGTTTTTTTTGTTTTTTTGCTGTAACAGTTATTGCGTAATAAGGAAAAAGAAATTGTTTGATCTGTTCACGCACGTATGAAAGTGCTTTAAAAAGGCTTTTTCGTGACATGTGGGTGTCGGCTAAAAGCAGGTCTCTAAAGCAAAGTCTGTTTCAAAAGGCCTGATCTGAACTGAAAGAAAGTCTGAGTTCCATTCCTTGCCTTTTGCGTACAAAATGGTGCCCCAGTCTTCAATTCTGATATAATTCCTTGGTTTTTGTTCTTTTCCCCTTTTCACGAGTGCGATTTTTTTCACTTGTCTTGTTCATTGGCGACTGCGTAGCCATAAACTTGATTCCGCGAAGGACAGCTTTCGGACTTTAAAGATCGTCTGCTTGGCAATGTGTATGCTCGGGGCCAGTGAAGGTTGGCCATTGCCCAAAAGTGGGAAATTTGTGATGCTGAGTTATGATATCTTATGTAACACCAACACGGACACGCCAACAATATATATATATATGCAAAAATAAATAAATAATAATAAAAAGAGCATAGAATTAATTTATACTAAAAATATTAATTCAACATTTATTATTATTATTCATTGTTTTAATTTAACAGAAATTAAACTAGAAATTCAAAAATTGCAAACATGAAATAGTAAACTTGAAAAAACATGTCATTTTTTCTTATACTTGTCGGAGATTAGTGAGATTTCTTATTCTTAGACAGAATTCGGAGTTCATAATATAGACTAGCTTAGAGCTCCTCTGCAAAACAAAGTTCGAGAAAAATGAAAATCTAAGACAAGAATTCTCGAAGTATGACCAAAAGAAAAGAAAATCGCTAAATTCACCACGGAAAATGTAAGAGATGACTCACAAGCCAATAACATAGACCAACAGAGATAACTTGCAAGCGATGCTTGTGAGAGGCGGAAAGAAGCAACAAAAATTATAACTTTAAATATGTGTGGGCAATGGAACGACGCCAACAAGAAGAGGGGCGTTCCATTGTCACTCACGGGAAGATCAGAACTTATAAGTAAGAAACTTGAGAGTAATAATTTTCTTCTTTCCCCTTATTTTTGTTATTTTCATTATTTTTTCATATATTTACATTTTGATCATTCAAGTATTGAAAATTTTTAAAATTGACCCCGTGCGTGTCGGGAAGAGTTGACCACGTGTCGAAACGTGTCGGAGCGTGTCGGATGCGTGTTGGAGTGTCAGACACGATACGAAGACTTCCGGAGAGTGTTGGTACTTCTTAGATGATATCAACAGTTTCTTAGTCTAGATGTTGCTTATACTACTTCAAAGGGTTTTTATGTCCTCTAAAATTGAAGGGAAAAGGATAGCACAAGTGTGGCGCTCACTTAGTGCCGAAATTTTCAATAGATCACTTCAAGCTACTTTGGCGAAAAACATCTTTTGAGTATTATTTGTCAATTTGGGATGCTGAAATTTGATGTGGCAAAATTTCAGCCTAAACATGTTAGACGATGTCCCTACACATGATAATTAAACCCTTATTTCCCCTGTTCTTCAAACCCTAATATTTAGACTGAGCATTTTGGGACAAAATTAAGAGTTGAATCTTGCAATGGAGGGCAGGAGTAGGACAAGCCGCAAGAATGTGTCGTCTCACATGTTTGCCTCAAATTCAGCCTCTTCTTCGAACCCTAACCTCCCACACGAGGATTTGGGCAAAATTAGTAACTCAAACTTGCAATGGAGGTCCCCTACTTCATTCGTGTGATTTTGTTTCGCCAGAATTGAAATTTCCTAGTGGAAAAGGACGTCCGAACTTGACAAACGAAACCCCATTCCGACATTTTCTTTTGCTCTGTCCAGTCTTTCTCAATGAGCAGAGTCTAAACAGTGAGAAAAGGGATGGGGAAAAGATAAAAGGGAAAGAAAAAGCGGAGAGAGATCTCCCCCTTGGAATTGCCTGAGTTCTCTTTTTCTTTGGCTCTCTGCTAGAAGCCCGCCGCTTTATTCGCCACAGAAGAAGCGGAGAGAAAGAATGATTAGCATAATACAACGGGGTCGCTTTGTCAAGGACGGCAGGTCATTGTCCACATTGGACTTACTTTTTTTTATCAAAAAAGTTAAGTAGGAATTAAAATTGTATAAGAAAGCCACATAGGATGGATTGGAATTCATTGCCAGAGGAACTTAAAGTGATCATTTTTCCATGTGGCACTCAAATGATTGCTAAAATTTTTTTGACACTAAAGTACGTATCAACTAAGTTATAACATTTATGCTTTGTTTTGCCCAAATTGAAAAATCCATTAAACCCTACACATCGGACATTGTTCTCTTTCTCACAAACTTTGCTTGCACCGTGAGACTTTTATATGAACATGTTTACCTCCCAGTCATAGTACCTAAGATTCTTGCTCGAGATTTATCAGAATTGGGATACCCACAAATCCTGATCTTAATTCCCGACTCGGCTCCTCCCGCATGATGATAAGCCCGAATTCATTCAAAAACAAAGTATGACTAGCTTTATGCTATAGATTCACGGTAAATCTCGACACTACTGGCTGATTGACAACGTAAGATCAATACGTTCTAAGAGATTGTCCATACCAAGAGGTCTTAGGAAGCGATATCAACAAACCAGTCCTATCCTATAGATCCGAACTGGTTCATAGGGTGTCATTGGAGCGTACCGAAAGGCAAGAAACTCGCATCTTTGTTCCGGGAGATCTGTCTTTTTCGACGGCAATGCTGAGTTCGCAGCTCGCATCATGATTGGAGAGGAGCACTTTCTATTAGATTCAATGGGCTGAAATACATTCATTGGCGATGAGCGTCTCAAGGTTGGGCCGAACTGGATTCACTCAATTTGGAATTGCTCAAGACTGAGGTGAGAAAAACATGTCGTGTGTGTGATTGATGCTATTGCCACAAGCAGCTCTGCAACATTGCTTGATGAAGTAAAAGTAGAGCCTCAATCGAATTAACGATTATAACGATAAATAGCTGCACAAAAATCAAGAAATTAGTTTGGTGTGGAATCAAGAACATAATTGCCAGGCAAGATCTTCGGGTTGGTATGGAATCAAGAATTGATGTTGTTTGTCACACCAAGAAACAGATAATCCATTATTGAGAAAAACATCCCCTGTCGAAATTTATGCAGAGATCCTCGGTATACCCTACATGAAGATGAGCTGTCAGAGCAACTGCTGTTGGAAAATTAAGAATTTAGGTTTGAGTATATCCTCAAGAGATCACAAGCAACAACATACACACAAATCCAATTGTAAGGCTACTTCGCAATCGCAAAGTTTCTGCAAATTGCTTTGCTGCTACTAGCATCAAATGTCGAGCAGATAAAATTTAAGAGGTGATTAAAGAGACCAGGATCAAAGAGTCGTTTACCTTAAGATACGAGTCGACCGCTCCGTAAAGTCCATCATCACAAGTCCTTGCAGATTCAGGCGACGCCTCGGCCAGCACTTGAAACTTTGTCAATGAGAGGTTTCTGTCTCTGGACACCTCGGTGAGATAATTGTCCACTAGTCTAGCCACTCTCATCTTCGCATTTTGCTTGTTAACTTGTTAAGCACCGTCGTCGCCGTGCTTCTCCAAGGACGACTGCCAGCTCGAGCTCAAGCCCTCCGTCTGTTCCTGGACCGGAAAATGCTCCAGAAGCCTCTGAACTAGATCAACGTTATAAAAAGTCTCGCTCTTATTGTACAATGGGATAAGGAGATCAGCCAAGGTCGCCTGTTCGAATTGCATGCCAACCCGTTTCTCTAACTCAGTAGCTAATGCAGGAGCCACTTTCAACATGTTCGCCATTCGTAAAAGCCGGAGAAGGAAGCTACACGTGACGCTGTCCTTCTGCGAAGCAATTATACTGATAAGGCTCTCTATGATCATCCTCTGGTCTTTGGCCTGAACCGTCGAAGGTTCATCCTTAGCTCCGGCCACGACCATGTGAAGCCCGCCTTTCCAACTAATGCTTCCACTGCTGCTATGGCTGTTCCCATTGTTGCTTCCTTCTTCTCCTGTTGCTGCTCCATCTCTTATCAAACCTGGAAGCCACTTCGCCGCTGGCTTCCATATTAATGCTTAGCTCTTCTAGTCTTTCCTTCTCGGTGAGTTCCAAAACGCCACATTTATTGATCTTCAACTCCTCAAGCTGGATTATATCATTCGCAATTGAGGCTGGAAACAAAGAGGTGAGGCTTTCGCATCTGAAAATGCTAACATAATATAGACACTAGAATTTAACTTGACGGTGGAGTTCCTTATCCCATATACATTTTAGCTTATTGCATTCTTGCACCAAAAGCAATATTGTTGTGTCGGTAGCTACCAAGGTGGCTGACGGAAAAGGATTCCTGAAAAACAAATCGATATTTGAACGATTGAATACCAAATAAATACGGAAATAGGCCCAATGATACATGTAACATCGATCGAAAGACATATCACAGACAAATATACCTTATTTGTAACGGATTAAGTACTTGTTGCAGTCTTAAAAGAATTAATCGAAATATTGGAGTTCCGTTCTTTAAGAGTGTTCACTGTTGTTAAAGGGAAAGTATGTTCTGTCTTTTACAATTAACGTTCCCCTTTTCCTTTTTCTTTTAATATATAGCAATTATTTTCACTTAAAAAATAACTATCTTTCTCTGTTATGAGCCCTCCCCTAATGGGCCGGGTTTGGCCCAACATAAATGGACGGGCTTAGCTTGGCCTAATCAATAAAAAAACCCATCATCTCCCACTCGCACATGATGAGCTGAACAAAATTCTTTCTTATCTTCTCTATAACATTCATACCAATAAATAATTTATGCGACCAACATACTTCAAGAGCTCATTGCGATACATCTGTTAGGAATATATAGCAATTCAAAATAGGCATCACGATTTAAAGTAGATAACGTATACAATACCCTAGATGAATCGATTACATTTATATCTTTTTCGATCTCTTTTCAATTATGATATATTGTAATCACAATTATGATTATCCCAAAATAATTATAATTGGTCGACCATTTAATACACGACTACAATGTGATATGCCAAACTAGATTTTCCCTTTTCCTTGAAACTTTCAGTTTTAGTTCATCTTACTTTTCTAGAATTGTCCCATTAGGTCGAATAAATTCATGATCATTGATAACGTTCTAAGATAACAAATATTGAATAGAAATCTTGAGAACAGATATAACTCATGAGAGCACTTGATTAAGGAACTATTTTCCTTAAAAGTCTCATACGGCATAAAAGTTGAAATCAAAATTTTTGCCACTCTTATTGATTGTCTCGTGCATACATAATATGAAATACGTATTGTACTATTAACTAATTTTCCATAAAGCATATGTCTTCACTTTCAATACTATACAGATGATAGTTCAGACATATTTAATGTCTAACTTGAGTTCACATATTCACTCTTTCAAAGAATCCATCAAAACTCATATCTAATATCAAAAACAGATAAAGTAAAATATATGGATTATTTTCTTTTCGAATATAATAAATATTAGGTATTCATCTTAACATTTTGTTAATGCGATATCTATATTTTAAACTTGAGTTTTCGATTATTATCTAGATAATAAGCTTAAAAATTATCTTATTTCTATTTATCATATAATAAATAGAGATGATTACCCATGTGAGTATGCTAATCTCTTATCTATCTAACATACTTTCTCAATATATAATGCACTTAGCATTAGAATGCATAGATGTCAATCTAAAAACTTATAGACATTAATAACAAAAGACAACTTCATTAAATATGAACATTTAGAAAAAATATAATATTCAGTATATCAGCCTCTACATAATTCTAGAGATCTTATATGGCCACTAAACACATCTTTAGGTATTGTTTCATCATAAGATCTATTATCATTTTATATGTAGATATGTATGGCAAATTCACATTTTTTTGTACAATCATATACTTGACAAAGTTATACTTGGTATTTATATATTTGGTCATGCCATAATATTTTGAATCCTTGGTGCATGCTATCGCTGTTTGACTATCATAATTAATCAATAATGAGTTTGCAATATCCTTAATAATACATAAATGATTCAAAAATCTTAAGCCAAATGCCTTCTTATTGCTACTGATAATGCTACAAACGTGACTTCTATCGTGGATAGGCTATACATGTTTGTTTCTTACTGTGCCAAGATATGGCACCATTATTCAGTAAAAAAATCCAAAGATATATTTCATTTCATCTAAATCTCCTCTCCAATTAGTATTTAAATAGATTTCAGGGAAAAGTATTAGAAAAAGTCCTAAATCTTTTGTATTTGTGCCAATTTAGTCACAAACCTTTTTTTGGTGCCAATTTAGTCATAAACCTTTCATTTTGTGCCAATTCAATCGTTTCCGGCTAATTTTGGCCGGATTTTGCCAACTGGGCGTCGGTCGGCTGACGTAACACGATTGGTGTTGACATTGACAACTTTTAATAATATTTTAAATTTATTTTATTTTATTTTTTCATTTTTCCTTCTCCTCCTCCTTTCTCCAACCATTTGCTAGACCTCGGCGACCGACCAGAGGTGACAGTTGGCAAGGCTCTAGCCCTTGCTAGTGGCCACAAGGGCGAGCCTTGCTAGCCCAACATGAGGCTACCCTTGTGGCTAAGGCCTTGCTAGAGGCTGGGTGAGGCTAACCCTTACTAGATCAAGCAAAGTGGAACCTCGCTAGTGGTCAGCAACTGACTGGAGGAAAGAGGAGAAGGAAAAAGAAAAAATGAAAAATAAAATAAAAATAAAAATAAAAATTCAAAAATATTAAAATATTAAAATATTATTAAAAGTTGTACACATCAACACCAATCGTACCACATCAGTCGACCAATGCCCAATTAGCAAGATCCAGCCAAAATTAGTCGGAAAGGACTGAATTGACATCAAGTGAAAATATTTAGGACTAAATTTGGCACCAAAAAAGATTTAGAACTAAATTGGCACAAATGCAAAAGATTTATGACTTTTTTTTAGCACTTTTCCCATAGATTTCAAGCCATAGATCCTTTTCTTGATAATGCAGTGAATAATCAGCAGTTCCTTTCAAAGACCTCAATATTCTTTTGATGATTGTCCCAATGTGCTTTACTTGGATTAGATTGGTGCCTACTTACCATTCCAATTGCAAAATATATATCAGGTCTTATACACATCATAGCGTATATTAAGATTCCAATAGTACTAGCATAAGGAACATATTGCATTTATTTATTCTCTTATGTAGTCTTTGGACACAGTGTATGGCTCAATCATTTACCTTTGTAATAGGAGTACCTATGAATTTGTAGTCTTGCATGCGAAATCGTTCAAGAATCTTGTTTGTATAGGTCTTTTGCAAAAGAAATAATGATCTCTTTGAACAATCTCTTGAAATCTTAACTTCAAGAATATATACAACCTCGCCAATGTCTTTTATCTCAAAATTGGAACATAACTAACTCATAACAGTATTAACAAAATTTATATTGCTTTTGATAATCTGTATATCATTAACATATAATAATATGATTACAAATTGATCTTTGAATCTTTTGATATATACGCAATTATCATCATTAATCATTGTAAAACCATATGCCATTATGGTATTATGAAAACTTATATACCATTGTCTCAATAACTACTTAAAGCCATTTATTGATCTCAAAAGTCGACATAACTTTTACTCTTGACCTTTCGAAATGAAACCAATGAGTTGTGCTATATAATTTTTATTTTTCAATTCTCCATTGAGAAAAATAGTTTTTACATTCATTTGATATAGTTTAAGATCCATACTGATCACTATTGTTAGAATAAGACGAATTAAGGTAAATTTCACTACATGAGAAAATGTTTTCCTATTAATTATACCCATTTGCCATAAAACGAGCCTTATATCTCTCTATTAAGCCATCATTTTTACGCTCTATTTTGAGAATTCACTTGTTCCTGATGGTTTTTCGTCTTTTTTAAAGATTAACCAGTTTCCAAACATTGTTTGATTTCATTCACTCCATTTATTCTTCTATTACACACATCCATTTTTCCTTATTATGGCAATTTAGAGCATCATTTACATTCCTTGACTCATGTTCATCTCATGGAACAACTATGAAAATTTCCTATTCAATGTCAAAATTGTCAATTGGGAAATACTCTTATGACTTGTTCACCGTATGTGAGATTGTACACTTTACACATTATTCTCCATTATGCTCTTACTCAGATTAGATAATGATGATATCGTCTCATCAGGTGGTTATAATTGAGATTGGGTCAAATTTAATTCATCAATTCTCATATTACCCCAACTTGGATGAACTCTATTAAGTTCATCATTTTGATCCCAGATTTCAAATAAGGAGTAGTCCTTACTTGTTTTGCCTTTCTTAAGAAATTCATTCTCTAAAAATGTGATATCTCGTAATTCAAATTCAATTGTACTCCCACTTTCCTGGTCACTTATAAACGCATACCATTTCGAGTGTTTTGAGTATCTTGTAATAATACTCTTTTTGCCTCCAAGACCAAATTTCCCAAACTTATTAAAGAGGATCGTGAGTATAAGCAGTACAACCCTATGGTTTAAGAAAACTTAAGTAAGGTTTTCTACCTATATATAACTCATACAAAGTAGAAGTAACTAATTTGGAAAGTACATAGTTAAGTATATAAGCAACAGTTAACAAAGTATTACCCCAAAAAGTGATAAATTAGTTAGAAAGCATCATCATGGACCAAACTATTTCCAATAGGATTCTATTTTTCCTTTCCGCAACACCATATTATTGAGAAGTATAAGGGATAGACAACTATTTTTCTATTCATTTTTCATTGCGTAAATTTCTAAATTCATCAGATAGATATTCTTGATTTTGATCGGATCTCAATATTTTTATTTTCTTATCTAGTTGATTTTCTACAAAGCTCATAAATTTCTTAAAACAACTTAATGTTTTAGATTTATGAGAAATCAAATAGGCATGTTAAGATTGAGTACAATTATATATAAACGTGACAAAATAAATAGCCCAATGCCTTACTCTCACATTCATTGCACTATATATGTCAGAATAGATTAATTACAAAAGAAATTCAACTCTTATAACTTTTCCAAATAGTTTTCTTGTCGTTTTCTATACTAGGCAATGCTCACATATGCGCAAATTAACTTTTTTAATATTGCCCAACAAACCCTTTTTGGTTAGTCTATTCATTCGTTGTTGGCCAATATGACCAAGTTTAGCGTGCCACACATTCATATCATTATTACATGAATTAGAAGATGTGAAGAAGGAAAAACAAACATTAACATTATTATAGTCAACATCCAACATAATAAACTATCTAGAAGATAACCACAACTGTAGTAATTTGTATCCAAATTCAAATCCATACCATTATTATGTAAGTTTAATTTGAAAACGAATTTAACCAATACTAACATAAACACTAAATTTCAACGAAACCCAAAGTATAAGGTACATCATGTAGGAACAAAGTGCATCCATCATGTATATTTAATCGGTAAATGACAATCCATCTTACTTCAACTTTAAAATTGTTCCCTACATAAATCAATTTCGTTCCAATCGAAACTCGTCGGAACTTTACGAAGGCATCTTTATCCTCCACTACATGGTTTGTTACTATCGAATCTACATTCCACAAAAAATTAGATTTAGTTAAAAATATAGAATTTGATACATAAGTAAAGCTTTCAAGAATGCAAGGGATTTTTACTTTCTTTGGCTCGTTACAATTGCCAGCATGGTGACCCTTCGGCCACAATTATAACACTTCACCATTGATATTCTCTTCATATAATGATGTTTTCCTCTCTTATGTTAGTCGACTATTGGTTTCTTACTTGAAGGGCTCAATCCAATGCCTTTCCACCTTTTGAACGAATCGAGGCGTTTGCGCTTGGAGCTTGAAGCCCCCTTATAAACTAGAACTAGCATAACAAATATCTGTTTTCAGCTTAACCGTCAAGAGGCGGTCCTCTGTCAACTTAAGGTGGCAGTTCTCTATTAGCTTAAGGTGGCACACAATATTCTCAAGTTCTCCTATAACTTGATTAAGAGCTTCTAGTGCCTATTACTTTTCTTGCACATATTGAATTCATATTAATTATCTTATAATTCTCATCATTCAATATCTTTCCCTGTCTAGTTCTGCTATTATGTTCTTAAAAGATGAAGCCATTACATTTAAACATTTCAAACATATTTGCACAAATTATTAATGTATAATATTTATGCATTTATATACATAAACTAATCATGGTAATAAATAAGATCAATTAGGGCTTTAGAGTCGAAAGGTCACTTTGTTTTTAATCATCATCCAAAAATCCTAATTTGAAATTATCATTAATATAATCATTTACACAAAATTAAGTTCACCAAAGTCACTAAAATTTTCTTGAACTTCACAAATAATTATAAATTAAAATAATAATTAAACATTCCTTTTTTTTTTTGTCAGTCCTATGCTAATTCTACTATAATTCTCACTCTCAGATTTTTGCCCTGCCATTTACACAAAGCAATATGTTCAGTAGTAAGATATCAACAGCAACATGAAAAGAAATATTTAAACCTAAAATATCTCAAATTAATATAAGAAAAATAATAAATAAATAAATTTAAAAATACTCATTTATCTCATAAACAAGAAAAGACTCTTCTAATTTCTTAGAAAATTCCTCTAAGAATTTTAAAGGCACATTGGGCAATCACGGAAAGACCTTCAGACTCATCTAAGGCGCATTCATTCCTCGCCAAGTGGCACTCAACCCGAGGGTTGAAGCTTTCGTTGCCTCAATTTTATAGTATTATCACACAAAAGCCACTACAAGTTTCTTATAATCTGAGATGACATTGACCTCCCATAACCGATTTAACATTGCGTGCCATTCAGATAGAAGTGCATTCATTAAGGCCAGCACCTTATGAAAATCCAACATAAGATAACCATTCTAAATAATTCATTGTATCACTAGGTTAACCTTGACCATATGTGACATTATATCACTGTTATTCCACCGATAATTAGTTAATTCTATTATCAGCTTTTCAAGTCTTGTCTTCTATTCATCCGTTTTTGAGAATATAGGTATGCACACAAAACGCATCATTGTTCCTGTAATAAATGAAGAACAAGAGAGATTACATATAATCCATAGAGAATATAATTGAATAATATATATATATATATATATATATATATATATATATATATATATATATATATATATATATATATATATATATATATATATATATATATATATATATATTTGTCAACAGTTAATGCCGATCAAGTTTGATCAATGCCAATCAACGGCCAGTCAATGATCATAATGATTAGGTCAGATCATTGGGTCAATCGGGTCGGTCAATTGGTCAGGTCAATCGAGGGGCAAAATAGTAAATTTTCAAAAAAAAAATGAAGGGGTAAAGGAGTAAACTCATGGTAGGTGCATGCTGCCTGGGAACACACATGCAGTGATGTCCCTACACCTTCCAACCACACGTGAGGATGCATTCGGCGGCCCCCTATGGCGTGCCACCCATTATTTTTCTCATCTCGACGAGAACTACAACCTTGCACTTTTTAAAAATAAATTTTGATTTACAGAAAATCAAAAAAGAGGGGTGTATAGTTATCAAGTGTCAAGATTTTCATTAACGGGCATTCGTGGGCGACAATTCTCAAAATTTTAGCAAAAAAACCAAATATAAATGTCAACAATGATCGGGAAACATAAACATTATAGCTCTGATACCAAAGATGGAAAATAGATTCTTGAAAAATGAAGCCAATACTCAAACGATCGAATACCGAAAACAAGTACAAAAACGAGCCCGGGGATACATATAACACCGATCAAAAAGCATATCACAAAGGCAGACATACCTTATTTGCCACAAATTAAGTACTTGTACAGTCTCAAAAGAATTGATTGAAGTCTTGGAATTCTATTCTTTGAGAGTGTTCCCCATTGTTAAAGGGAAAAAAACATATGTTCTGTCTTTTATAATTGACATTCCCCTTTTCTTTTTTTCTTTTTATATATAGCAGTTATTTTCACTTAAAAACTAACTACTCTTTCTCTCTTATGGGCCCTTCCCTTACAGGCTGGATTTGGCCTAACATGGGCGAACGGGCTTGGCTTGGCTTGGTCCCACCAATAGAAAACCCATCAGTGGTAGAGTACCTGGTGGCTCCGATTGGTTGTCAATGCCGCTACATGATATTCTTTGACGGCCACGTTCGCCAACTGGATGAAGTTGAGAAGCTAGGGGACGGAAGGGATAGGGCATAGCATTCCATCGATGCAGCTCGAAACAATGTGAAGCGGATCAAAGCCGACGTCCAGAGATTAATGAAAAACGTGGAGACTATTGCCAACAAGGCACGCAATGTGTTAGATTACGACAAAAGAGCTAAGAAAACTTGCTTTTGTGGGTGGCTTCCCAACCTAAAGGCATGTTATCATCTCCGTAGGGAGGCGAGGACGACAGTCTAGGCCATCCGAAAATTCATTCAGGAGGGTTGATTTGAAAGTGTCTCCTACGAGGGTGCTCTACCGAAGCAAGTCGTTGGCACTTTCGACGTGAATACGTCTGCTAGTTATCGGGGCTGACACTATCAAGTCAAGAGCTTCCTTCCTAGAAAAAATAATGCATGCACTAAATGATGAGAAGTTCAAAGTGATTGGGGTCTACAGGCCTGCTGGCGTGGGAAAGACTACCTTTTTGGAGGAAGTCGATAAGAAACTCAGAAGCGAGAAGAGATTGTTTGACATAATCGTCAAAGCGAAAGCATCGCAGACTCAAGACTTGAAGAAAATCGAAGATGATATTGCTTATGCCTTCGGTCTAAATCTGAAGGATGAGCCAAGCGAAGAAGGAAGAAGAGATCGTCTGTTTCGGAAAGTACAAAGCAATTTGATGAAGAAGGTTCTCATAATAATGAATGATCTGTGGGACGAACTTGATTTGAAGGCGATCAAAATTCCTTTGGGGGAGGAGAGCAACAGATGCAAGTTGTTGCTCACATCGAGATTTGAAAATGTGCTGAAGCGAAAGATGTGTGCTTGAAACATTTCATCTTAAAGGTTTAGAGGACGACGAAGCTTTCAGACTATTTGAAAAAACAGTCGGCAACAGGCTCAAAGACAATGAGGAATTGCAAGCAATAACAGCTTAAGTGGTCAAGAAACTTGTAGGTTTGCCTCTTTTGATTATCTCTGTCACACACAACTTGAAACATCGGGGTGCTCGTCGTCTCCTTCCATCTATTGCAAAACAAAAAGAAACTGAAGATTGGATGTAAACTCTAGGTTATCAAGGCTTGATAACACCTCTAACCTCCAACACGTAATCGAGACTCCGCTGCCGGCCCACCACCTACCCGCAGGCTACCCCTAGCCCACAACACGCCCACCACCCGCATGCCCGTTGCACGCCCGCCGCACGCCGAGAGGTGATTTATGCAAATCCATTACTTCTTTGGTAGAATAAAGAAGTAACTTCTGAAGCATCTGTCGAGAGGTGATCTATACAAATCTGTTGAATAAATATTAATACTTTGCAACAAAGCACTACAATAGTATAGCAGAAACATAGTACTCTTGGGATGATGAATAAAAATGAATGCCTTGTAGGACTATATAAAGTTACATATATCACGACCCCAACTCCATTCCTAGGGTTATGAGCAACAAGGGTTATTTTCGCGACGTCTTAGGCACGTCACCATCCCATTTCTTTTTTACATTTGATTTAAGAACATGCGGAAGCGTACATACAACCCAAGACAACAACAAACAACCAAAAGAACAACCACTTATAAACACACAATTACATTACATTTATAAGCCATTCCATTACGGGTCGTATATTTACAACCACTACATCTTCTATGTTCAAAAGGCCGAGGTAAATCTTAACTCCTCTAATGAGATTGTAACTCCTCAATGCTTACAATTCTGAAAAATAACGAGGTGAGTCATGGACTCAGTAAGTAAAACCTCTAATTCTCTACTAGGATGACAACTTGTCATCAAATCTAGCATGAACAGTATTAGTATTATGATATCGATGGCAAATCAATAACAATATTACTGCTTCACCTCAACCACACATATGTATTCCTTCGGTGTAACTTCCATGCATGCTTACCTTCGGGTTATCCATGAACACATCAAGTCAAGTAGTAATAAACATACCGACATACATAAAAAGTTCATTAATATACATCCTGCCTCAATCAAGTCATCCCAGCTCAACCAAAGCATCAAGTTTCAAGCTAAGCATTCTGGCTAAACCAGAGCATCCCAGCTCAACCAAGGTATCCCAAGGCTAGCTCACTTGAGGCATCCAGGCTCAACTAAGGCATCTTGTTCTCACAAATGAGGCATCGCCACCAACGCTATGTAGCGACAGTCTTCTTCTTTCATTTAATGATCACATATCATGTGTCATACAAACCAGTTTATTATCTTCCATCTTAACCATACATGAGCAAACCATACAAAATGGACCCGCAACATAAAAACGACTACTCATGAGTAGGCACACAACTAAGGCTCAATGACATAGCATATCGCCCTAGCCAAGGGTTATGAATTCTACTTATCTTCGATAAACCTCGATAAATTATAGGTGGCTTTACCAATAGAGGTGTCACGCCCCGAACCTCGAGCGTGAGCAACATCCCACCATGGTCATGCAAATGCGACATTTCTAGTTAGTGTCGCCAACCCCATTCATTTATTATTACGCAAGCGGAACATATTATAAAACCCATGACAATGAAATACAGGATAGAAAAGTATGAAGCAAAACCACAACATAACACTTTCATGATTCAACAGAATTACAAACAAAGGTCTACGGCCAAAAGTCTACAAAAGACCGGCTCTCAAAAAGGAACTATCCTACAACCTACAAGTCGAACACGCTCTCCAATCCTTATGAGTTCACCTCTGCAACTTCTCAAGGCCAACCAAAGATATCTGGCCGCTCCGTCTACTAGGGACCTGAAATTTTAATCCCACAACAGGGATGAGACATTGTCTCAGCAAGTTCAACCCCCTAAACTCCTATTAGAAAGAAAATATGCCCCGGGTGGCCTAGCCACATCACACAAAGAACTTACCTCATCTCAGTTCCTTCCTGCAGGTTAGCACAATTCAGATCACTCAATCATAGATAGTAATAGGAACTTAAACCACTGGAATGTCAACAATATCATTTCGAACGACCACAGGAGTCCGGATTATAAGACCAAACCGTTATGACACGTCACATACCATGCCATGCGATTCCGTCCCATAATCCGACCCGTCAATAACACTCAGCATGTGATCCAATTGATATTCACTACCACACAAGGGCATAACCTACTCACAGTTCAGCTATCTACTAGCATATAGCCAGGTATCGCCTCCCCACCTCGGAGTGCGGCTTCGTCAGTACGTTGACGGCATTCCCGAAGGAGCATGGGCCCAGAATCTACTGCGACCCGCAACCACTACGTGGGCATCCCATATAGGGGCAAGTCCAGCTCAACAGCCTAGGACGATTCATCTTAATTATCACACAGCCAAATCACACTCGGCCCCAGGGCACTTTGCATTTCACTCAATGCTTCCACTTAAAATAGTGATCCCGGCCATTTTTTTTCATATTAAAAAAATTCTAGAAATTACTCACGTGTGTGGGGACATGCTAATTTCGAATCAAAAAGCCAATATCTCACTTTTTCAAACCCCACTATTTAATATAATCATTAAAATCCAATTTTTGCATCAAAACCCGACACTTGGGTTTTTATGAATAAAATCCCTATTTACCACAATCAACAATCAATTTGCCACATCCATTCATCAAATTTAAATTCTAAATGCACAAAGAAGCAAAGAATCGCACGAAATTCTGAGAGAATAAGGTACCGACGAAATTTTCGAAATTTAATAAATAATTAAATTTATTCCGAAAATTAATTAGATAATAATATCCATATTTTTCACAATCCACACTCAATTTATAATATCCAACCATCAATTTCAAAATCCGAATACACAACAGCGATCAGCACAAAATTCTGAGTAAATAAGGTAAGAAATAATTTTCAGTTTTTTTTTTCAATAAATAATAATATTTTAATAATTTCGTAATATAATATATTATTAAAAATTCCAGAATTTCGAAATATTTAAGTAAATCAAAAATAAAACCCTATTATGTGCCATCAAGGTTTATTATTAAATAAACTCTCTTAACATTAATTAAACATGCTTTAAATTAAACAAATCTCTTAATCTAAATCACAATCGAATAAACTAAACTAATCACCTAAGCTTACTTAACTTAGACTAAGCACACTTAAGACATCATTAACCCTCTAATCAAGATTTAGTGAGTTAAACTCACCAGAATCGCTTTCTAACGAGTCCCCGGCGAAGAGGACGGCGAGGCCGTCGACAAATCTCCTCGAGGCGACGCCAAAAGAGGACTGTAAGGCACCCAAAACGGGCCTTGAAGATCCGACTAAGGCTGGAACTCTGGTGGCTGCTCCTTGTTGGTCGAGGGTGCTCTAGTCACCGGTTGGGCGCGGGACCGGCGGAAACGAGCGGCAGCAGCTCGTTCGGGTAGAAGCGGTGACTCCGGCGGCCAGGCAGGACCTCTGATGGTGGCTAGCGACCAAGGACAGAGGCGGACGACAGAGCTGGAGGGTCCTGGTCGCACTAGCAACGGCTGAGTCAAGCGCGAGCCATTCGGTCGTGCAAGCAGAGGAGAAGCGGCACTGGCGACGAGCTAGCTTCGGCTGGCTCATGGTGGCTCTCTGACGAGCTAGACGACCAAGAACAGCGGCTGACAATGATGATGGAAGCTCGGGGGCGCTCAGGCTGCAGCAGAACGACAAGCTGGCCGGCGAGGCGCATGCGGATGGGCGACGACCGCGATGGCGACAGCTCCGGCGACAAGCGACGGCGTTGAGCGGGCGAAGGAGGCGGATGAAGGGAGCGTCGCGGCTGCTGGTCCAACCGGTCGAGCTCCTCTCTCTCTCCTCTTTTCAAAACCCAACAAGCTCCCTTGATTCAAGGAAGAGGATGATGGTGATAGCCCACATTTCCAAGAGCAAATCCTCACCCTCCACTTGTCAACATCATAGCCACTCTTGCCCCACACCAGTGATGTCATACTCCACTAACTTAATCCTCCACAACCTCTTCCAATGGGTGCAAATTTCATTTTCCGCCGATGCATAAAATCTTGTACATTAATTTCTTCAATTCTATTCAATTCTCTTCCAATTGAGTCCAATTGAAGTCCATAAAATTAATTCAATGTCACCACACTTCAATTCACATTTTCACTTGTCCGTAGAATCAACTTAAGTCCCAAAAGCGCGACCAAAGGCGAGCCTACTAATTTCTCAAGTCAAATTAGACATTCTCTGATTATTTTGTTAAAAAACTCGGCTTGCATGAAAAATCTTCCAAAGATGAGTCAATATTCCTAAAATGATTTGTGACACACCCAGACTTCCAATTTCTGAATTCGATCTCAATTTCACGGTTGATTTCACTCTGGCACAATATTAGCGCGTCATAATCTACTGGGTAACTTTTAGAAATTTTCGTGTATTTGACCTGTGGTTGATCAAGCCACAATGTACATCTTTGACACATCGACGACTCTCGGTTGTCGGGATAATCTCAAGATTTCAAATACGGATATAGGGTACCCAATCAACAGAAAGTCGGTCTAATGTCGATCGACAAGGATTGTGCGATCTTATGGAATCACCCACACTTGATCACATGCCTCTGTCGAGTCGACCTATCTCCGATCTTTAATTGATTTTTAATTGTGCCGTAATAACCCTTGCAGATTAACTCGGTCGAAAGGTCGCTTCCTAGTCAAATTCTCGAGTCTGATGCATTAGAAACTCTTAACGGTTTCACCCGATAGACTAGTTTTCACATGAGTGGCCGACTCAAGGAAAAGAACTATATGCGTGCCAACAAAATGCCCATCTCAATTTATTGAAAATAGAATTGGAAAATCGGGATGTCATAAGAGGGCCATGTGAGACGGTGGCCGAGCAAGGGAGAGAGAGAGAGAGAGAGAGAGAGAGAGAGAGAATGGATGGCAAGGCGAATAATGAGGAGAAGTCCTCCTATTTATACTACTCAGCGCCATCATTACCAAGCTAAATGGTCCATTCTAAATTTTCCAAGTGTTCTGCCTTAAAGTCCTTAGTTGGCAAGTCTATTTGTCCAATGATTGCACCTAAAGAATGAGTTGGACAGCTAAAAGATCTTACTCAACAATGTAGCTTGTAGGCATCATCAATGATGGTCTGCTTTTCACCCTTTCATTAAACTATTTGTATCTTGCATTTAATGAGCATTTAATGAAGTTTGAAGATAAAGCTATGGCACCTAAACTTCTAGGTCATTAATGAGGGTTTTAAGTATCGCTTTCTAATTGGACCACATGTGCACCATCCTTTTCTTGCCCATCAAGGATATTTTTGACTTCATCATAACTTTTGAAAAGTCAAATGACACATCATCCCCTTCATTCAATGAGGGTGTTCTAGAGTTTTCTCTAATTTGTCATTTTCTTCCTCAAGAAGGCGGTTCGGAGAATTCCATTGTTTAAGTTGATTTCGGGGCCGGAAAAGGTATCATTGGGTACACCTCAAAAAACCGAATCACATATTCCCAAGGTTTGGCCATCGTATTTCATGCTCGACCAAATCGTTCCCTTGGACGATCGATCGGCCTAAATGGCGGTCCATTGATCTTTCGGTTGGTTAAGGCCAATCCTAAGGCTATCCATGGCCTAGCACTAAGCCAAGGCACACATGGACCTTAGAATTAGTGACGGAATAGCCGAGTCTATCCTTGAGCTCATTCTAATCAGTACTCGATCCATCCATATGATTGATGGTTGGTGCATCAACGATCCATGATCGGTAATCACTAATTCAAGATTCATTTCTGATCATTAAGAATTAAATAGGGAACGATGCATTTTTGGTCGGAAGACTATCACATTTGATCGAGTCAGATCGTCTGTGTATGGGTGCATAGCCGAGTAGAATCACTCGCAGTTGGGCACTATGACTGGTCGAATTGATCCATGACCATCCGCCGATCAAAAATCATCTCGTAATCAATCTTCGTGATCCAAAAGTCATCTTATGAGCTGATGATCCTATCCCACCAGTATGGTCAGTAGATAATTCACGACTAACACCTCGACCAGTTCGTGGCAAATCGGTCGGTCGGTTAGTCGGTCAGACCATGACTGATTCTTAATTCGTTACTGATCGAACCGATCAATCCCATGGCCAATGGCCCATGGTCGATCCATTCAAGACTTTATGGCCGATCCTCACAAGGTCGGAATTGAGGGTGTTACAATAGAAGTGAGGGATTTGTTTGCATTGATTCGAATGAGAAGGAAAAGTTTTATAAATACTGTAGTCATGTTCAGCTTTACCCAAGTGAAACTCATTCGCCTCTCTTGTTCTCTCAAGGCTGTTCCACTATATTTGTTAGAGATGGCACCTGCCCTTCTTCGACGAGCATTGAACATGATGTTTCAGTTGGCTACAACTCTGGGCATATTCTCTGCAAACATGATAAACTACGGAACCGAGAAGCTCAGGCCTTGGGGATGGAGGCTCTCTCTAAGCCTGGCTACAACACCAGCTCTGTTGATGACAGTTGGAGGACTATTCCTACCAGAGACACCCAACAGCCTAGTTGAACGTGAAAATATTGAGGAAGGGAGACAAGTCCTAGAAAAGAGTAGTGGACCGAGAATGTCAATGCAGAGTTTCAAGACATTGTCAATGCTAGTGAATTAGCGAAGACAATCAAACATCCGTTCCGAAATATTTTCAAGAGAAGAAACGGGCCTCAGTTAGTTATGGCTATTTTCATGCCCACTTTCCAAATCCTGACAAGCATAAATTCAATTATTTTCTATGCTCCGTTGCTATTTTAGAGCATGGGGTTCGGAGGAAGAGCATCCCTTTACTCCTCTGCTTTGACAAGAGCAGTGCTTGCTTCGTCCACGTTTATTTCCATTGCTACAGTTGACAAATGGGGTTGAAGAGCTCTACGTTTATATTTGTTGTTTTGCTCTTTTGTTTATCTATCTATCTATTTTTTTTTCTCCTATTCTACTGTTTATTTTCATTAAATTGGATGCCCAAGGCCACTGGCTGCCCTCACGCCCGCCGCATGCCCACCACTTGCCCATTGAAGGAAGAAATTTTTATATCATTATCAAACGAATTTCTATTCTAAAAATAGAAGTTTTATGTCATTATCAAACAAATTTCTATTCAAAGAATAGAAGTTTTGTGTCATTATTAAACACATTTTTGCTCACATCACTCCTCTTCTTCAGTCGTGAGAGAGGGGCCTGACAATCACGTAAAACCCTATGAACATAAAACATATATGTGCGTGTACGTGGGGTGCACTGTTCGGATTGCGTCACATACGCAGGCGGAATCAAAAATTGACTATGGGCTACTCGAGCCAAGCTCAAGCCGAGTCTGAGCTTACGCTACAATGTTAGCTAACCAAGTTGAGCTCCATAAAAAAGCTAGTTGAGCCGTTGGGGAAGAGCTTGAGGAGTCGAGCTTGAATTGAGTCAAGTCAAGCCGAGCTTGAGAAATTAAGCTCTATCGACTCTATTACGCATCGGTAATTGTACTTGTACGAGTCGTTAATGTCGTTTCTTATTACAATAATAAGTTCAATTGAATTAAATGAATCCAGAATCATAAGTCATGTTGAGTCATATCAGTTTTTTAATCAAGGGATGTTCGTATTAGGAACACGTTTGGATAATAGAATAGGCTTGCTCTTGGTCCCCACCATTTATCACCTTCAACTTTTTCTTCTTTTTTTTTTCAAATCAACGGAAATTTTCATTCATTGCCAAAATGATACATGAAATGATTTATAGAAAATCCTGAAAATCATCAAACAAAGCAAGCTCATATAATTGTAAAACAAACCAAAATCCAGAAATCAAGGTATATTGTCATAGCATGATTGGCGGATGTAAACATACGCCTATCCTACAAGAACAAATTTGTGAATACATCCAAGCAAAAGAGTCAATAGCTGATCACTAAACCGCATGTTGTCATCATGTTAAATGGGAAAAGTATCAAAAGAAATCATAAACATATTACATTGGTACTAATTCGGTCCTAAAACTTTTAATTTGATCAATTTGATCTTGAACCATATTATATTAGTGTCAATTCAATTCATTAGGCCAATTTACGCGGGAACCAATCACACACCATCATCATCATCATGTTAAAAGGGAAAATTACCAAAAGAAATCATAAACCTATTGTATTTTTTCTAATTTAGTTTTAAAATTTTCAATTGGACCAACTTAATCTTGAATTTGTTTATATTGATACCAATTCAATTCAATGGGTCAATTTAGGCAGGAAATTGCTAACACGAATGCCAGTCATTCTACATGGCACGGCTAGCTCCTACATGAACATTATATTCACTTTAAATATTTTATTGAATTTTTTTTTATTAATCTTTCTTTCTTTTCTCTTTTAATTCTTTTCTTTTTTTCCTTATTTCCCTTCAAGTCGCTAGCCTTGAAGATGGCCCTCGCCCTTGTCGGTCACAGGAAAGGCCAGCCCCTCGTTGGCTTTCGTGAGGGCCAGTGAGGGTTGGGCAAGGCCACCCTTGCCAGATCCAACAAGGGCCAACCTCACCTAGGCAAGGTCCCTCACCATTACTAGAGGCCGGCAAGGGTTGGGCAAAGGTTTAGTTTTCTAAACATCAGAGCAGAATACTACTCAAGCTGGATAGACACAAAGGAGACCATTATGGCAACAACAACAACAACAATCAGGATGCCCACGGCTACCACCAATCTAGAGGCCCCTCCTCCTTGCGATCGCCAAAGGCCGGCCAGGCCCATTGTCGGCCTCTAGTTAGGGCCATGTGGTGACCTCTAACAGCCATCACGGATAGGAGTGAGCATGGCTCTAAGTTCAAAGGAGAGATGATTCAGTTCCCAGTTCCACTTGTATAGGAACCACTTGAAAAGAATGCACCATCCATTTAAAAAAAATAGGATAGTGAAGTTTCAATCAAGAAATTAAGTGGAAACTATAAATCTAATTTCAGCCATTTTAGCAAAGCACCTTTTAGCGGAATTGAATCGATATATCCCACATATTTCGCCCAATTACAGGGGGACGGAGATCACGATTTTTCTGGAAGAGAGGGCTAAAAATCCGCGAGTTTTAGGGTATGAACTGAGGAAGCCTTTTGCAGAATAAAAAGGCGGGGACACGCACTCACGGGGGATTATCGCATAAAAAGAGAGCGTAGAGAAAAGGAGGGAGAACGCTACTGCGGGATACATGTTCAACCAGAAGATACATGCTGCATCGTTCATGTCACCGTTGTCGTGGGTCTATCTTGTTAAGATGTGTGTAAGTTATATTAGAAAGAAACTCCATATTGGAGAATCGGTATAATGTAAAACGGTTAATGCATTATAATTGACTCATAACTTATTAACTTAAACTTTTGAATTAAAGTACATCGAAGAATTGGTATACTATAGAATGATTCATGTATTCTAGTTATCCCATAACTCATTGGTTTAAATTTTTGAATATTGGTTTAAGCTTTTGAATGAAAGTTGACCCAATTGAAAAAGTTGACAAACTCAAACTTTGGACTCTTTCTTATTAATCTCTCTAAGTAAAGGTATCTTTGCTGCAAGCTCGCAACACGTCGTCTGAAGCCCCCATGTTGCCCGGCTGTTCCCGAATTTGATAGCCCAGACAGCAGTTCCTCAGCGACAAGGCATTGTTGATTTGTTCCCTCTTAATCCTCAGAGATAGTGCAATTTGTCGTACCTATTGTCCAGGTTTGATACTTAGGCTTTATTTATTTAGCAAAAAATAAAATCACTTAGGCCCCACATCACTTGCAGGCATATCTCCATTTATTTCGCCGAAAATGAAAACGTTTAGGCCCTACATCATATATGCAAGGCATATCTAGAAAATTCATGAATACTTAAGTATTCAAACCTGGAAAACACGTATGACAAATCGCATTAGGAATTACCATCCTGAAGGGGAATTTATGCAGATTGGCTACATTTATGAAAATAAAAATCCTTTTGGATAATTCAAGGATAGTTATTGAGTTTGCTAGCCTTTGACAATTGCAGAAAATTTTTGTTAGGCATTTTCCTTGATAATCATCAACTATCAAAACCTTAGATTCATGAGCATCCTAATCCCTAGAGACAATCTAAATATAGAACATTACAAATAAGAATGGATTGCAAAGCCTCCACTCATGTCAAAAAGAGACGACACTCGATCGTGTCGCTAATAAGTGGATTCAAGTAAACATGAAACTGCATCCACCCTGAAACTAAACTTTCTCCATACAGCTAATTGGAGCTTAAGCTCGGTGCCAACTGCCTCATAAAGGTCAGACAGCACCTCACACATACTGCTTAAAAATCTAGTCCGAGCTCTCACATGCAACAAGAATGTTAGTCTGCTCGTCACACATCAGTCTCATCATACTGCTAATTCAGTTGTCTCAAGTATTAGCATCCTACTTTCAATTTGATGTTACAAGCGTGCAAGAGCCATATATGCATGGGTTGAGGTTACCATTGAACTCCCCACAGTGTATCCCTTTTATTATAAGTCAAATTTTCCACAAAAATATCATCAACAAACCTTCAGACACAATAGTACCGAGGACTCTCAATGACGAAACATTATGTGTAGAGGAAAATATGAGTACCACCGTACCAAGGGACTATCTTAGAGCATATCAGTTCTTGGCTTTCCTCCTCAACAGATCTTGCAGGGGCAGTCCATTGATCTTAGCAGCCAGTATGAAGTCATTTTCTGTCAATCCACCTGATAAAAACACAAGCACAATTTCATGCATGGAAAACTAGGAAGAAAAATGGCAGAAACCCAAATTTTCAGAAAGGCAACTTAAGGTATGCCTTGGGTATTTCAGCAGACAAGATTAACGAAAGATAGGAAGGCATTTCATGTATCTCAAATGATTAAACTTTCTTGAGAAGATCTGACAATGGAAATAAAATTCAAATTTTGGTTTATACTAACTGTACAAATCAGGCAACATATTGATTGTCAATTATTTTCCCTTTCATACCAAAATGAAGAATTCTCATCAAGTTTAAAGAGGGGAAAGAAAAGTTCACCGTTAATAGAACAACGAATTTCACACAAATGAATTCAGCACAAGAATGTAGTATTACACTCACAAAAATCTTAAGGAACCAAGCAAGATAAAAGCAACATTTTCCTTCACTGACGAGGTTAATAATGCAGCTCTTACAAAAAGAGAAGAGTCTTTTGGTTACTGTTGTTCATGCTGTTGTCAACAACTCAACTAATGCCAGTACATCAACATGGAAAGCACAGAGAGAGCAAAAGAGGGGAGGGGAAAATATAGAAATAAGAGCAAGTTCTCACCAACTGCATGCGTCCATATTTCAATAGTAACATTATTCCATCCAACAAGATGCAGATCAGGATGATGACCTGCATTAATACATCAAAGTTACTCACATGTCAATAATATTGTCTACTCCACAGCAACACTAAATAATAAAAGAATAAACTCATTATCATTTAGTCAACATCAGAGACCTTCTGATTCTGCAACTTCAGCTACAAGCCTGAACAATTCCAGTCCTTTAAGGAAACTCTTCACTTTCCAAGAACGATTCAGCTTCAGAACACCACTTTCATTCACCAGGTTCCAATCAGGTACCTATCGACAGAATCAACTACTAAGAGGATTCCTTGGGGCAACAATACAGAAACGGAAAAAAAACACACGAAAAAAAACCTTAGAAATTAGTTCATTGGCAGTTTCTTCAGTCATGGGCCTCAGGTCCTTTGCATTGCATGGTACACACTTTTTTGCCGAAAAATCTATGCAAAGATCACAATATCTTAGAGAAGAAGAAACTGTATAAACTATCATATAGAGATTATAACAGATAGAAGTGAGGCATTTATAATTGCAAGCAACTTTTTAGATGGTGCTCAATTCAGTGCTAATTGTAGTGCTTCACTTTTCCTCTAGCTGGCACAAATTAGGGGAACTCTTCCCTTTAAAATTTTGCATTGTAGTTTTTTGGCACTAATACTTCATCACATACTACACCAGATGCAAGAGACTATTCAATATACATGAAAGTAATATCCAGTTTCTGATTAAAAGATACAGCCCCTCAATCGATAACTTGAAATTGCTCGATGTAAATGGTATATGAAAACAACTGTTTTAAAAAGTCATCTTATATCACCCCGATAGTCCAATACAAAAAGTAGCTTACTAGAAGCTTCTCTCTCTCTCTCTCTTTCCCTTTTTGGAAGAGTTTTAGAAGAAGATAAGTACGGTAAAGAACTAGAATGCAAAGCAATTGAAGTATGAAGCTTATGCACACACCTTCACTAGTAGAAAAAGTTCTAAATCCACCCTGCAACTTCCTACTTGACGATAGTGCCACATGATTCTGGAATATCTGGTTTACTTGAGTGATTGTGCTGTAAATAAGTACGTCTATTCATTCAAAAATATCACTTCCCCAAGTGGTATGAAGAAATATTTCAAAATCACACCCACCTCCAAACTGACAGAGGAGGAAAAAGGCAAAATGGTCATTCAGCAAGCCACAACCCTTTGTCTCAAGGAAATATGAGGATGAAGCTCCACAGAAATGACGTTTTATAAATTGTTACTAGGAAAATTTATGCATACATATATGACATCTTTGTGCCTTGGCAACTGAAACACAGGTAAATGCTAATTCTAAGCATTAATTATAAGTTACAACACTCTCGAACTCAACAAAATGAGTAACCAACTGATGGAAGCTTTCATGTGACATACTAATCGAGGATTTAAAGCCAACGTACTCACAGCTTTCATTCATGGTAACATAGAGATGCTAGGAATTCTCACAAAGAAATGGATAGTCTTATTTTAGGTTTTAGGAGAAAAAAAAAGAATTGACAGGTTATTCAACTGCTATAACAGAATAACACGCAAGAAAAGCATTTTGTCGGAAGTCAATCTACCTGCCACAAATACGAAGTTCTGACCAAGAAAATTGACACCATCTCACCCACGCTATCATACAAGCATCATTCAGCGAGTTTCATGCCACCAACATTCAAAGTTGCCACAGTTTGAGAAAGCACAGATGCTGCTTTTTAAAGCTCAAAACACAATTTGTGACCCCCAAAAAAAAAAAAAAAAAACACACAAAGCCATCCTCTGTGCTGATGGTGCAAAAATGGAAAATAGGAAATCTTAATAAAAAATTTTGAACTTGTATAGAAACCAGATTGCAGAGGGCAACATAAGGTCAGATGGTTCTTGACCCCCAGACATCTTATGCTTCACATTCTTCTTTATTTGGAGTGTGAGCTTTCCATAAAAATGACCTGGAAAACCAGAATTTCCACTAGGAATAGGCAGCACCAATACCACTTATGGAGGAAGCAGTCCAGCCAGAGTTCCCTGAATGCTATTCTACAAGCTGACATCTGCAGAGGAATACCTGTTTTTTTGGAAAGAAATACAGCCTCGTTCGATTAATCACCTCTTAATGCTCTGCTTTGGGATGGGACAGCTATGGGAACTGATTTGGCACTCTCTTTTGGACATATAATTGTAGAGGATTTGTCAATATCATTCCCAAATTGACCATGGGCATGGAAATGAATTGATGATAAATAAAAAGTGTAGTGGCTATAAATTATAAGCTTCTGGGTTACCAAAACGACGAGGCACCCTAGCCATTCCCTGTTAGAACTAATTGATTTCTTCCCTTGTAATCGATCTTATCGGAGCAGTAGTTCTCCATCTCCCTCCATCCAAAAAGCATCCATGGGAGAGAGACTCCATCTTAGAGGGAACCATCACGAGACTGGCAGTACGCAATTGGAATTGTAAACAGATATTTTTGGTCTTTATGAGAACCTTTTGAATCAAGTATTGTAGTGATTCAAATGGTTCTCGACAGCCTACATGAAGTAGGGGCTTGCTCTCCACACGCACCAACACAAACCAGCACAAGTACACGTGTTTGTGCGGGCACAGACAAATGCACAAGTATAGACACTCTGATTTGCACAAGAGCGATTGCTCTGCCCAGCCTAGCCTCCAAAATCAATCCACGAATGAAACACAACGCACGAGCTCTCATCCACCCAATTCTCAGCATAAAGACACCATCAAAACCCACGAGTCAAAAAAACACAAAACGCGCGAAGAGCACAAGAAAGAACAACCCACGACGTTCGACTGCAACTCCAAGAGAGAGCCAAAGAATCACAGTAAACAAGGCACCAGAGAGGAAAACCCACCATCCATGACCAGCTCGCAGCCGCTGGAACAGTGACGCCAACCTCACCTAACGAAGAAACGAAGGCACGAGACGAAGGAAGAATGAGTAGAAAGAATGAGGGAGGGAGGAAGGACGCAAGAAGAAGACGCACCTGAGCTTGAGGTTTGGAGAGAGCGTGGATCATCCGCGACATGACACGAGGAGACGCATCGAATCGGTTCCGGTCTCGTGGCCGTGGGGGCTTTAAAAACAGTGCGCTGGTGTATCGAGTATAAATGCACTATAAGTCGTAAAATTTACTATAAATATATAATTAAATCCTAAATTTTTTGAAAAATAATATCAAATTCTAAAACTTGTTAAATTGATATAATTATTTTCTTTCATTTTCTTCATCTAACTTAACAAATGAAAAATGCTAATAAAGTCTTATGGCTCAATTACATAAAGTTGGTTAATTTTATGATTTTATTATACCAACTTGATAAATTTTGAAATTGATTATACTTTTTAAAAATTTTAGGACTCAATATATTTTCATAATAAATTTTAGGACTTAATTACACTTTTTGAAATTTTTAGAATTTAATTGTATTTTTCGTTATAAGTTTTAAAATTTACAGTGTATTTATCTCTATAAATAATTGAAATAATAGCTTAAAAAATATATTACAAGTGGGAACATACTACTCACGTTATAAATGACTAAAAGTAAACCGTCATAATGACAAAGATATGTATATAAAACTAAAATAATAATAAAAAAATTATTGATTAAAGTTTCGATAAGGACCTCATTGGAGTTAGCTCTAATGCATAACAATATAAAGTTCGGAAATATATTTTGTGCAGTCCCTATATTTCTTCTTACATATATACATGATATATGACCATTTTTTCTATTATAATTAATACATGATAAAAATTTAGCTGGAATCAACGTTATAAACGCATTGCCATTTATTTCAAATGGTCAAGGGGGTTACCTATAAGAATTGATATATCATAGGCCAACTTGTCGTGATCTCAAAATATTAAGTGGCGGAACATAATTACCCGAAAATAAGTCCCAAGAAAGTCATAAATATTATTACAATATATAATCATATGAGTATTTTTTTTTTAAAGACCCTCCTTCAGTAGGGTAAAGTGCAGTCTCTATTGTCAACTCTCACCCACCCTCACACATTTTTAATATCATCTTTCCCTTTTTTTTCAAACTTTCTAACCCCACCAACTTTCACTTGCATCTTAATTTTCTACATTCTACGATCATTCTCCTTTTCACTTTTTCTTTAACCCATCTTTATATATCTATTCTTACCTTTTTCCATTTATTTAGACATATTTTATGCACTTTATTTTAGGTTTCTTCTTTTTTTTTTTCCTTCTCCTTTTAATTTTTTCATTCTCTTCCATAATGTGAATTTTATCACAAATTAATACATACAAATATTCTCCGAGTGTTTCCTATAAAAGACTTAATACATGACACGAAATTCGACATTTTTTATGTTTTATCCCTATTGAAATGATCCTTGTTGAAGAGAAAGAAAAAAGAAATGGCAGAATAATATAATGCATATCTTTTTAATGATGTTAATATGAAAGAATTCAATCAAACCTGAATTTCGCAACATATTTTTAAATTTCGTTCTCTTTACTTCGGTTTTTAATATTCTAATTTCCAAAATAATCAAGTGGTGCTACGCGCGCGTGCGTGGAGGGTTAAAAGTCCTTCAAGCATATTTCAGTTTTCTTTTGTTCTGCGTCCGGTTTCTTCCAGAAGTCAGCACCGAGCTTAGGCGGAGGTTTCCGACCGCGCGGGTGTTCCGACAGTCCTCCGTCGCCGAAAACCTGCGAGGCGTCGCGTCATGGTGTGTTGGGTCTCTCTGTTTCTCGGCACAGTCTCATGTTGCTCATCGTTTGATCGAATTCTTTCATATTAAGTGTTTTATGGTAGCTCTCTGGGCCGTGAAAGAAGTCGTGGGTTCTTGTACTCGCGCTGATCAGTGATCATCTCCATGCATGTGCTTGCTGCTGGAGTGGATTCTTGTATGTGGGTATCAAGGGTTTTGATCTGGGACTGTGTGTTTTGGTTTCGTTCTTGAAAGTTGGGACCTTGTATGTAACGTGATTGTTTCTTTTCTAGTCGACTTTAGCTATTAAATTTTGGTGGGGGTGATCCGAGGCTGTTTTTGTGAGCATTCTTGCATATTGGTATTAAGGGTTTTTTGACCTGGGACTTTGTATTTTGGTTTCGTTCTTGAAAGTTGGAACTTTGTATGTAACGAGACTCTTTTTTTTTTTTTTTTTGGCTAGTCGACTTTCGTTATTAATTTTGGTGGGTGTGATCCAAGGCTGTTTTTGTGAGCATTTAATCAATTTGACCGCATTGTTGATCTTGGGTTTTTCTTTTCTTGAGAATTCTTTGATGGATTGTAGGAGCTGTGCCCTTCTGTGAAGAATGTGCTCTTGCTAGATTCTGAAGGAGACCGCATTGCAGCTAAGTACTACTGTGATGACTGGCCGACCAACAGCGCGAAGGAAGCTTTCGAAAAAGCAGTATTCACTAAGACCCACAAGACCAATGCGCGGACTGAAGGTAAAAAGAGAACAGAAATTTCTGACCTATTTGATGGGTTAGGTGCATAATTGTGTATATTCCATTGGATCAGATTAATGTTGATGTCCAGTCTACGATGCTCCTCTTTGGTACATGTTTTAGTTGCTCTTTTATATGTGCCGTTGTGTCGTCCATTCTGTGATGCTCTTGTTTGGTAATTGTTTCTGTTGCTTTTATATGTTTGCTGTCTATATCATGATAAGTCACCCCTCCCTGTTGTCTTTTCGTGGTTCTTTTGTGGACAAGCGGAATTGCATTCCTTAAATCGGGCGCAGTTATTTGAGCTTTGGCAATGATTCACTCATAGTCCTATACTTATTCATGTTTGTGGTGACTGCAGAATCTTTCTTTTTTCTTGTAATTTCCATCCCTCATATTTTTCATATTTTCTATTTTGGATATTTTTGTATCGCCTACATTTTTGTTATAATCCTCTATAAGATGAAGTTGTTGACTTTGACTGCCTCCAAGAATTGAAAGATTGCTACTGTATATACAGCTGAAATAGCGATGATCGAAAACAACGTCGTCGTTTACAAGTTTGTACAGAATCTTCACTTTTTTGTGACTGGAGGTGAAGATGAAAATGAGCTCATTTTAGCAACAGTTCTTCATGGATTTTCTGATGCAGTTGGTATTCTATTAAGGTCTTTCTTCTTACTCCTGTTAACTCTCATACTTGGTGTGTCTCTTCAGAACTGGTTAATTCTGATGTCATCTGATAGCACTTGTTCCAGGGGCCAGGTTGACAAGAGGGAGGCATTAGAAAATTTGGATCTGATCCTAATGTGCCTTGACGAAATTGTTGATGGCGGGTAAGTCATAATAAGCCTACATATTAAGTATCACTGCCCTAAATGGAGAGGCATTGTGGATAACTTCTGAAGCATTCTAAAATTTTCTAATTTTTTATGTCTTATTAGAGCCAAATCTTCTTCATGTAAAACCTGCTATCCTCAGGGGACTAAGGAGTACTTTTTATCACAATATGTGCAAGGGCTATGGCTGGTGAAATTTTTACCTGGGTTTAGGAATTTTATGGGTAAAGTGGTTTCACTGAGTTTGAACTATGCTATTTGATCACAACATAGCGTCTGTTGTCCCTAGTGGGGAAGAGTGTTCAGGAGTCAGGACTATGCCATGTTTAATGTATCATTTTTTGGAATTATGGTTATTGCTTTCCATTAAGTTTTTGTTCTGAGTTTTACATGAACAAGTCCTAAAGAGAAAAGTACGCTTAGCATTAATCATTCATTTGAGTGATTGATGTTTTTGGCGAACTTGCCAAAATAGCATCTTTTCCAATTGCACAATCAAAGCATTAGAAATGCAACTATAAGGATATTCAAAATCAGCCAATTTCGCTTCTCTTCCTCCTCCTCCTCCTCCTCCCACTTTTCCTTGCCCATGCAGCCTAGAGCAGGTTGGAACTTGTTGGGACATATCATTGATTTCTCTTCAGGTTGAATTGCTTAGGATAAGAGTCTCCATACTATTTAATAAGGATATAATTGGTAGATTTTAGTAATATAAATGGTAAGTTTTATGTATCAATAAATGTTTTTCCATCTAGAAAATTAAGTGACCCTTTCCTTGCTTACCTTATCCAATGAATTCATTACTGAACTAGCTGGCATCATCAAGCATGCTTGATCTCATTAGTTGTTGAATGTTTTGGTACCAACACTTCGGATAGTTATAAAAGGCCTAGTTGCTATTTCTATTATTCTATCTGAAGTTGGATTCTGGTATCTGTTGTTTACTTGAATTAGGATTTTAGTAATCTATTAGTACGAATACTTTCAATCAAAACTCATACTTGACACCTTCACAATCTCTTTATAATCTCCATTATTGTTCAGCATAAATAGTAAATGGTTGCCATTCATAGTCCTGAAAAAGTACTTCCAAAACCTGATTTACATCTGGTCAGTTTGTTGTGCATCCTTCGTTCTTCTTCACCTTTCTCATTTTTGTTCCACTTTTTTGCTGGAAGGTGGGAATTTGGTTTTGGGTTTGGGAAGGGGAGACAAGCAGGTTGTCATTTTCTAAAATTGTGCCTTTAAGATTTCCTCAATTTTGTTTGCTGTATTATTTCTTTTTATTTCATGTTCCCCTTACTATTTATCTCGAGGAATGATGAATCAGTGATAGAGGAGATTGAGCTCTTGGCATTCTCAGTGTGTCATCCTTGTATTATAGCTCTGCACTTTTTATTGGCTGATGAAAGAACCCTCTTAAAAGGCTCCCACCTGTCCCCTCCTCCATCAGCTCCCCTTTCTTTTTGGCAGACACTAATGTTAAATCTATCTCGTGCAGCATTATTCTTGAAACGGATCCAAATGTGATAGCTGGGAAGATTGCAAGTCAAAGCTTGGATGCTGGAGGTCCTTTGTCCGAGCAGGTATGGTCAACCCGATTTCCATATGTAACAGAATGGCTCGACATATTTTTCGCTGTTTGATTTCTCAATCTTTCCCGCCACTTTTTGCAGTCAATAAGTCAAGCACTGGCCACAGCAAGAGAGCACTTGACCAGATCTCTTCTGAAATGATTCTTGCACCTCACAGAATACATTGTGTCTTCTAATCCATCATAGCTTAGGGTCATGTCCATATGCGGTTCGTTGCTATTGATTTTCACGCCAGCTGAACTATCAATGCCAATTTGGCTTCTGGATTTACTGAATAATGTGGGTGGGCTTTTGTGAAGTTTTTGGTGGCTGCGAAACTGAGTGTACTCTGTAAATCAAGTACTAAAGTGACCACTTTCAGCTTAATGGAAAAGATTCCAGTGAAAAGAGGATGTGGTATACACATTAATTAGAGCCGTGTTTGAATCTGATCTTTATCATCCTAAGCCGTCAAATTTTGCTATAACAGGAGGAGGTAATTTCATGGACATTGATTAGTAATTGACGACCTTCCCATGATGACAAAGCTTATGCCGAAGTTTGTCTTTCTAGTTTCTCTCTTCACTTGGCTGATGAAACACGTGGTGGAAGTACTTGGCAAGCTTAAGTTTCGAGGGGAACTTTGGATTATTCTCATTTAAGTCGATCAAAGACGAGATATGTAAACAGCAACATCTGATAAAGGTAGAGAACCGAGGTCGAAAAGTCGAAAATTAGTTGGGCAATACGCGTGGCCTCATTTGAGATGAAAAGAGAAGTTGACTTCATATGGGGTAGACACCAGATATGGCCATCATAGGATGCTCAAGAAGAAGATGATGCTCTATAACGACGGTGCTCAAAAGGCTTTATGGCCAGAGGGAACGTCTGAATAAGGGTGGACGAGACTTGAGTAAAGATTTCACATATCTTAATCTTAGAAAAGGTAGGTCACTTCTATTGTTCCCGAAGGACCATCCCCGAATATAACTTACCATAACTGTTTACAATTTTCCTTTTAGTAACTCCTATATAAATATCGGAGCACAAAAAATTTAAATGATTTGTGATCAAGATATGAGAGTTAACTCTCTTTTCTTTTTACCCAACAGTCACCGAGAGATTAAAGATCCATTCTTCAAGAATCCTTACAAATCTTCATAAAGGATAGAGACAAAATAGACGAGTAGGTTTGAGCATGTATCCAAATTAGAATTGCGAACCTGAGAACTGGATCCGTGAAAACCGGTCCGGTTCTAGATTCAAAGATATATGGAATAGATTATGGATTCCAAAAATTGGAAAACAAGTTTCAACGGGTAGATTCTAAGTTTCAGGTGGAATTAAAAACCAAGAACACGGAACAACTCTTTATGTTTTTCCTATCTTATGTCTTTTACGTGGTCCTATTGTATTCCACAAAGTTTTATGATGAATGTGTAATCTCAAACCACCAATCAGAGCTTCCATTCTTGGCAATATCTATAACTAATATTCTTACTTTATAATATATAAATATAAATTGTGATTAGTGAATTATAATAAATTGTAGTCATTAGAGTGCAAGTAAAATCTGAATAGATCTTGGAACTTGCGACAAAGTAAATTCCAAATCTATGGGTATGCAATATAAGTTCTAAGTTTAAAGAATTAGCGAACCAATTCTAACGAGCAGATTTCAAGTTTCAAATGGAAATTGGACAAAATCTAAACAAAATCTTAAATTACTCACCCTTAGATAGTAATGCCTTGAAAACATAGTGGACACCAATTGATGAGACAAGACTTGTATATATATTTACCTGTAGTTATTATGAAAATGGTAGCCATGAACTATCTCAAACGTTAATTGTAATGATAATAAGTTGCGAGGCCTTTGATGAGTATGAACCTTTCGGACCATGAATCACTATAGGAAATTAACTTGAAGGCGTCGATTCTCCTCAAGGGACAGAATTATAGCAATACATTAAGAACGAGACAAGGTATGGAGACCTTCATAGCTGAAGCCATTACACTAGAAGAGTCAGATAAAAGAGCAAGCCCTTCGGCCTACGTTGTTTTAAGTGGTGTGTAACTCACATGTATTGCTAATTTAAGATATAACTCGATACACTGCACGGCTTAATCTACAAAAGAGCTCAGAAAATCACCTAGATGAACCATTAGGCACATTATCGTGGATTTTTAATAAAAGCCGGACATCAGACCCCAAGAAATCAAGCACCATTGGCATCCATCAGGAAATTTAGTGTTTCGAAATGTACTTGACATAGAAATCTATAGGAAATTGTGCAACTCTTCAATTTATTTGGCACAAACCACTGGCCGTTGTTCTCTCCACACAAAGGAAACTTTCTTTTTGCCTCGGTCTTCCATGTTCCGTTGCTTTCCCATGAAAGCAATATAGTCATGGACACTTAGCAGGGCAAATTCTGATTCTTTGTTCCTGGAATCAGTTTGGGCCTAGAATCATGTTTGGTAACATTTTTGTTCCCGGGAACAAATTTGTTCTCGAAACAGATTGGGAATAGAATCGAAACAAAAAAAAAGTTGATTTGATTTTGGGAACGAATTTGAGAATCAAAATCAAGAAATTTTCTTCTTCCCTTCCCATCTCGCGACCGCCGTCCACGACCGCCCGCCACCGTCCGCCGTCCGCCGGCCGCCGTCCACCGCCGCCGGCCGCCGGCCCGGCGAGCTCGCCAAAGGCAAGCCCGGCCACCGGCGAGGCCAAGCCTCGCCGGGCCGGGCTGGGCCGGGCAAGCCTCGCGACGCCTTGCCCCCCACCGCCGGCCACCGGCGAGGCTCGCCCAGCCCGCTGGTGGCCCGGCAGCCTCACCCAACCCCGGTGGTGAGGCCGGCTCACAGCCAGCGCGGCGCGGCCTCGCCGCGGATCCGGCGAGGCCGAGCCTCGTCGGGGCTAGGCGAGCCTCGCCCGTTGTCGGCGAGGCTCGGCCGACGAGGGCGGGCCTCGAGGGGCGGCGACGCCCGGTGAGGTCGCCAGGCCCTCGTTTGGCCGATCGCCGGTCCCGGCGACCGGCCAAACGAAGAAGAAGAAGATGAGAAAAGGAAAAGAAAAAAGGAAAAAAATGAAAAAGAAAAGGAAAAATGAAAAGAAAAAAATGAAAAAATGAAAAGAAAAAAAGGAAAAAAAGTAAAAAAAATATTTAAAAATTAAAAGAAATTAATTTGGAACGGAATTAATGAAGACGGTACCAAACGATTTATTAGAATCGAAATTTTGAACGATTCTACCAAACGGCTTAAAATACTTAGAATCAATTTAGGAATGAATAAAAAAGAATCGGCCCGATCGAATCTACTCCAGGGAGAAGTAATCGTTACCAAACGCGCCCTTAGTACTTACTATAAACCTAAGTTTACAGGTGATCGCTAATTTCCCACATAATGCTAGCTAAAAAACCTTTCAGATGACATAAAATACTTGCATACTCCCACAACTCCCCACAAATGCACCTGAGATTGATTCTAAATTGAGGCAAATTATTTCAGGTTCCACATCATTCAAGTTCCACACAAATTCCACTTGGAACTTAGAATTTACCCGCAGGAACAAATTTCGTTTTTTTTAGGACCTTGAACCTATCCTACATACTCTCAAACTTGAAACCTACATTGTCATAAGTTCTAGGGCTGATTCCAAGTTCTACCCAAGTGCCACTTATATCATTAGTTAAACAATTACAATGAATCATTATATTTAATTTCTGACACTTATTGCTACGATAAATTGACAACAACTTATATTAGACACAAAATTTCAAACATTAACAAAATAAAAGTTTCAGTAAAATGAAGTTCAAACTAATGGTTTCAAATTATACTCATTATCAAACGCCATGGAATACTATAGGATCACACCCAAAAATAAACCAAGAAAAACACATAACTCATTTCAAGTTCCAAATTTCAAGTTCTAAGTTCCACATATCTAGAATCTAAAACCTACCTATCGAAACATGTTTCCCAATTTTTGGAAACTGAAATCTACCCTACATACTTCGGAGTTTCCCATTTTTGAAAACTGAAAGCTACCCTACATACTTTGGAACGTGAAACCGGACAAATTCCCAACCGTTTGATTCTTTGGTTACAAATTCTACCCTTAAATCATGCTCACTTTTAGTTCTAAAACCTTTAGTTCTAAAACCAATTGTACGACAAAGTACAATCGGACAACATGCTAGTGTCTAGTGGTGCAACACATCTAATGAGGTTAGATCATGACCATAATAGCATAAGAATTACACAGGCCGGTACATATGGAGTAAATGCAATTTCTCTATGAAAGGAACGAAACACAAGGACAGTAAGGAGGCAAAAAGCAAAGCAAAAACAGAACGAAACAAGCAGACAGAAAAATCCACCATTCCGAATTAGCACAGGTCCTACGTCAACCTAACTCGAAAGGGTATCTGTAAAATACAACCTCATGGCACAGAGAGGCATCCAGCCAAGGTCCTTTAAGGACCATCCAACGATACGCGATGATTCCGCTTTGCGCATGGATGCTTTTCATTGGCCACTTTCAAACCGAGAACTTAAACCCTAAAAAGACGGGAAGGAATAAGATTAGTAGGTGTTCTGCCATATCTGAGCGGACTGTTTAGCTTGCTGGCTTTGTGAGCCACCGAGCGAACTGTCTCTAGCAATTTGCTGTTGATGTTCCAGTGAGATCCCGGCTGACTGGTAAAAGTTTGGGTAATTAAGAGACCCAAAGTGCTGAGAAGGCTGCTGGCCTTGTCCTTGTCGGAGACCAGTAGGTTGTTGAGTTTGCCCTTGGAAGTTGTAATATGTATTGGCTGCCACTGTAGGCATTGTACGCCCACCAGGTCCTTGAAGCCACAAAGCTGAATTCTCATTCTGAGGAACATATGCAACAGTTAGGATGACATCAATATGAATGAGTTAATTAAAGAAAGAAACTTTATGGCATTCACAAGTTCATGATGATAGACTGTGAACACATCTCAGCAATCCACACCTCCTCCTTCCCATCCATCCCCCCCCCAAAAAAAAATCAAAAAAGTGTCCATTATAAGTATCTTGAAGAATGATTGGTTGATTATAAGGGACCGTGAAGACAAGACATGAAACAAGAATGTTCTGTACAAGGCTACAATTACAGCTTTTAGAATGGCTTTTTCTACTTTCAAAAGGTAGTACTAAGCAAACACCTCACAGCAACACCCTTGCAGTTGCTACTTGTCAATCCCAAATGCAACACCTCATGTGCATCCAGCTTCAAGGTATTACAAGTTAACACGTGTTACCAAAACTACAACCGATTCCAGTAGAACTGCACCAAAACAAAGCTAAAACACAAATATAGCAATATTGGACAGACCCTAACACATTGTTTCGCTGATTGAGGTGAATGGAAGTGGGAGAAAAATACCTACAGAAGCACCTTCATCATGGAGAAAAGAAATGAAAGGAAGTGAAAAAAATTACTTCCCTTTGACCCCCAAGAGAACAAAAAGTTCCAGCATTGGAGAGAAATGGGAGGAAGGGAAATTGTGTCTAACTCGGTTACACACAAACTGCGCCCTTCATAAAGATAATAAAGTGCAAAAGACAAGATACACTTGGGTAACTGGAGGTGATAGGAAGTGGGAGGAAAAATACCTACATAAATGCCTTCATTATTCGGTTATCTTGGAGAGAAGAATATAAAAGGAAGTGAAAGAAACTACTTCCCTTCAGCACGAGAGAGGGGAAAAAAATCCTCTAAGTGTTATTGGAGAGAAAAGAAGATGCTCTTATGAAAGCATACAAAAGGCAAGAAGTGATTTAGACCGTCAATTAACTCAATTTCCCTCATCATTTTCCATTACCATTAAAATAACCAAGAGAGACAAATTACAATCTTCTTTTCTTCTGCCTCACTTACTTCCGCTCTCATTCCATTTACATCCCTCTTAATTCAGGTAACGGGATAAAACTCCTATGAAAGAACAGAAGTGGAGTATAAACAGCTACATTTGGCCACAGTGTAAAAACCCTAACCAAGGGAGATTGCTAGCGATTGAAACCAGAAAATGCCAAAAGGTTTCATTATGAATTTGCCATCAAATTAAACCGACTACACCAGGCAATCACAGGGGGAACATTCTCTTCATTGGCCCACTACTTTAAGCAAATATTATCTACTGCCGCAACAGCAGTCAATAGACAATTACCTGCTGAAGAGACAGCAAGCTGTTGGCATCCTTGTACTGTGAGCTCAAAGCATCATCATATCCCAAAGTCGTGGTCGCAGGTGCACTTGGTGGATTTAGAGAGAAATTCCCTCCAGGAATGCCAGTTGAACCATTAAACCCATAACCAGAAGGAATTGCACCAGACTGAGGCAAGCTGCTAGACGATAGGCTATTTTTGTATTGGGGAAGAAGAGCAGCTAAAGATTGATGATATGTGCTATTGCCAGTGAATGTTTGCTGGAAAGCTGACGGTGGCACGTATGAGTAGCTCTGAGGCAAAAAGGGGTAACTGACCATATTTGCAAAAGGGCCCAGAGGAAGCGAAGGCTGCGAATAAGGGTGCATTGCAAGGTGCTGAGGAAGAGCGGGTCCTGTAGAGAGGCCAGCATTGGGGAGGTTTTGTGGGTTTTGCTGAGCTCCAGAGATATTAGCTGCTCTGAAAGCCTGCCAAAAGTAACAAACAAATATCATCTCTATGCCATATCAGAAGGGACACAGAATAACATTTCCTTTTTTCCTTCTCTAGGTATTCTTTTTTGGCATCTATTCTGAGAGAGAAGTGATGGTGGGGAACATTGGTATCAAGGATAGACAAGTCAAACCAAGAGCAAATAATCACTGAAAACAAGGTCATCAGTCATCCAAAATTTGAATGGAAATGTCCCCCTAGTACTCCCTACTCCCCCCCCTTCTTCTTTTTTCCCCCAGTCAAAAAAAAAAAAAAAAAAAAAAGTAACTACGATCTGTCTGTTAAAAGCAACAACCTGAGTTGATAGTTTGGCCCGCAGCCTCTCCTAGAAATACTGAAATACAGTTTTCTGAAAACCTGAAATTGCTACTTCTGGACCTATTAACATTTCCCTGGTTTGACAAATAAAACTCAGCGGTTCAATGGAACCATCTTCACATTCAATATGAACCTGTGATATTGATTGTAGAAACAACACCCAGAAGTTATACAACACCCCCTTGGAAGGATTTCACATTCACTACTTCTTCCTTCAAGAAACAATTGTTCATATGAGATTTTCTCTTCCTTGCAAACTAAACATTACAATATTGTGAGTTCCATAACCAAGATAAAATGGAAATGCAAATTGTAAGAGTAGTTACAATAAGTTCAAAGGACACAAGCATCCACTTGGCATTCTTTCTGCTCAAGTCTAAGCAGGAAAAAGGTGGAAGGATGTGAAGCTTCACAAATATAATGATTCCTATGAGCAGACAATAGCAACAATTTCAGCTGACAATTTTACCAGCTCAATTATACCTCCACGGAATCCTATAAATATGGACATCTTAGCTATTAGTTCAGGTATAACAAATCCTGTGCCACCAGTAAGCACCTGTGCATGTGTGTGCACACGCATGCGTGCGTGCGTGTGCAGCGAATGCCTTCTTCTTCATAAGCTTAAGTTGTTAAATAGTTGTCCAATATTCAAATGAGCTAACAGAGATTTATAAGCTTAAGTTGTTAAACAGTTGTCCAATATTCAAATGAGCTAACAGAGCACCTTACCTGTAGGCTACAATACAGCCAAAGTATGGATATTATTATAAATTGGGAGGCAAACAAGGGCTGGAGAAATTCAAAAATATCAACATGCTGCTCTAATTATCACGTAAACTATATAGACCCACTGCCAAACTTATCTAAAATATTGAGCCATTGGATCAAGGTTGATTTAATATTTACTCTCAAATAATATCAATCATATAAAATGGTTGTCTACGATCACAGTCCCAAACTGCTTGCCAGCCTTTCAAATATGATGAACGCAAGCTATGTTTACCCTTAAAGGTAACTAATGGAAAGAGCTCAGAAAAGGAAGAAAAGGGCAATAGTACCTCTGGCGTAGAAAGGACCGAACTACTCATTGAAGAAGTTGGGTTGCTGAATTTTGTGGGCATCGACTGTGTCACAGGGAATGGCAAGTATGGGAGCTCAGACTCTCTTCCTGTCTGAACAGTTGAAGCTAACAAAGCACTGGGTAATGAACTTGAATATGATGGCTGCAATTTGCGACACATGAAAATGAAAGTTATAACTGTTGATTGTCAATGATGCAAAATGAGCAGCAACACCTGCATGGTAAAGCTATAGCAACTAATACCAAAGAGGGACTAGCACAATAGAAGCTCATTCACAAAGGTCCACTTTACACTTGTCCAAACATCCTTTTAGAACAAAAATAATTCCTAACAAAAATTCAGTGGTCTATTCATCACTCCAATAAGCCTTGCCCTCCTTAATCAAATCAAGCACTTTTCATACATTTTATCCCTTCCCTCTCCCTCTCTCCAAGAAAGGAGAATTAAGAATTCTGTCACAACTTTACCCGTCAGCAGTGACATTATGTTCTAAATTCTGCTTGAATTCTAGAACAGGATCACTGGCCTAATAACTTTACTCCTTCATTTTGAAAATTACGAGGAAGTTAAGTCTTAATGGTTTTCTTGCTGTCTCAAACTTTCCAAGCTCTGAGGCATCTTGAAAAGAGCAGAGGAAGTTCATTAAGACTACTGGTCATTACATAGGGTCCTCACAAGCTCTCAGCAGACTACACAACATGCATTGGTGTTTGTTAATGCAGTCGCCCTTCTACCCACCCGTCAATGCCCTATCTGAAATACAAGTTAGGTCTTATAGTTCTTGTGCACATAAACCCCCACATGCACACTTGTATCCCAAGATCCTAGTTTTCTCCAAAATTAGACTGGGAAGGATCTTTTATCTTACCAGTACACTGGAGAAAGAAGCAAGGTTTTGCAACTGCGAGCTAGTTTGCTGGTGACTAAATGCAGCATTTAGGTGTTGGGCATTATCATAACTGAAACCAGGTGCTGATGATGGGAAGGTGTATTGATTCCCTGAAGTAGTTTCAACTGACTGCTGCTTCAATGAGTCTGGTTGAGAAGCTGAAGGAGCTTCATAGCTTCCAGCACTTGCAACAGTAACATGAACATCATCTCCATCTGAAGGGGGCCTAAGATGCTCATCACCATAGTGTTCCGTATTTCTGGATGTAGCAAAAAAAGGTATCAGTTTCAAACCATAACATGAAAGAGGATGAATAGATTTGATTTATAAAATGGACCTGGTGTCAGACAGGGCTACTGAAGAAGCATCTGTAACTGGTTGTGTTTCAGCCAAATTACTTTTCAACGTCCTAGAACCAGCACCAGCACCAGCGCCAGCGCCAGAGCCAAAACTACCAAAACTGAGGTGCTGGCAATCTGGTGTATGGACTTGCAAGTGGTCAGGAATTACTACAGCAGGACCATCTTCCTCAGACGCTGATTCCTCATCACTGTTCTGTAGATCAAGTTGTTGCAAGTTTGTAGCAGCCGTCGCAACATCTTCAGCTAACAATTGCAAGTACAAATTAACATTAGCATCAACCCACAGGACCAGATAATGAATGGCTCATAACACGGTTGACTGCGGAATATTTAGATCAGACAATTTCAGCTACAATCAATAATGCGGATTAGAGACACACCATGCAAAACTGGTATTATTTATATGTATCTGCACAATATTTCATCACCAGAACTTTTAACATCCTTTCTTGAGAATATAAGCAGATCTTAATTAGCTGTGCCATAAAGTAACTCAAGACAATGGCTTTTAAGTCACATGATACTGTTCAGTAGAGCACACTTGGATTAAGGGATCATAAAGCAGAAGAATGTAAGGAAAATATTACACAGTTTGTCATACGAGAGAAAATATCTTGGCTTAGAAGCAAAGGCCAACAGTTTGTCATGTAAAGCATAGAGACAATAAGAGCCAAATGAAAAAGAAAGACGTCAATTACACAGACTGAGGTATGCCAATAGTAATAAAGTGCACAGAAAGACCCCACCAGGAACATGAGCTTAATCAATGTAATCACCTTCATTATGCTCATATGAGTGCATGTGAGCCTGAAAAGCACTGATGTTCTTATAGACATTGTTCTCCAAATAGGATGTCTCTACATCATCATCGTCCTGAATGTTTCTATTGGATACCGAAGCAAGTCCCATGTGGTTTGCACTATTTTCCAAAGATCCATCTTCCAAGAGATGAACATTGTCAAGCTGGGATGTCAAATGCTGGCTGGTTTCATCCAAGGGCAAGTCAGATGGACCTCCATACAGTTTCGACTCCACCACTTGTGAATCCAAAGTAGAGGATACCGCAGTCCGTGAATTCTCAAATGGAGGCCACTCATCACTAGGAGGAGGTGCGTGCTGCTCATCCAAGGGCCAGTCATCATTGGGATCTGACATATATACTTTAGAAGATTGATCCAATTGTTGAAAATCGTCATGTGAAATTGCCGAAGAAGGCGGAAGGACACCTTGATGAAGAGGTGCATTCGAGGTCCCAGAAACCTTGCCTTGTGGCCTACCCATCTTCACTATATCCGCCATAGATACTTGACCAGGGACTCCTGCCCAAGCTCGTTGCAATCCTGGTGAAGGCTGAACTGACGAAGATATGAGATCAGTTTCACCAACTGCAGACACCTTATTTTCCCAGGCCGAAGCGTCACTGAGGAAATTTCAAGTAAAATTTAGATCATCCAAAGCTGCAGTTAAAAATTAACAGCAAAACTTACAACAAAGAAAGACATTATCAGGCTATGGTGTCTTCTAGGACAATAAAACATACAGAAAAGTTTGCAACAATGGCTTTTGAAAGTCCTGGGGGAATGTAGCAATTCTACATGTTTCATTCCCAGTTGATATTCAATACATGAGATTATAACTTAAAGTGCTTCACAACCACGTTCAAACTTCCTAATAATATACTTATAATCAAAATATTAGGTCATTATTGAGAAGTTAAGCAGTCAGAGAAGCATACAAAGAAGGGATAAAAAAATATCATGGCGTGGCAACAAGAAAAAAGTAGCAAGACTCCCAAAAAAAAAAAAAAGTAGAAAAACAATCCTTTTTAACATATCTACACAGATCATGTAGAGATGATCAATAAATAGCCACACAGATAAATTTCCTAAAAGCCAATTAGACAAGTAGAAAGACAGTCTGGAGAATCTGGATTGTATAAGAATAACCTGTGCGCGATTTGCCGGTTCACACTATTTCCCGACATATTATAAGCAGAACATGTAGAACCTGTGTAAACATGTGACCCATTTTCCTTCTTATATGGCTGTTGTTTACCAGGCTCTGCCAGAAAGGTGAAATGTAAGGAACATATTAAGAAACTTCACTTAAACTATAACATAAAAGCCAAAGTCTTATCAAATTCATAAATTCAAATACCACTAGAACTTGGTACAATTGCACGACCACGACCAGCATAGCGTTCCACACCACTCCGACCACCACGAGTTGTTGTGCTAATAGACCCGCGAGGTCTCACCTCTGTTGTGTCTTTGTTCTGAATGGTGAATTACATTGTAAAACAAATCATTCAAATGATCATAAATAAAACAACTGATATAGATAAGCAAGGGAGCTCCAGCAACGACAGATTGACTAAAGAAACTAAGTCAGAGGAGAGGACTTATGATAACTATTACCATGGCCAAAGATAAATACTTTGATTTGTCACAATTACAAAAGTAACATAAGCATTGGATGAATAATGGACAAACAAGAAACCTGCAACTTAATTTATTCAGGAAGGAAAGAAGCACGAGCCAATAATGATAGAGGCAACCAATAGACACAAAGATGCACTAATACTCGAGCTCAAGCACAACGTAAAACTGAAATCACAACCAATACCAATTTATTAAGACAGAATTCATATATATTCAGAATATTGATATGCTCCAAACTCTTCATTTTGTCATCCAAATAATCAAATCATGGACCGACATTGGAAATCACTCAGAGTATCATCAAAATGTTTGCAGACAGTATTAAAATGACACACAAATAATAATATTAGCATCCCCACAAAATACTATGAACAGCAAGGGCAATCACCTCCTTTTTCTTTTCTCGCTTGCTCTTCACCTCATGAAAAGGATCTACAAATCAATAAGCTCCACATCAGAAAGGAACTCAAAATGTCACCAAATACTTGCTATATTAATTAATTTAAAGTTTGCAATAGCGAACTATTTTGTAAAGGAGTACAAAAGTCAAACATTATATGAAAACAATTCACCATTAAGGCAGTATAAAGAGACAATTCAAAGTGGCAAAAGCTTGAAGCCCATGGCCAACAAAAGATAGAAAACAATCAGCATGAGAACTCCTCCCAATTCCCAATGTAACACTTGCAAGACACTTTCAGACATTTATTTTCGTATTACACACATCTCTCTGTTGGTCTAACTAGAAAATGGCAGGTGCAAGGATACGGATGAGAAAACATGGTCCAATGATCCAAATTATTTCTGCTATAAAGAACATCAACCCTTCCGAACCTTCATCATGTAAAGGGGGACAGGCTGTTGTAATCCATTTTCGGGGCAAAGGCAAAAAGTGGAATGAGACATCTTAACTTGTATATCATAGCAATAGAAACATAGAAAGAGCTTCCAGTGCAACACATAGATAAAATAACAAAACTAAAAGCCATAATTTGATCTAAGATGAACCACTAGGGCACGGCCCTCGCTGAATAACGCCAAAGTGACATACATCCACATGCAGTTAACATGGAGATGATATACAGCAGGGCCACCTTGAAGGTCTTTCCATGAAAATATTTGGTTCCTGAAGTCACCAAAAAATTAGAACAGTACCACAGACAGCTAGGATCGTGTTTCCCCCTCCTCAGGCTGGCGATCCACTCACTCAAACCAACTCCCATGCCAAGTCAGATCATTCAATGCTACACCAAAACTCGGTCTGTCGACTCAGAGCTGCCTAGTACAACTGAAACTCCGAACTAGACATAGTGGGATGTTGGCCTCGCAAAAAAGTCCAACGCTTTCTAAGAATGGGATTTCAAACAATGACAACAAGCAGACCAAAAGGCAAAAAAAAAAAAAAAAAAAAATAGGTATGTGCCTCAGCTGACATGCAAAACGCAGCAGCTCAAACTCGGTGACGACAAAAACAGAAAGAGGCCAACAATCAACACCCAGATGCTCTCGAAAGCAGTTCGAAAGAGAACCCGGAGCTCCCGAAAAATTCAAACTTCCATCACCCGAAAGCAAAATTTCAGCAACCCAGGCCAGAAAACACACAAGAAGAGCTCAAAAAACCCGCCTTTAAAGCGACCCTAAGTCCCATCGCCAGTCCCCACCGACGCAAAACCCCCTTCGCCCCTCAAAAAGACCTAAGATTTCAAACCCCTTCCTGCCCTACCACCGCCACGCTCTGCCCTAGAAATAAAAAAGGCGAAACGAGCCCCAAGAAAAGCAGACGACCTTGCATGAGGAGGCGATTGACGGCTTCGTTAGGGTCCATGCTGCACTCCTTGAGCGCCGCGTAGATCTCCAGGTCCGAGCAGTTCACAATCTCCTTCAGGCTCTGCACCATCTTCCTCGACCCCGTGGGGATTGTCGAAATTCCATTACCCCCTCCTCCGGCGCCGCCGCCGCCGCCCTTGCTCCCCATTCTCTCCGCGCCGCCGCCGCCGCCGCCGCCGCCGCCTCCTCTCGCCGGGAGCAGGATCGGCAGATCCAATCAATCCGGGTCGGGTTTTGCCCTCTCCTGCGGCGGCCCGATATGGGAGGTGGGGGCCTTTTCCGCCTTTCTCTGTCTCTGCAGAAACTTCCGCGGCGAAGAGGGGGTGAAAGGAAGAAGAAGAAGAAGAAAGATATCTCTCTATGCGCGTCTCTTTCTCTCTCTTCTTTCTCTCTCTAAAGGGGGGAAGGGGAGTCGCAGTGTCGTGTGTGTCGCTTCTCTCTCTCTCCTCTTTCTCTCTCTTCGGGAACCGAAAGCCAAAAACCCTTCGTCTCTCCGCTATCGCTCGGGTCGCTCTATCCCTCTCCGTTGGTAGCGTGCAAATCTCCGTTTATAGTCTCCTTATATAGTCGCCCCCCCGGCCTTGATTTTGCTTATTTCTATCCCTTTTTGAGATTAGAGACTCTCTGTTGCCCAAAAAGAAAAAAAAAAATTAGAGTGTGTTTGTTTGTATTTCTGTTCAAAAATTATTCCAAGGAAAGAAATAAAAAAAAACTATTTTCGTTTTAACAATTTTTGGTAGAAAGACGTATTTAGTAACTTGTTCCGAAAATAAAAAATGAATAGAAACACGTTTGGCGATGCTCGGTCTCGTCCGGGGCCGACGACGCTCGGCTTCGTTGGGGGCCGGTAAGGTCACCGGCCCTCAACGGCCGATCGCTAGCTATGGCCGAGGCTGGCGACTGGCCAAAGAGAAAAGAAAAAGAAAAAAAAAAAGAAGAGAGAGAAAATTTGTTCTTGAAGTGTTTAGAAACAAAAAAATAATTTTTTTGTTTCTTATTTCCGTTCCAATTTTGTTCGGAGAGAACAAAAACAGATTTTGAACAAAAACGCAAACAAACGCGTTTACATTCTTTTTTTCCGGGAACAAAAAAATAAATTTTTTTTTTTTCATAAAAAAAAATAAACACAACCATGCAAGCCCTTAGAGACTCTCTCTCTCGCTTCTGTATTTTTTTTTTTTTTTTTTTTTTCCTCTTTTGTGGAAAAACTAGTATGTTGGATTAAGTGGATTATAATTAGGATTGATTTCTTAGGAAAAAACTAAATTTTAAGGACAATCTTTATTCTACTTGAAACTTTACTTAGAGAATTCAAAAAAGTATCAACTTTCACTCTGGCCTCAGGTTTCTTTTGCCGATCCTCCATCCTATAAATCACCACTACTTTTTTTTCAAAATTATCAATATTGGGACTGCTTGGAAATTAATTATCAGAACCTGAATTTTCATCAAAACCATCACCATTGTGCGGAACAATGACAAGAAAGTCAATATTTCTTTTTCTTTTTTGTCAATTAGGTCATCTAATAATACCATAGTGAATTAGAGGCAAAATTATAATATAGTTAATTAAATTTCTAAGGCGCTTATAATTTTTTAAAATAAACTTGTAAAGCTTAAGTTGTAATTTAGAAATCCCCGACACTTTTTAAATTTAAGCTGTAGGCTGGGTTTGGCAATTAAAATTCAAATATGATAAAATTTATCACATCCTACGTTGGATGTCTATTCAAGTTAGGATAAAGTAAGATATATAAGGAATATGATCTAGATAAAACTATCTTATAGGGAGATGGATAAATGTAAATAGAATTTTAAATATCCATAATAAGAAAGTTACATTTCTCAAATGATAATTTTTTAATTAATAAAATTAAAATATATTTCAATATAAATGATATTTTAATATAATATAAGAAATTCAAAATGACAAAAATAAAAATTTAGTTTCAAATTTAATTCTATTTTATAATATATATATGTAATATATATTATATTATATTTAATACATATTTTAGGTATTTCAGTATTTTAGGCATCTTAGTACAGTTTGCAATTTAAAATGAAAATAATTTAAAAAGAGAAGAAAAATAATTAAAAATCAAAATAAAAATAGGTAAGAGTGTCGCGAGAGATTTTCACAATCTCCGTTTGTCAATTTTGACATTCATTTTCACTGACATGCCATTAATATAAAACGATATATATCATATGATGTAAACATATTTAATTGTATTTATTATGATCCACCAAACAATGGATAATATAGCATAATCTCTGGATTTTATATCCTATCATACTTAGTTTTATCTTAATTAGAAATTCAGACGACCAAACGTAAGTGTTTTTCTCATCTTTTCTAGCAAGTTGATACCTCTTATTTTACAAAAATTGAAAGTACTTTTATAAAAGGTTAATACCACAAAACTTTCCATACTAGAACATTCATATCACATTTATTCCATAGTAATTTTTGTATTATAAAAATTCTTAAATTTTCCCATCATTTTCTATACTTGAAAGTCAATATTAGGTAGATGTTGTACATGTATAGCAATTTGAGTTTTCCACAACTCGAAAATTAGTCTGAGATAAATATATTATGAGTGTATTAGTTTAGGACTTGTGGTGATATTGACCCATTTTTCAAATTGACCAAGTTTCAAGTGTCTGGATTCTTTTTTAATGATATTTGCGTTTTTGTGCTTTATCTTTGTACGCATTGCTTGTTACTCTTTTCCTAATATACTAAAGTTTCGTTCCTTTTCATTTTAATAGCAAAAACATACTTAAAAATAAGAAATTATTTTGGCCTTAAAATAGAATAGGACACCAACAATACTACAATTTTCGCATGACATTAACCTTGATAACATAATTTTTCAAGCAGTCATTTAAGTGTGATAACTTTTGAAAAAAATTCACTTAAGTTACATTAACAAGTTCTCTTATATGAAAATCCTAAGGATGTCATTGCCCCGAACCTCGAGCGCATGAATATCCCACAATGGTCAATTAAATTGCGACGTCTTAGGACGTGTCGCTGACCCGTTATTTTTATCTTTTGATTAACACATGCAGAAGCACTTAATATAAACACTTAGTAAATTAACAAAACAGAGATAATAAAACACAACAAACGATTTCCAAAAGTGGCACATTTATTTATCCACTTGTTAACTCCAGGAAGTTTGATATTTACAAGTCTACCTTAAAAGACAACTTCCTAACAACCAATAGGCAAAAAGGGTCAAAGAGGGTTTGGGGTTAGCTTAAACTTCACCAACAATGGAGCCAAACAAAAGTAACACGAGGCACGCCCGTGTCTTGGTCCATCGAGACCCCAAACCGCACATGATAGTTCTCCATACTACAGACCTGAAAATATTTAACAATAACGGGGTAAGATATAAATCTCAGCGAGTTAACAGTTTAAACTTCAATTAGGATGCAAATTCGTCTCGGAGACAGCCTAAACACGCATTATATACAAACTTACCTCGCATTGGCACACTCTTGTATATTAGCACATCTCACATGGCAATAATAGTGCAACACGCATAAATAATAATCAGAACGCATTCTAAAAATTCCATGTGCATTGCCAACACGCGTGTTTCAATTATTACGATCCCTCAAGCCACGGCCAACACAAAAATCAGCGGTCTTTTGGCATGATCGGGCATCGTCCTGCCCCATTGGGCACGACATGTGTCTAAAATCTCCACTTAAACAACATTCCATAAAGGAGTATCGATCCGACCTCAACCGTGACTTGACATCCAAACCTCCGCCAAGCATCCGATAAAAATTGGGCTTCACCCCCAAACTCTTGTTAGGTTACGGATTCGATTAAATGATCACTCAAGCATATTATTAATCAAGCCAATTTTTGTTGCCATTAATTAGCCAAAAACAAAATATTTCGTTTTCAAATAATCACTTTGGCAAATTTTCACATTTAAAAATAAGGGTACGCATGGTTCGGACGGGCAGTTCCTGACCTAAAACCAGAAACCGCCCATTAAGGACCAGTTCCGAAAAATTGGAACCGGGATCCACCCGTTTGTTGCATGGATCCACTCGGGAACCAGATCGTCCGTCCGATCCGGTTCTCGAGTGGATCCATGAAACCGATCTCACAATAATAATAATATCACTTTCTAAATTTCACAATGAGAACTCTTTGTATCGAGTAATATACTAGAAACTAAAAGCTACAACAACTAGAAATCAAAACATAAAGCAAAAACAACAACTAATTTGAGAAACTACATTAATCGGGTTTCACTCAAACATTCAAAAGATAATCCTAAACTATTTTAGCTTCTCGGTCATTTTCCTTCATAAAAGTTACAGCAACATAAGGATAAAAAGACCACTGTATTGATAGCCGTGATGGTTTGGGCTCTCTCCCCCTCAGGAAGGAGAGGAGTTCGAATCCCCTCACGGTCACTTGGGATCTTAAGTGGGATGCTGGGGGTGGTGGGTCCTCCCGCTTACATGTCCCCTCAGGTTTACTCACCGACTGCCGGTTATACGGGGTTCTTAGGTCACAAAAAAAAAAAAACATAAGGATAAAAAGAGAATCCTAAACTGTTACGAAGGCCTCAGAATTCATAATCAACGTTCACTACATCTTATTCACTCCTCCATGGTTTTTGCCTCTTCAAGCACCTCATAAAACATGGAGACAGAGCCCTCTATCCCATTGATGAAACCTTCTCAAAATTCAATTTTTCGCCTAAAAAGAGTACTGAGAAAAACCATTATTTCACTCTTCCTCTCTCTTTTTTTCCCCCTTTGAACCTAGACTTCACCTGCTTTTTTCAATAAATTGCCACTGATGAAAACAAAGAATGAAAAACTAAATTTAAGTATGTGGAACAAACTCATCAAGTAGAGTAAATTGACAAGTTTACACTTTAGAACGACACAACAATCGCAACAAGATTCTTTACCCAAAAAAAACAATCACAACAAGATTCGCCTAAAAGTTCACGACTTATAAAGCTTGTGAATCCCAAGTTTTGAGCTCTTAAATTACAAGTTCCAATCTCCCGAAAGTAAAATAATAACTAATAGATGATTGCTCAACATTAATATAAATTGAACTCAAACAATTATTGAAAATCTCACAACATATATTACTTCCACTTCAACTTGTAAACTCTATGGACTGTCAATCTCCGTGTTAACATGATCCATATTTAACAAAAAGAAGATATTAAATAAAGTATTCAGTTATTAGATAATAGATATACAAAAGAATTAAATGATGAAATGATATGGACTTACCCAATTCAAACTTTTCCACATTCTCGATACACTCTTCAATATTAATTAGCTCAAGAACAGCTCTCAACCAATCTTAAGTGTAAATCAAAACTTCCACAACTCTAGGAGTCAAAAAACTTCGAAAACCATCAAGCACACGATTAGAAGTACTGAAAATTGATTCTGAAACAACAGGAATAGACAAAATATCCCGAGCCATCAAATATAAGATTTTAAACTTTTGGCCAGCAACACACCACCAATTCAAAATGTCAAGATCACGACCATCTTCAAATTTAGTTTTAAGATATCGATCGAGCTCAGATAAGTTGCCATCGAACTTTTTCTTCTCCTCATTAAAAAAGTCATCATACAAAGGCTCTTGCAAGTAGAAATTTAAGCGGCAATCGTCCTCTTCATTTTCCTCATTGAAATAAGAATCGCAGCTACTACCGATATTAGTAGAACTTACTAATTCACAATCCAAATTTTTGTCTTTAGAAGTGTGATAAGATTTCTCATAAAATTTAATCACACATTCTAGGGCAAACTTCACCTTATCAAACATCTTATCAACTTCTGCAATATCATCGTAAATGAGTTTACAACAATACCTCACATAATTCAACTTTTTTCTATGATCCAATCTTACCACAATCAATACCATCATATTTACTTTTTTGAAACTCCCATAATATTTGTCAAACTTATCTTTCATTTTCACGCCCATAACTCTCACCCTATCATCAAAAGCCTTCGTCGCTTCTCGCAAATAATTATACAAAGAAGCTATCCCCACAAAATAATCATTTGAAGTGATATGTAAAGTTTCGGATATCTTCTTAGTGATATCATAAAACTTCTTCAAAAAATTAGAAAAAATAATAGTATTTTCCCAATCAACACTACTTGGAGTATCAGAATTAAGCTCAGCTAAGAAAGAAACATTATCTTCTTTCATTCTTTCAAAAGCTTTTCTTAGCTTTATGGCACTCTCTAACATTAGGTAAGTTGAATTCCACTTAGTTGAGACATCAAGACAAACTAAACCCTTATAAACAATCATTGTACTTTCAATGCAATCTCGAAATGTCTTAGCTCTCATAAGAGAACTTCTCACATACCTAATCACGTTTCAAATACGTGCAATGGAATCACGTATCTCGGCCAAGCTATCCTTTACAATCAAGTTTAATATATAAGCTATGCACCTTATGTGTAAAGACTTACCATATAAGATCAATAGGCTCTCTCTTGAAAAATTTTCTTTCAAATAACCAATGGCCACTCATTTGAACTAGCATTATCCACTGTGATTGTGAACACTTTTTTCTCTATTCCCTACTCATATATGCATTTCTTAACTATTTTCTCAATATTCCTGCCTTTGTGACTAGCTATAACCACAAAATTGATGATCATTTTGTGCAATTTTCAATTTTCATCAATAAAATGTGTAGTAAGACATAAATAGTTCAAATTCTGAATGGAACTCCATGTATTAGTCGTGAGTGCGATCCTAGAATTAAACTTACGGAAAGAAGCCTTCAAATTTCTTTTTTCACAAAAATACAACTTAATGCAATCCCTAGCCACCACAAACCGCAACATATACTTGAAGAGAGTTTGTAATTGATTCACATAATCATGAAATCCAACACGTTCAACAATCGAAAATGGTTGTTCATCAATTATAATCATCCAAATAAGTATTTGCCTACATTTCTCCTAATCAAACTTCTATGCCTTTAAAATTTCACCACTCCCAGTACTACTAGTAGTATCTCCTCCTATCATCTAAGTTCCATCTACTATTTGTGATGCAAACAACTTTTGCCTTTTATCCCTATTGCAAGGATACTTATTGCACTTCTTATGTGCTTCAACATATTTGAAATACTATTATCAACGCTGTACGAATACTTGGATCCGCAATAATTGCAAAATACATCAACTTTCCCATTTGTGTGAGTTGCTCCTTTTTGAAAATGAAGCCAAACTGCTAATTTTCGCTTAATAAGAGGGGGACATGGACAAAATGTCACGCCCCGAACCCCCAAACACATGAACAACCCACCATGGTCATGTAAATGTGACATTCCTAAGTAGTGTCGCCGGCCCCATTCATTTATTATGCGTATGCGGAATGTACTAAGAAATCTTTAACAAAACTTACAGGATAGGAAAGCAGGAAACCAAATCATTCAAAAACAAACATACTTTCATATATAATCATTCCAGAGTTTACATACATCCAAAAATGGGTCAGAGACTATGTGCATAAAAAATGGTCAGTCTGCACAACAAAGATCGGTCCACCAAAAAACAGAACAGTCCTATGACTACTAGTCGGACTCGTTCGTCGATCCCACATCTTCCACATCTGACTGCACTGGGTTTGGAGACGATGGGTTGTCCACTCTACCATCAAGAAGGTCAGCTACACCTTCACCCAAAATAGCATCCACCACAGCAAGTGAAATATCAAAACTATTGAGTGGACCAATCCTAAAGCCATTGGCTCCAAAATGAAACCATGCCTTAAACCTATGTGATACCCTGACATCCACGGTCTCTTGAATCTAGACGGTGGTCCAGATCAACTCGTAGACCCAATGACTCCCAGGATTAGGAAAACTATGCACCTACTCGACAATGTGCTTGGACGCCATTTTTCTCTAGAGGTCCCACCATCTACGGCCCTGTAATATTTTCCCACAACTGGGTGAGACATTGTCTCAGCAAGTTCACCCCTCCTAAACCCCTATCAAAAAGAAAATACGCCCAAGAGTGGCCTAGCCACACAGCATAGAAGACTTACATCGTCTTATTTCCTTCTTGCATGTTAATACAGTTCATATCACTCAATCACAGGTAGTAATAAGAACTTAAACCATTAGAACACAATCAATTTTACAAAATTTGCAATCACAGCAAGCGTTCCAATTATTATTCACTACCATACAAGGGCATAAGTCTACTCGCAGTTCAGCTATCTACTGACATATAGCCAGGCATCGCCTCCCCACCTTGGAGCGTGGCTTCGTCAGTACGTCGACGATGTTCCCGAAGGAGCATGGGCCCAAAATCAACTGCAACCCGTGTCGCGACCCGATCTCGCCGCCCCCACGAAAATGTATCCAAGGAGGGGAAAGGTCGAGTTTAGGGGTACTTGATCTCAAGAGTTCCCTCACGGCTTGCGTTCCAAAAGACGTCATCACCTCGCCTTTTGGATCAAGCCTCTCGTGAGTCCACTCCACGAGATCGCGAGCTCTCCCAAGCTCGTACCCCGCGTGACAGCGGAATGTCACGATCCATACCCACATGCGACATACCTAAAAAAGGGTCGAATGTGGATATTGAATTTAAGGGTACTTTTACCATGGTAGCCCTCTTGATGAAGACGCTTCACCCATTAGGATGGCATCACTTCATCCTTTGGGTTATTCCCATATCAAGTATGCTAAACCATAGTGAGTTTCATCGAAACTCATACCCCGCGTGACAGCGGATTTATTTAAACAATCTAGGTATTTAACAACCTAAAAAGATACAGGAGTCGCCACTAGTCTCATTTTGAGGGTCGGCTAGAAACCCAACCGAGGGTCGGGAGTATTCCCTCGATTCCTACGTAACCAGATATCTAGGTTCGGGGACTTGGGTTACGCTAATATTGCTATTAGCGCCCTTTCGGTACCTAAATAGTATGTTGTGTTTTTCCTAACATGCCCATGCATTTCTTTTTATATTTTCAGGATCGTCAATTCCTAGACTAAGTGATCATGCGTGGTTGATCATTTTCATGCTATTCTATTTCTAAAAAAATAGAAAGGAAAACAACCAATGAAATTGAAATTGCAAGGCATTAAGTAAGCAATCAAGGGAAAGCTGTAAATCTATCAGGCATTCCTAAGAATACAAAAGAGAAACAATTAAAAAGAAAAGAAAGAAATCCGCAACTCGTCGGGTTTTATACAATGCATGGAACCCGAGACATATGTCGGGAAAATGGGTATTACATGAAAATGGTCGGAATGGACATCGACCTCCACCATCTTCACGCCTTCCCCGTCTTCAAGATCCTAATCTAAACTTAATCTAAGAAATTTATGACTAGGTACATACAAATAAAAGAAACAGTCAAACACGTATCAAAACAATCAAAAGCGGGACGTTTCTTTTATGTTCACAAAGAGTGACTAAAGTCATAAAATCTTCTAGATCAAGCTCTAAGTGGTATCCCAAGATTCATCATTATTATATGTCACATCTAAATTCTTCATCACATAAACTATATACTCGACATAGGCTCAATAAAAACACAATCAATGACTATCTCATCCTAAAATTTCTATGACAGGTGAATCAGCATATGCGGAACAAACTTCATGAAGAAATATCCTAAAATTCTAGGCACGTGAATTTATAACATCCTGGAAGAGATCAATAGTCAATCAAGAATAGAATATGGTAGCATATTGAAAGTTGTTGCAACAATGTGGAGAAGACAACCACACAAGCACATATAAAACTTTTGGTATTGACTTTAATGTCCATAATAGTGCAAACAACAACTGCTAGATTGACTCAAGATGTGGCAGAACAGACAAAGGAGTTTCATCTTTTGGACAAATAAGTTCAAAAACTGCTACTCAGCTTCTAAGCTTCTTGATGGATCGGTAAATTGTTGTTTCGTTCACAGACGCTAGATTGGGTTTTATCTTTGGCTCACTATTCCGTGCAATCACCATTTCCTTGCAGAGAGAATGTGGGTCTTTGTTTCAACCTGTATTAAATGTTGAGCATTTTCTTGCAAAAATGGGTGTCAACTTATATTTAATAGATGAGCACAATCTCAGTTGTATTTTGTAATTTTTGATTATTTCTTAAACTTGGAAAAATAGATGACAAAGGCTACTCAGAAACATGTTTAAAAGCTTCTGGAAAAAGATGGGGCCTCTGGAAAAAGATGGTTAACTGTTGCATGTGTACTACTTAGTACTTTTAACTACTAAAATGCAATTGTGGAAGTATGGGCACAAGGGACAATTATCAGATTTTTTCCTTATAACAACCATATATTTCCATCCTTGTGATAGATGTGATTACCGTGAATATTCATGATGATGTTCCTTTCAATATGTGAAGTTTGATTTTCTCAAGGAATTTGAGATTGGGTGTTAATTAGATCAGAGAATATTGTAATTGGAGTGCAAGTTCTGAAGTGAATTTTTGTTAGAGAAGCAATGATGTGAATTGGAGATGAGAAAGTGCCGAAGAGCGAGAGTTCTGATAGCTGGGAGTCTCTTTGCAAGATGATTGAAATGTTGATAGAGATACCACCACAAGATACAAGAAGGTTTTATGACGTGGACAAGTGTCTAGTATCAATTGTCATTTTATCTAAGATAATTATGTTTGCAGTAGGCTCTTTCTTTTATGATTCATGCTGTTGTTCTATTATCTCCTGTTTGCTTCTTTTCTTAGGTGCATCATGAGTAGGCTTTTTATGATGCAGGTCATTTCCCTGTTTCTACGATCAAACCTGCGACCTAAGAACACAGATGATGCAAACAATTGGGGACTTTCTATAGATAGAGATGGTATGTTGTTTGAGTGACTGATCTTTAATTGTTTTGAGCTCTATTTTATTGCTATGAGTCTTTAAATTTCTTTTGAATGAAGTTTGAACTTCACTGGAAATTTGTGACTCAATTCAATTGCTACAGACCCATTAAAGAGAAAAGATTAATTGTTAAAAATCAGTGTATTTTGTGCAAGGCTGATGTCCAAGCTGGAAATAAACTGCTGGCACGGTAATAAAGCATCCATTAAATATACATATTCCTATACTATCGGCCAGACTAAATCTATGCTTGCAGCATTCAGATCAGGAAATAAGTCAAAAAGACAGCAGAATACTGATGCAGAGGTTCAGTGTCAAGAATCAGTATTGCTATTCCTTCCTAACTAGTAGCATGTTGAGAATGAAAGAAATGAACCGCTCAATAAAATTGTCACGGCCATTATGTGAACAGAAACTTATCTTCAGCTCAATAAAATTGTGAATAGCGACCATTTTGAACCAAAAGGAAAAATAACCTGATCTAGAGAGAGGAGCACCAATCGAGCAAGCAAGCGTATGATCTCCGAGACAAAATCAGGTCCTCACGAATTTCAACCGCCTGGCACTTGATCTTCAATCGCTCATCAATGGAGAAAGACCGATCTGGTGAGTCCAATCCCGAGAGATTCGAGTCCAACGAGCTCCTATACCAGCGAACCGAAGATGATCCGCCGAACCAGATCCGCCGCCGTCGTTGCTGCGGCTACCGTCGGTTTCGGATCGAGTTAAATCTGGCAAGCAAAGAACCAGATCCGGCGAGCAGAGAACCAGGAAGGGGAGGTCCGCCGAGAAAGAATCAGATCCGGCGGAATCAGAACCGCTGGCGTCGTCGTCGTCGTCACTGTCACCGCCGTTGATCGGCTTCGGATCTAAGTCCTTCACCTCGAGCTCCTTCGCCGGCGGTTACTCTATCTTCTAGGGTTTTTGGGAAGTGCCGAAGAGGAGGTCGGGATTCAGAGAGCAAGAGTCCAAGAGAGTTCGTTCGAGAGAGAATGCGAGAGAGTCCCCTCCCCCAGCCGAATCCCCCCTTTCTGAATATAAGAGTCTGTTCGACCAAAAAAACCCCCTCAGGATAGAGAGAGAGCTCGTCAGGAGAGAGCCTCCGCCGAGAGAGAGAGAGCCTCTGAGGAGGGAGACTCTGTGCGAAATCTTCAGAGTCTTGTGAGGAGAGAGAGCGATCGTATGAAGAGAGAGAGAGAGCTCGTGAGGAGAGAGAGTCCGTGTGAGGCGAGAGAAAGTTTCTGCCCAAAAGTCCCCCTCACCGTCCGCGATTCCCCCTTTTTATGCTCCCTCTTTTTTCTTTTTTTTCTTTTTCGTTGTTTTCTTTTTATTCTAACTTTTCTTTTGCTTTTCATTTCATTTCATTTTTTCTTTTGTTTTGTTTTCTTTCTTTTTGGCTCTTTATTTATTTTTTCTCTCTTTTTTTTTCCGTTTTTCCTTATTTCTAATTAATTTTTTTTTATCTTTTCATTTCAAACAATTTTTTTTTTACTTTTTGCAAATTGTATGTTTAAAACGTCGACAAAAATTTCGGGTGTCAACAACCCGCATCCGTTGTATGGGGCATCCCATATAGGGGCAATTCCAGCTCAATAGCTCAAGACAATTCCTCTTAATTATTACACAACAATTCATACTCAACCCAAGGCACTTTGCATATCACTCAAATACTCCAATTACAATATTAATCCTTAAAAATCCAATTTCGGTGCCAAACCCGACACTTTGAATTTTCTAAATAAAATTCATATTTTTCACAATCAACACTCAATTTGCATTATCCACTCATCAAATTTAAATTCTAAATATATGACGATCGATCGATCACGAAATTTCGAGTAATTGAGGTCAAAATTAATTTTTCGAATTTTTTTATAAATAATAATATTTTAATAATTTTCGAAATATAATATATTATTAAATAATCCAATAAATTTCGAAACATTTATTTAAATCAGAAATAAATTCCTTTAAGTCACATCAAGGCTTATATTAAAATAAACCTACTTAACTTTAAACTAAACACACTTTCACTTAATTAAACACATTAATCTAATCAATAATTAAATAAACTAATATAACCACATAATCTTAATCAATCTAAGCTAAACACACTTAAAGCATCATTAACCCTCTAATCAAGATTTAGTGAGGAAAACTCACTCAAATGACGAGCCGAGTAGTTCCACACGACAGGGACGCAACAAGGATCGACTTTCCTCAAGGTGGGCCAGGCTTTCGAAGTTGGGAAGCCGGCCAAAACGAGCCAAGACCGAGTTGCAATACCCATTCGGCAAGCTACTGGTTGAGGCCGAGAAGGGGCTGATCCGGTGCTGGTTCGAGCGGAGGAACGACGAAGGAGGACTGGCGGTAGCTCAGGCGGTGACTGGCGGCAACTCCAACGACATGTAGTGGTGTTGGGCAGTTGCGGGACAGCGGACGACGAGCTAGAACGCGTGGACGAGGGCGGCGAGTGGCCAGCTGATTGACGCGGGCCTTCGCGTGTGGATGAGCGATGACCGCGACGGCAGCAGTGAGCGGCTTTAGCGACGTGCGGACGACCAAACGGGCGGAAGGAGGGCGTCGAGGCTGGCTGTTGCACGGTGTAGCTCCTTCTCTCTCTTCACAAGCTCAAATGGAGAAGATGATGTTGATAGGTGGAAGTGAAATCTCCACTTTATGAGAGTCCATCTCCACCCTCTACTTGTCAACTTCTTCTTCATTTGGCCCCAACCACCATGACATCAAGTGATGTCATCTTCCACTATCTCAATCCTCCACAACATCTTCCAATGGGTACAATTTCTTTTTCCGCTGTGACATGAAATCTTGTACAACAATTCATTCAATTCCATTTAATTCTCTTTCAATTGAGTTCAATTAAAGTCTATAAAATTAATCCAACGTTATCACACTTTAATTCACACCCTCACTTGTCCATAGAACCTTCTTGAGTCCCAAAGGCACGACCAAAAGCGGGCATAATAATTTCTCGAGCCAACATTCCTTAATTAATTTGCCGAAAAACTCTGATTGCATGAAAAATCTTCCGAAGATGAGTCAATAATCCTAAAATGATTTATGACACACCATAATTTTCAATTTCTGAATTCGATCTCAATTTCATGGTTAATTTCACTTTGGCACAATACTAGCGCATCCTAATTTACCGGGCAGCTTTTAGAAATTTTCATGCATTTGACCTATGGTTGATCAATTTAAGTCACAATGTACATCTTTGACACATTGGCAACTTTCAGTTGTCGAAATAATCTCAAGATTTCGAACACGGACATAGGGTACCCAATCGACAGAAAAGTCGGTCCAATGTCGATCGATAAGAATTGTGCGATCTGGTGGAATCACCCACATCTGATCACATGCCTTTATCGAATCGACCTATCTCCGGTCTCTAATCGATTTTTTTTTTATTTGTGCCGTAATGACTCTGGTAGATTAGCTCGATCGAAATGTCGTTTCTTAATCAAATTCTCGAGTCTGATGCATTAGAATCTCTTAACGGCTTCACCTAATAGATTCGTTTTCACATGTGTGGCTGACTCAAGGAAAGGAACTATATGTGTGCTAACGAAATGCCTATCCCAATTTATTGAAAATAGAATTGGAAAATTGGGATGTCACACAAGAATCAAATACCTTATTTGTTTTGGATACTTTTTCAAAGTTTTCACATCCCTCATGTTCTTGTGATGTTGATTCCACTATTGGCATTATTGTATTATAGAATCCATCTACTTCCATTGACATGTTAATGAATCACTTGCTCGAATCAAGCAACGTGTCGTCAACACTAAAACACTTCTCATGGAGCTAAATCATATTTTACTTACAACAAAAAATAGATATAAAATAATACAATAAGGAGCTCAATAAACCGTCCAAGTTCCTAAAGAACTAAAAAAAAACAAATAACCATCCAAATTCATAGCTCTAGTCAACTCCCTTTTTTTCCTTTGCATTCTATTGCACAAGAACCTTCTCTATAGCCTAGAGCCCAAAGTGAACATGACTAAAGCCTTATCTTTCTGATTGAGCCTTTTTAGAAGAAAGCAAGAGCCTCTTGGCATCATTCTTTAGCATCCAAATTTATCTTTGAATCTGAATCTTTTTTCATATCCCAATTTATCTTAGAATCTCAAACTTATGCAAACAGAATATTTAGGTTATGTATCATCAACTCTGTCAGATGAATTATATTCTTCTATAAGTAATATATGCAGTTGGTAAAAGAGTAAATGTTCTAGTGCAATAGCAATATATGAAAAACAGAGACAAAAAGAACAAGCTAAAACTTAAAAGAACCAGTATTGAGTGAGGAGAGTCAACTACATTCAATACATAACACCTATTACCATGACATTGCTACTCTTTCCCCTTCGAGTGATTCACAAGAAGCTTTAAAATATATTCTTAGCCGCAACTCATCGAGCGAACTAAACATATATTGCATGATATATGCAAGGTATCTTAAGTTATAACATGTAAGACAACTTTGATGTACAAAGAAGCACGGCATTAAAGATATGGATTAAAAATAATGTATTCAATATTAAATTTACCCTACTTGACTAAAATCTTCCTTACTTGATTTAACTTCTTTGCCAACTGAGGAAGACCACAGCGATCAACGAGGCTGTCGTATACTCGCATAGAATACCAAGAAATGTATAAAAACAAAGCTAAAAAATCTCCAACAAATACATAATTCCTGATAAGTAGGAGTTCACATATTCATATCGGAAATCATCATGGATTCAACCCCAACATCATCACGCAAGTACACAACCACGCAAAAAAATAGCACTAATTCTCAACCCGCGCAACCACGACAAAAGTAAGCTCATGTCGCTCCGTCGAGACTCCCAAGATCATCACTCGAAAATCGACTTCAATCTCAATCAAAACAAATTTGCATAGAGAGAGATAGAGATAGAGACGGAGATAGAGAGAGAAGATACATGTAGGTGCCAACGAGGGGCGAGGAGGAGAGTGGCGCTGACCTAGTTCTCAGAGATCTTGTGGTGGATCTTGTTTGGCAAATTCTTGCACATGAATATATTGCTAACTTGTTGTTGAGGGTGACGGTGCCGGAAAATCGACATCGGAGGACCGAATAGGGAGATCGCGAAAGAATCGAACGGACGAACCTGCTGTTGTTGAGGGCGATGGTGATTTTCCGGAGTGCCAAATAGAGAAAGGGATGAATGGACGGACGGCTGCTGTCAAGGGCAACGGCAATTTTTCGGAGGGCCGAGTAAAGAAACAAAAACAAAAACAAAAATAAAAGCACGGAGGAGCGACAACTCAAGAATCGAGCACGGAATTCCATCGAAATTCTATAGGCTGTCAGTGAATTCTAACGGCGGCGAGAGATCGAATTCCTTGCGCGACAAACCTCGAACGAGGAGACAAAAGGAAAAAAAAAAAAAACAAGGAAAGGCGCGAGATCGGGGGGACACTTACAGATTGGAGGCTGGAGTGCACCGGTGTGAATCGCCAGACGGGGAGTGACATCCGCCGGGTAGGAGCACAATGTGGCAAAGCCAATCCCCCGCAAAGATCGCTACAACTCCATCGACGAAATTGGAATGGCGATCGGGGGAAAGAGAGAGAGAGAGAGAGAGAGAGAGAGAGATGAAACCGGAGAGGCAACAGCCTATGTAGCATCGACACGCGACACGACACGACACGTCGACACGTCATTTTTAAAAAATAGAGAATTCCAACACGTTGCGACACGTTAAATATTAAATGAATATTTTTATTTTTAATTAATTTGATTCAAATTCATAAATAATTAATTAATTAAAAAAAGCCTATAATAAATTTACACTAATAATATTAATAAATCAATCCATTTGAAATTCGAAAGATATATTCATAATTAATGCGAAACATGTTTTTAATTTTAATAGAAGTTATTGATAAAACTAATAGTTAATAAAAAAATTAGAATCAATTTATTTAAATAAATTCATGATTTTTTTAGAATGATCAAAATTTATCATTATTCAAAATTCAATACTTTTACTTTTCGAAATTATTTTTCAATTTCATTTATTTAATTTTTCTATAAAAAAATTCCCAAATCCACTCTTTCTTACCTTTTGTCCATTTCTCTCCACCCCAAACTTATTTTACTTTTTTCCCTCCCAAAACCACTAACAGACAGGCTGTCAGCCTCACTTCCCCTCCCCCAAAACTCAAAAGACACGCCATCGTCCCCCTCTTTTTATGATTTTTTATTCCCTTATCACAAACCCTAGTGACCCTCTTTTTCCTCCTCCTTCTACTACTCACACAAAAAACACCGAACCAAGACAAACACACAGACAGCAGACCTCGCTCCCCCCTTTCGCACCTCGTATCATTTCTCAGCTTCCAACGATGGAGCGGACGCAACGCCGAGGAGGAGGAGATGCCGTTGCCTCTGCCGCTGCCGCCGCTCGGCGCCCCCTCGGGCCCCAATCCCTTCCTCTTCTCTTCCTCTCTCTGGCCGTCTCTCGCCGTGTGTCGGACACGACACGGAAGCACGAGCAACGTGTCTGTGCTTCATAGGCAACCTTTTGCTATCGAGGGTTTGTTAATTAGTAATTTTAATTTTTTTAATATTAAAAATTAATTGGTCTGGTCTGGGTGGGCGGGTGGACGGATCTGTCCATGGAACTGGGAACCAGACCGATTCCCTTAAAAACCACTAGTTCGGGTGGTTCCGGTCTTGTTCCGAGCAATTCGAGCGGATCCCGGTTCTTTTGCATACCCCTATTTAAAAATCCCAGTTAAATATTCGTATGTAATCACGTATTTGAAATCAACCCATCAAATTTTGCATACTTCTATTTTAAAACCCCACTATTTTATTTAGCATGTAAAAAATCGATGTCCAAACCCAACACCTTATATTTTTCTATTTTCTTGCCCAAAAACCTCATTTGAGAATACTAAATAAAAATCTATAATTGAGCAATTAATAGCATAACATCACACGTGCAAACAACCGAAATTACGCATAATCTCATTCAGAAAAACAAGCTTAAAATTATACTTAACGGCTAATATGTCATTAATTACACTAATCGTGATTAATTAGGCTAATTGCAATTAATTACACTAACTATATTTAATCAAAATTAATCGCCACTAACTAAAATAAACATGATTAATTAAATAAATTACGATTAATTAATATAACCACGATTAATTAATCTAATCGTAATTACTTAAACTAATCGCACTTAATCGCAATTAAGGCTAAACCAACAATAACTAATATTAAATGTAATTAACCCTAAACTAAACTATCTCCTAAACGTAATTAACATCATAATACACAATTAGGAAGTTAACTCACAAATTTCCAGTGACGGCCAGCTCGCTGCAATGGCGGCGTGATGACATCGAGAACTCGAGTCTCATGGACTGACAATGGCACGAATGGCATGGCGAAGGTAGGGGCTCGAACGGCAACACGAGCGCGGCAATAAGCAACAGTGATCTAGCGGCAAAGAATGGTGGCCAAAGATGGTGGTTCAGCGAAGTTGAGGAGTAGCCAAGCTTGGTGGTTTGGTGGTGAGGATAGTGAATGGCACAACTTCAAGCGATGAACGAAGGTGGCATGAGATGGTGATGGTGGTGTGGTGGTGGATGGCGGTGAAGATGATGATGGTGGTGAAAATGGGATGGATGGTGAACGTGGGGGAAGAAAGGGAGGAAGGAAATGGAGGAGGAGAAGAAGATGGGGTGAGGAAAAATGGAGGGGAAGGATGCAGCAGAAGTGAGGGAGAAGAGAAAATAATAATAATAAAAAAGAGGCTATTTTGCAAAGAAGTGGTGTGAAGGAAGAGGAGAAAGAGAGAGATAGAGAGAGAGAGGGGAGAAGTGAGAGGAGACCTAGATCTGGGGCGGCGAGGTCGCGGGAGGTCATGTGACACCGCCGCAACCTCCGGCGTCCCCACTGCAACCTAGATATGGGGCGGCGAGGTCGAGGGAGGACCTCACCGCCTTGAATTAGGTTACGCGACGCCGCCACGGCCCAGATCTGGGGGCGGCGAGGTTGCGCATTAGGGGCGGCAAGGTCCTCCCGCAACCTCGCCGCCCTAAATCTTGGTTAGGATGACTTCGGCAACCCAGACCTCACCGCGACCCAAATGGCGGGCAGTCACGCCACACCCCAGCGATGGTCACACCACCCTCGGACGACGGTCATCTGGGTGACAATTGCCGTTGACTCTGTGCCCTTCGCCAATGACCACTTTCAAAGAAGAAGAAGAAGATGATGATGAATAGTGAGGGCAAAACCGGAAAAACAAAAAATCAACAATGATAACTTGGGAAGAAAATTTTTTATTTATCCCCTTAGCTCAGCATGCCGAGAAAGCTGAAAGCCGAAGGCAGCCACCAACCTGCCTTGGGCTTTCAACCTTGTTAAGGCTGGCATTTTCCAAATGGGGTTTGAAAATGTTTTACCAAACACCCCTAAATTGCCCCAAGAATTTTTGGGGGTTTAAAGTGGCTTCTCAAGGCCACTCCCAAACACACCCTATGAAACTTTTAGAATGGAGATACATGTTATTCCCAACTTTTGTGATCTAATGAAGACAAAAGATTGGTTAGAAGATAGTCGATATATTATGTTAGATGAACAAATTATGATTTTTTTCATCTATAATTTGTTATAAGAACTCAAATAAAAAGAGAGATTCCAACATTCAGGGCAAACTATTAGCAAATACTTCACTAAAGTATTGAAAGCAGTTCCCAAACTAGTAAGATAGGTTGTTGTACGATTTTCCTTTGATGTTGTCCCCTATAAGATTCTTGTGGATTCTAACCATAAACGTTACTTCAAGGTAGAATTTTCATACATTCCTTTACAACTTCAGTTTTATTTTGTTGATAATCTTGTATAATACTAGTTTTTAATAAATTGACAAGGCTATGTAGGTGCTACTAATGGAACTCATATACATGCTTCTGTACCTATGTCGAAGCAAATCCCATTTAAATGTAGAAAATGAATTATCAATCAAAATGTGATGTGTGTTTGTTCGTTTGATATGAAATTTATTTTTTTGGTATATTGGTTGGGAAGGCTTTGTTAACGATTGTCAGGTGCTCTCGATAACACTCGAGACTCCTCACTTAGAATTTCTTTAACCATCACTTGGTATTTACTTGTATATTAAGGAGTAAATTTCTAAATGATTGTATTACGGTTACAAATCATAACCAATATATGGATACCTTGTTATAAATAAATATTATGTGATGGATTTTGGTTATGCAATAATTCCGGAATTTTTAACTCATTTAAAAGGTAAATAGTATCATTTAAATGGTGATATGGGTAGAGACGGCCAACAACAGTAAGAGAATTATGCAACTATAGGCAATCTTCGCTAAAAAACATCATTGAGAGATCATTTGTGGCATTAAATAATTACTTCTTCATTTTGACATACATACCTTCATTTACAATTTGAAAATAAGCACATATTTGAGTGCATGTTATGTTATCCATAATTACCAAAACAAGATAGATAAAAACTTTTCTCTATATGAAGATCTGAAGTACCAATTTGAACCTATACAAAATAAGGTTACAAACAATACATTGACTGAGGAGGGAATCATGATAAACATGCTTAGAAAAAATATTGTCAATAAAATGGCAAGGGATCACAGTATGCCGGACATTTAATGAAATTGTATTTTCGACTTTGGTAATGTATTTTTGTTATTTTATATTTGGGGATTTCCTATGTTGGCTGTAACATCCTCAATTCAAACCTCTATTTAAACTGCAAGGAATGGATTAAGGATCTATAAATTAATAGCAAGGATAGGCCGTGACTCAATCCCCAGGATTATTCACAAGCCGACTAGCTGATTAGAGGCAATACAATCTACAATCAAGGTTGCGATAGACCACAGCACTTGATCATGAAATGATTGTTTGACTATAAGAATTGCTATGGACGATCACATGTCATTACTAGGGGTGTTAGGAACCGAACCGAAAACCGAATTGAATCGAACCGAAAAATTCGATTTTTTTTGTTCGGTTCGGTTTTCGGTCCGGTTCTCATTAAAAATCAATATTTTTTTATTGGTTCGGTTTTTATCGATTAACTGAATCAAACCAAACCAAAAAAAATCGAAACCAACTAAAGCCCTCCCTGGTTCTCTCATTTTGTTCACGTTCTCTTCCGCTCATGTCCTTCTTCAGCGAAGCTTTTCTCTCGCTCCTTCCTGGCCGGGCTCCCCCACAAAATAGATTGCTCTCTAATGTATCTCTCCGGCCACCTCCTTCTGTCGGCGATCTAGTTTCGTGGAAAAACTGTCCCCAGCCCCCTTTGCAATGGCCGAGCCCCTCTTTTTCTCTCGAATCAGCACCTCTCTCCTTTCACTTGGCTGAAGAACTCTCCAAAAACCAGTGAGCTCCTCCGTCACCCGTGGTGTTTTTGGGTGAGATTTGAGGAAAGCTTGTTTCGGTGAAATAGGGAAGCTGTAGAGTTGTTCGAGGACGAAGAAGAATGCAAGGAAGAAGAAGATTTAGGGAATAAAAAAAAATTAAAAAAATTGAAAATAAAAAAGAGAAAGAATTGAAAACCAAAAATAGAAAAACTAAAAAACGGAAAAACCGAACCGGACCGAAATTTGGGTTTGGTTTGTATTCGGTTCGGGTCTCATTTGGTTCGGTTCGAAAGATTTTTCTAACGATTTAATTCGATTCGATTTTTCAAAAAAAACGAACCGAACCGAACCGTTGACACCCCTAGTCATTACGAGTTAGTCAATAGACAAGTATAGATCGATCCAACTCAAGTATATATCGGTTGTGGATGATGCCGCACGGTCAATGTATTGCTCGTGAATGACCCTAATTCGATCTTAAACGACCATGAGTCAGGATAAACTAATCGATCCTACTTGATTACATGAAAATCAAGGGTCATTCATGGATTGACCAAGTTTAGCTAAAAGTCACACATAAAACCTTAGACAAGTGTCAAACTCAATTCGAGTTTAGTCATGTGAGTTTTGCCAATGCCACCTAAATTTACATAGGTCGCGTTGAAGAAGTTTCTAATTGAAACTTAGCTACAAATCCCGATCTGATTTCGAGTATCGACTGTAAATGTTATCAATGCATTCCTTTCTAATTAAAATGATTTTAGTGAATTCGTTAGTGTATTAATTGGAGATGTGCTAATTTGAGAATATAGACTTTAATGGACCTAAAGGTGAGACCAATTTAGCCTATTAAGATTTAAATTCTGCTTGATACAAATGCACTTTGTTCTTTGGAAATCAACTCCGGTAGCCAAGGCTTCAAGCAATTCACCAAAACTTTTGAAATAATCTTATAGATAAAAAAATTACATAAGCTGATAAGGCGAAATTGATCTAACCTCTCGGGGTTCGGTGTCTTGGGAATCAGAGATATGGTTGTTCTGTTGATATCAGCTAGCATCACGCTTGTGGTGAAATTTTTTTGAATTGATTTAAAAACATCTTCCTGTATAATGTCCCAATGACTATGGTAGAACAATCCATTAAAACCATCAAGTCCTAGCCCTTGTGTGGCTCCTAATTGAAACATTGCGTGCTTTACTTCCTCTCGCACAATTTCTGCTGTGAGTTGTGCATTTATTGCTGCTGTAACTACTTGAGAACATTGCATTAAAATAGGTCCATAGTCTCGATGTCCAACTGAAGTGTAAAGATTCTTAAAGAAAGTAAGAGTCTCATGCTTCACCTAATCTGGCTCTCGGATCCACTCCTCATTTTCATCCTTTAAAATGTCGATTCTATTTCTTTTCCGCCTTTGTATAGTAGTGGCATGAAAGAATTTCGTATTTCTATCCCCCCATCTCATCCAATTAATCCCGGAGCGCATTGCCCAGTATTGTTCTTTCTATAACCATATGTTCTGAATTTTTTCCTTCAATGAAGTGACCTGATCTTTGTCATAATTGCAAACAGGCTGATTTGTGCATTGTTGAAGTTGCTGCTGTAGAAGATGTATTTGATGATGACATGCTGTGAACTTTGATCTACTCCACTTGGCCAGCGCTTTAGTTGTAGCCCGAAGCTTCTGTGAGATTGTGGAGTTGTTGAGTGATAAAGCTGACCAAGATTCTAATACCACTTCGTGACATTCTACATCTTGGAGCCAAAAGGATTCAAAAGTAAAGGTCTTTCTCCTCCTTAATGGGTTGATATTGGTAATTAAAAGAATCGGACTGTGGTCCAACCCTATAGTAGGTAAAGCCAGAACTTCAACTTCTAGGTAATTTAATCACCATTCAATAGTACACAAAGCTCGATCCAGTCTTTCTTTGACAACTTCCTCTCCACTTCTATTGTTTACCCAAGTATAGGCACAGCCCTTAGTCTCAAGATCCATCAAAACACAATCATGTAGTAGTTCCCGAAAGGAGTGCAGCCTATAGGACTCAACTGGTCTCTTACCCACTTTCTCCCAGTGATTTAAAATTTCGTTAAAATCCCCTATACACACCCAAGGTATAGTGTTTAAGTGGCTGAGGTGCTGCAAGTCTGGCCATAAAAGTTGTCTCTGTTGATATACCACCGGGGCATGCAAAAGGGTAAGGCACATAGGTGTTACATTGCTATCTTTAGAACATACAGTATCAATAAAATGCGAGTTATAATCATTGACACTAAGAGATATCTGATTAGTCCAAAAAAGAACCATCCCTCCAGCCAAACCTTGGGGATTCACCACAAAACTCTTGCAATAATTCAGTCTCCGTTGGACTTGCTTGATAACAAGGTCCTTATTCCTTGTCTCCATCAAAAAGATGATAGCGGGCCGTCCTTGAGCCACTAAGGCCCTCAGTGCTTGAACTGTCAAGGAATTACCCAGTCCCTGATAGTTACAGCTTATGATCTTCATTTGTCAAATTGTGGCTTATTCGGGCAAACCACCACAGCCCATTCACTAGCACTTTCGGCCTCAAATATTGGAGTATCCAATATATGACTTTCATCTAGATTGTCTGGTAGAATAGGACATGACCCGTAGGGAGAATATCTCTTTGCTTTCTTCAGTGGAGAAGTCTTGGTCTGCAATGTGGATTTTTTTTTTATTTTTTGGATGAGAAGCTTCAGTTGTAAATTCTTTGACATCTGTCTTTTTTACTGATGCAGGGAATGCAGGGGAGTGCAGCTTGTTCTGAACAACTCCCTGTGCAGCGTCAACTTGGGGGGAGTTGGGCTTAAAGTTTGCTGTTGAGGTGTTTATATGCTGAGATGTCTGAGTGTCCATAGGAACTGGCTGTTTACTGATGTCACATGGTGCGGCAAGAAGTAAAAGCAACCCTGGTTGAGGGGTTTCAGGTATTGTTTCTTCAATATCATCCCGAGTGGTTTTAGTTTATAGAATGCCTGCCAGAGAGGGCTATGTTCCTTGACTTCAGCCTGTAACCATTGTCCATAGTACATCTTGTCCCTCCCTTCAAATTTAGCCTCATTGTATGTAATATATTTGCAATAGGAGGCATAGTGACCTAGAACACCACATGAATAGCAATAATGTGGTAAACGTTCATAACAGGAATCAAGCCATATGTTTTTCCCTGCCACTCGAATGAGTTTGCTCGGTTTAAGAGGTTCATGAAGATTAAGTTCCACTCTAGCTCTCCCTGCTCTTAAAGTCGAGCCTTCTTTCGCCTCAATTTTGATGTCTAGAACCTTTCCAACATCACGAACAGCACTGCTCCGTACATCTCTCTAATGGTAGCCCAATGACTCGCACCTAAAAGGCACAAGTATTAAAGTTGTAGCAATGCAGGGGTGTGCCTTGGGTCCAAGGTTTGAGTAAAACCAGGTTGCTCGAGAATAACCAGGGGCCATTTTCTAGTACACGTTGTTTTTCTCCCTCCGAATTAAATTTGAAAACATAAAGACCTGCTTCTCTCTATGAAATATCGACTTGGTCTAAGCGCCAAGCTCTTTTCATCATGTTCTGGAAAGATGGAAAGTTAATGGAGGGGTTAGCAAGAAATTTTCCGACTTGGATCAACTTACATTCTTCGACCTTCTCTGCAGGGGGTTCTTCGTCCCACACATCAATCTCCTAGGCAGACCAAAGTCAGCCTAAGCGGCTACATAAAGCAGCTAGCCGAGCCTCCTCATCCTGATCCGTATTGTCCATTTGGGGAAGAGCTTCAAAAGGTGATCCAGAATAGGTTGGAGGCTAAATTGGTTGCATGCAGAACTTCTAAACAACGGTATGGTGGTCTTGTTCGAGGCATGTGAAAACCAAATAGGGGATAACTGGTTCGACAAAGCAAGAAGAAGATAGGAAACGACAATTCATGGTTCAGGGTCAAAAACAAGAAAAGGCGACTATGCTTTAGAGGAAATCACCATGAGAATGGGGAGAAAGAGGATTAAAGCCAAAGCTATTTAAAGTTAGGGCTCTGAAGAGAAGATGAAAAACATGAGAAAGAGATAATTGATGACGGTATTCCAAAGGCAAGTATGTGAAACCCAACCGAGTTATCCATGGGTGTAACCGTCGGATCTCCAAAACTCTGGACAAAGGGCCCGAAGGTGAAATGATTTTCTGAAAATTAGGGTTTAGAAGGAAGATGAAAAACTACCATTCGGTAGGGAGAGACTCTACATTTCGAGAGAAGCCAACTAGTCAGATTCCCCTCATCCCCGTAATACCTTGAACTGCCCATATATCGATACATCTTAGTTGGAATAAACTTATGCATTCTCGAGAATCTATTGGTGTTGGCAATTTCTGTCAACACAATTCATGAGATGTGGCGTCTATGTGTCAAGCCTATTGCATGATAGAGTGCGTTGCAACGTCACCTTTCGTTCTCAAGCTGGGAATCTTTGGCTCATGATCTCTCGCAAATTTAATTTCCTTTGTAAACCCTTCAATAGGGTCACTTGATTCACAGCTGGATTGACTTTACATTTGAACCCAATCTCACGGAATCAAATTAAACTAATTATTGTTCCTTCAATGCAAGATTTATTAAGGATGATCGTTGAAGGATGATAATATCAGGTAAGTTTGACGTTATATACTTAAAAGGGAAGGTTTCAACCTCAAGGATCTATGTTGCAAAATGTGACCATATTGTAAAAAGTGCATATGGGCACGGAAAAAGGAAAGCAAGTAATGAATATTGCAAAAAGTGCATGTGGGCGTGCAAAAAGGAAAGCAAGTAATGAATCATTGGGATTGCAAGAGGTGACAATACATGTTATCACTAAGAAATTTGTGTACTCGTGGATTCATTCTAAAACTTACGATGGTTGTAAGTACATGATTGTGCCCTGCTTTGATGAAACTTTGACAAGAGTTAATGTAATTTGACACGCAAGTCAGTGAGGGTTTCGACAGCTCAAGAGATTGGGTTCAAAGAAGAAAAAGAAAAAGGCGGTGACCTGACAAAGGTAAGAGATTGGGTTCAAAGAAGAAGACGGCAGTTTGTCTTCTCAATTACACAAAGGGAAGTAAAACGCGTCGGGACGTTGCAAATCAAAGGAATGAAAAACAAGGAGAAAACTTGGTCAAAAACTGAAATGAGTTTTGATACTACAATTTTACTCCCACTGACCTGACAATTTCATGGTTTTGATATGAATTCTTAACTTCTTGTGGCAACAGCATCTATCGCATAACATTCCACTAATCTACTCACTTTATCAACATTAACAAGCCACGCTTTTTAGCTATAAGTTAAAAGCTTGGTTTGATTGAAAGCAAAGGAGGAAAATTGCGATAAGATTTGCCCGCGAACTGCGGCTCCACTGTACCATCTTTGAGGTTCCCATGTCTTTGCCTCCTCCGTCTGTCATGGGCCAGGACGATGCTTCTCATCTATCTCCAATGAGAAGGAAGAATTCCAGCCTAGGAAGAGGGATGTGTTCTCCAAGCTCTTAACTTTTGTCCACATTCCAGTATCCAGTTCAATGGCAAAAATATGAATTCAAAAGGTTCCATTAGGTTTTTGCTGTCCACGTCACGACACTGGCAATAGAAATTCTACTGTTGATTGCACTAGACAGCTTGCTCGCAACCTGGGAGTCTTTGCCCCGTCCTGAAAACTAACTCAACTTCGAACAGAATTGGTAATCCCGGTCACATCTCAATATACTACCCTCACAATTAAGAGCAACAAAGCACCCCTTATAGAATACATCGAAATTATAATACCTCGGGAGGTCAATGCCGTCCATTCCTCGTCGCAGCTTTTCCAAAACCCTAACTATCCATAGTTCTTGTAGATTACCAGGACCCTGTGATTTGGAGATGTCGTAGAGCAATCAAATCGGTAGAACTTAGCAATAGCGTGCCCTTTCTGTCCACGGGCATCGGCCACAAGATGTCACTCATCTCTTTGACCAATATCTTTTTGTCCGCGAGCATCAACCACAGGATGTCGCTCATCTCTCTCTGACCAAAGGTGTCGCTTTTAGTAACGTGTATTAATTAAATATTCTGTCAAAGTGCTGCACACTGCTCGAAACGCGGATAAATCCTTCCGTGTGTTGGCTTTAGTATTTATTATTTAAATATTCTAACACTCTTCTTGCTTAAATCTCTTTTTTTTTTTTGTCCTCATACTAAGTATGAACATATTTAATTGATGAGATAATTGGAGTCTAGAAAAATTGAACTCAATACCTCATGCTTTAATACCATATGATATTTTATAGGATTTACATTAAAAACTTAAGCCATTAGATTTAAACGTGATTTTTTTTCTTTTTTTGTTGACCGAGGAACCGCTGAAGATCACACGACCCTTCAGTACCCGGTGGTACCGTCGAGCCTCGCGAACACCAGGACTCCTCACTTCAAACACTTTAGCAATAAGAGAATTCGAACCCTCAACTTTTACGATAAGGGAGAGAACTCACGCCAACTGTGCTGTCCATGGTTGATTTTAAACATGATTTGTTATTTAAATATTTTAACAATTTCTCGTCATTCTCAATTTTATGATATTTTGATGAGGGAAGAAAGTAAATCAATTTCAAGAATGATAATTCATTAACCACAAAAGCTGTGTGTGTCTATATATATATAGGAATTTTTATTTGCTAAACCATAAAAAAGAACATTTAATATGAGATGGGCGACGGTACTAGAGTGCATTCAGCAAAATTAGTGCTAAATGACGTTGTGTATCACATTTGTTTTCTCCATATTTACAAATTAGGGCTAGAATTGTCGTGTACTTCAAACCCTAATCCCACAACTGATGAATGGATCAAAATTGTTTTTCATTCTCGTCCGCTAGCAGCTACAATCCCAACTACAAAGTCCTTGAGAACAACATTCGTCTCGTCACCGGAATCTTTGGACAAGGACATCTAGAAATCTTAACGAAGAACAAACACTTCATTCGCCTCAACTTAAGCAACAAGAACAGTAGAATGCCGCGTCCAAATCCTAGTGCGATGCTTGGCACTATTCAAGACAGAGCACACCAACATCGCGAAAGACTCCTTCGTCAATTCGTATCTCGTGAAGACATCGCCAGTTCGATCCCGGCAAACAGCAACAACACCTTAAGAATTCCAATTGGGAATTGGTTCCATGTCCTCCCGAATGAATTCCCATGTACCAGCCAGAGCGCCAATTTCCCCACGCAAGAAATGTTGGGAGTTTACATAACATGCATAAGTGAGATAAAATATTAACACAGCTTGAAGCGAAAATAAAATTAAGCCATGCAAGCATTTCTAAAGGGGTTGTTCGTGCATTTTAATAGAAAATCGGAAGAACAAAAAGGATTAAACGGATCACCACTTGTAACGTGCCCAAAATGACTTGGTTCAAATGTGTTTCAGTTCTAGCCCCACAAAGACATACCATCAATCACACGTTGCCATTATAACTGTGCTAGCAATCCTGTAGAAATAATTCTTTGTACTCTTGATATTTCAGTCATTGCACCAACATTGCACACGCTAAAATTAGCAACAGTCGCTGGTCGTGCACGCCGTGCATTGCACGCGATCAGCAATGGTTGCTCACCATGTGCAGCACAAGGTCAGCACACGATCAGCAACCATTGCTGACCGTGTGCAACTTTTTTCTTTAAAAATATAAATGAAAGGGCACGACCAGCATGTGTACACTTTGGGCACATTATCATGTGTCCACTTTGGCGTGCGTGTGCATCATATGCACTTACCCTCATGACCAAAATCAAGATAAAATAAAATTTTATTTAATTTAATTTTAACCCGAATCAATTCGATTCTTGTAAGTGCAAACATATTTGCAATCTCCCCTTCAACATTATCCTGAATTTGTTACAATGTGCGATATCCTTAGGTTTATCACTTAGTTAATAGTAAGACTTGCACCCATACATTTGTACTCCAAGAGAGTTGATTGTCTCGATCGACCTTTAAGTCTTATAAGTCATAATTGACATATAGTGATATATCGTGACTAATGCTTTAAAAACATAATGAAACTATCAGCTTTGGGTACAATATTATTCAATCCCTCTCTTACTATGTGCCGATTGAATAAAGACCATGGAATATTTGTCAAATCACAAATTCGATTATATGCACAAACGTGATTGACATGCATTTTATACAAGACATAAATAGTTCATTCTTAGTTACAACCTCGACCAAAGATTTTAATGCTATGTCATAATTAGATTTTATAGGACATCATTATTATACCTTGCATGTAACAATGAGGCATATTCCATTTTGTGCATACATGTAACTTCGTATATGAATGAACTATAATCATCAAGTATGAAGACAGATCAACAAACCAACAATATGGGCACATGTGAACCATAGCCATCCCACGCACAAGTCAACACTTGATGAATGATTAGACATTGAAAAAGCTAAAACTTCCACGTCATTAATCATTATATGCGTGTCATGTTCATGTGTTCAAATTTGGGCATCATAGTATCCAATGACTCGTGACTATTTTTTCATTAAGTATCTAATACTTAATGGTGAAATTACGAACACACTGATCTTAACAAAATCATTAATATCCATTCAATGATCTATTAACGAGGAATAGTTATTGTCACACATATTCTAAATGTCTCAATAATAGGTTCAGTCACAACCGATTTTATGACATCATTGATATATAGTACATAATTGGATAAATGAATGGATATGTCTTTGTCATTAATTAAATAATAAGATTGATAGAATAACTGAGATCCCTAACATGTAATTATTACATAATTACCTTAAGGCATACACCCAACAAGAAACACCACCGAGGCACCACTCCTCTCATTAAACCGGTATTACCATCCTCCAATGAATAGACCTGACACATAGGTGGGTCGGGCCATGTTTGGGCTAAATCGAAAATTCTCTGACCCAAATTGACCCATTTTTATGCAATACAGATCTAGTGACCTACACCTGACCCATTAGTTAAAACTTCCATATTTAACTCCATTTAAAAAAAAAAAATCATACTCAAATTGATGTGAGAGCATAGAGTGAGCAAGTGTAGGATTAAGCGAGAGCGAAAAAATGTGAAGAGAGAGTCATTCATGTAGGTTGAGTCTAAGTAAGTTATGAACTCGCCAACATCCATATTACTTTTTGTTTTATTATTTTAGACCCATTTATGATCCATAATATAACTAATCCATATAATAACTCAACTCATCAAATATGCATTAATAAATGAGTTGATGACCTATTTTGACATGTCTACCCACGAAATTCATGATCCCTACACCCAAAAGAGAACGGAGAGAGTTTTCCCTCATACGAAGCGGCATCATTTTAGTCAAAAGTGCCATGTCATCTCATTCTTTTTCCACCTCCAACTTCAATATTTTAAATGCCACGTCAAACTTAAAACTTCCATAAAAAATTCGATTTTCCTTCGATGTGGTACTCAAGTGATCGAAAAAAAAAATATTTTGGCAATGAAGTGAGACTTGTATGAAAATTATCACACTTATGGGGTCCTTTTCTATCCGTACTTTAATTGATTTTGTCAACGGTTGGTGTAGTAAAGCTATTCTCATACCGTTGAGACTTGTCTCGACTCCCCTTTCAGGCCCAGACTAGATGTCGCCCGGCCAGACTGTCCTCAGTCCGAACAGTGGGCATCCAACCCACTTTCGATCCGTTTAAGACCTTCTGAGCTTGTCCTCGGTGGTCCCTCTGATCCATGGTCATCCCTGGGAACGGGCTGAACATACATCAACCAGATCATCCATGGTGCGTAGGCATCGGGTGTCGACGTTTATATTTTAAAGTTGCTCATGTGGATCCCGTCCTAGGGCATTATAACAAGGTCTTGTTTAGATATTGCCTGATTAATCTCGGATTGAAATCTTTTCCTTTCTTTATCTTCATTATTGATTGTTTTAATGTTATTATCGGGACGCTTACGCATGGTAATGTAGATTCATTGTGTTCTAAAAATTGAAAAGCCGGAAGAGATTGCAAGAAAAAACATTTTATTAAAGGAGAATGGATACTGGTTAATAGGCATTAGGCAAAACTAGCACAATCAAGTATGGTACAAGAGCCTGCTTGCTACTGATAGCCTAAGAATAGATTTGTGGCGGATCTAATTAAAATTCAGTTACCAAAGTACAATCAATAATGCTTGGAAGAGCCGGTGCAAAGTGTGGAGGCCACCTCGCTTGCAAGAGTGTCATATGCACCCACCTAGCAATTCTTGAAACTCTTTTGGGGTTCACCTCAGGATAGGTAACAACGTGCATTAGTTTAATGGTTGAGAAATGTTAAGAGACACCCATTGTCGCCCTAAATCAGACCTCTAAGTCAAATAGCTTCCTTGATTGTCTTGTTGACCTACTTTACTTCAATCCTTGACAAAGCAATTACACTTTCCATCGTGTCAAATAAAGGTTTGACACGTGTTTTTACACGAACCATCTGCTAAATTCAAATTGGTTTAATTGTGTGCAATGCCGTGTTGTGTTGTGTAAATAACTCCTATCAAGAATTGCCGACCTAATTTATCACAGTACTCTTTTTAAGAGTTCGGTTAATGTGAACCAAGTGAGGTCATTAACAAATCTCTAGTCACTTGTGAAAAATTCACGTCTTTTGTCCCCTTATAAGCACGTTTTGAACGAGGAAAGTTAAACAAAATGAACAAATCTCCTGCCAAAACATGAGATCCCGAATCACCAGTTTTCAGCTACGCGCGCATCCTCCACTTTGTACCCCAATTTATTGCGCTTCACCTGCCAATTCCATTGAAGTCAATTCGAGTCCGCGAGCGCAAGAAATGGTGCGTCCCGGGATCGATTTAACCTGGGCTCTCGAATCTCTACGTGACGGCAATGTCCCGGACAGACTGCGTCTTGCCCCCGATGTCGAAGCTCGTCGGGTACTGCCTAAGCGCTGCTTCGCCCACCGTCAAATTCCCTGATCACTTTCTGGTTTATTGTGACGAAAATGAACCCACAATATTGTCTCTTTGCTTGTAATTTGCAATGAATTCCAGAGATTTCTGTTTCTCCGGTTTGCACGAACAATCTCTCAAAAAGATTGGCCTTCTATTGAGAATGATCGACTATGACCCTTTCCAAGATGATGTGACTCTAGCTCAGTGGTGTTCGAGCTCCGGATTGTTTGGATTTAGAGCTCGACTTGCTCGAAGGTTGATATTTAAATGCTTTGTTGGGGAGTAAAACTAGAACTGTAATGTCGCTTGCAGAATCTTTGGCATCCGCAGGTAAAGATTATAAGTATTGGTACCATACTGCAAGTAGTTAAAGGCATTGCTCATATTTATGGTATAATTATGTTGGCATTTCGCCTCGCAAATTGTTGGGGTTTTACAAGATGGCTTAAATTATACAACCATGACAGAGCATTTATCATAGAGAACAACGGTTAAAAGGAATGAAGGAGGAAGGAAATTTTTCTAGCTGCGAACAAGAACCCTAACTAATAATAGGATATGAGAAGTACACAGGGGAAACGATAGGAAAAGTGGCAAAATCCATCCTTAACTTCCCCCTTGGTTACAATTTGCTTTCAAAACCAATACTTTCCACCCCTTGGTTTTAAAATCTTACACTTGCACAGTTGCACCCTTTATTTTCTACAGTAAAGTATAGGTTTGTTTTCGAAACCTCAGGTGCAAGGTTTTTACTTTAGAAGTAGAGGAAGCAGAGTGTAGGATAAAAGAAAGTTGGTTTTTCGGGTGTGTGTGTAAACGATTTTGGTCAAATTGTAAACCAATCGATAAGCGATATCGTGGCCGACGGCCAATAACTAACGGTGTTGTCGGCCCCTTTAAGTGGAAAAATTTTAGTGCAGAAAATAATTATGATGAAATTTCCATAAATTATCATAGATAATACATCGTTCACTATTGTAAAATCGAATGGAAGCACGAGCACAACTCAAAATACCATGAGTTGGATGAAATGCAAATACAAGTGCAATGGAAGTTGGCCGTTGGCCTTAGTCTCCTTTGGACCAGAAAAATATAATGAGTGAATTAGGAGGTCGAAAATGTTTTTGTTTCCCTTGAAATGGCTAATATGGTATTAGCTCAGCACCTCATTTCTCGAAAAAATAATAGAAACTACCACATCAGCATTTTCCACACTCAAATCGGATGGAATTAATGAAGATATTCGATTGTCACATTTTGATAAGTTTTAAGACTTGATTGCACTAATAAAAAATTTTAAAACATAATCACACTTTTGCAACAAGTTTTAGAATATCCAATGCACTTATCTCTAAAAAAAAGCTACAAAAAGTGTATCACAGTCAGCATGCCTGGTAAAAACTTCTAGGCCCGGTCGGTGGGCAAGCCGAGCCTAAACAAGGCCCTCAAGGACCAGCCATGCCACACATTTATTAAAATAATTAATGAATACGTGTTCATTAATGAATTTGCTTTGGCATTTGAAATTATTAAATAATAATAACCCCAAATTTCTAAAGTAGCATAAAAAAATAGTGTATAACTCGTAAATAAAGTAATAAAATAAAATACCACAAATCCCCCCAAAAAATCGTTTTTCCATACTCATTTAATTTTTAAGCTGGAATCTGAAAGAATAAAAAGCACAAAAGTGGGCCTTTGCCCCTAATCCGCCTGTTTGGGCCTAGGCGAGCCTGGGCAAAACGTTTTGCGATTTGGGCCCAACCAGGCCCGACCCGGGCCCTCCCAAGCCCGCTCATGGAAAAAGAAAATAAAATAATTTAAAAAAAAATTCTCACAACCTTCATCATCGTCATCTTCTTCTTCTTCTCGTTGCTTCGGTGACAGGAGAGAGTATCGCAACGCCAACATGGGGCCGTTATCGCTCCTCTGCAGCTCCTCCGCCGCCCTCTCGCCGCCGCCGCCGCCGCCGCCACCTCCGGCTCAGCTTCGCGCCGCCGCCGCGCCTCCCGTCCCCCGCGCCTCGTCCGTCCGGAGGAAGCTCACGTCCGCCGCGCTGGCCGGGGCTCTCTCGTTCGGCCTCCTGCTCTCGCCTCCGTCCATCGCGGTGGAGTCTTCTCCGGCGCGGACGACGAGGTCCGAGCCGCCGGCGGTGGAGTACTGTCGCGAGGAGGAGAGAGAGGACGCGGCGGGCGCCGTGCCCGAGAGAGTGACGAACGAGGGAATCGTGGAGGAAGCTTGGAGCATCGTCAATGAGAGCTTCCTCGGTACCGGTCGCCGTCGCTGGTCGCCTGAAGCGTGGCAGGCAAACTCTCTCTCTCTCTCTCTCTCTCTCTCTCTCTCTCTCTGTGAATGCTGATGGTCTTTTGGTTTGCTTCTTACCTCTCGGTTTTTTTTTATGCTTTGAGTGGAGTGGAGTATTGAGCTGTTGTGTTTGCTTAATTTGTAGCGGAAGAAGGAAGACATACTGAGTACTTCAATTCCGACGAGATCAAAGGCTCACGAATTGATACGACGAATGTTGGCGGGTTTGGGCGATCCTTACACTCGATTTCTTTCTCCTGATGAGGTGATTAGCTCCCTCTTTACCCTTGTAAATTTTGTGGTAAATTAATGTTTGTGGATATGGCGGTTACTGGGATGGAGGATTCTGACACTGCTTTTGCATTTCATAATCTTTTGACCCCCCATAAAAAAATTCGCATTGCATGTAAACTTGCATACACTTCCTTTACGGCCCACAAATTTGCATTATGTTAACATACTTGAGTTTGCACCTTTCCATAGAATGTCCGGACAGTGACAATTTATGCAGATCAGAGAAAATTTTTTAAGAAGTAACTCAGAACTCTGTCCTTGTTTGAACTCATCTTTCTAGAATTATTTAATGGGTCTATTAGTGTCCTCCATATAGTGACTGCTCTAATCGGCAGTAGTATGTTGATGAATATCAGTAGAGCTTTTTTCCCTGAGTTGTTAGTCTAATCCTGTCCACTACAATTAGAGAGATTTGTTAAAGATTATGGCAAAGCTTCAGCAGTCAATTTGTATACCTGTCAGCATAAAACTTACTTGGTCATCATCTTTTGCTTCACAAACTTTATGGACTTCCTTTCACAACCACAGAATCATTCTGCCTTAGGTGTCTTGTATTTACCTTCTCATTTCTTGTGGAAAATGATGGTTTAGACATCATCAATTTGTAGAACTAATTTAACAAGCTTTCACCATTAGAGCTTTGGTGCTGATATTGTGGGAGTCCTGTGGAACTTGTGCTGTTGAATTTGTTCAGTGGGGCTTTCATCTAGTCCCTCAAGGGACACCACTTCCCTATCATACTAGTCTTAATCCAAGTTCTTTTTTTTGTCATAACTCCTATACGAATAGTCATAACACAATTCTGAGTGTTTATGTGTTAAAACACGTTGTATAGGAGTTATGACAAAAGTAAACCTGGATTATGATGGGTACACTAGGGATTAGTCCCTTCTGAGGGACCATGGCCAGGCCCAGAAGTACTGTTTTCCAACATTTAGTACCACTTAGCTCTGCTAATAGGATGTCTTGGATTATTTCTTATAATAAACAAGCTTGATATATTTGAATATACTTAAAATTACAATGTATAACACTTCCCAATTATAGTGCTTCTTCTTAATTACGCTGAGCCCAAGATAGTTCTTTTTGCTTGAGCTAAGATTAAAAATAAAAGTTCATTTACATCAGGTTGACGTCGATCACTTACATAATAGTAACATAATCGAGAGCTGACTGTAACAAGCATCTTCCCCTTATGTGGGGTCAGCCACATGGATCCTCCTACACTAGTCTCCTCTTGTTGGTTTCAAGTGTTAGGTAAGATTGAAGTGTTCAAGATCTTTCTTTAAACTTTCTGTTGACATCTTCAGATGTCTACCACTCCCTACTTCAACCTAGGTCAAAACTCACATATCATCTCTGGACTTCTGATGCATAATCTTGATAATGAAAGGTTTGCGGGGTGATTCTTAGGGGGCGACAGTAGGGGACACTTGTTTTTTCGTTCTAGGCTCAAGGCCTAACACGTGACATGATCAAGCATGTTTTATTAAGCAATAATCCTATTCCCATTTGTTAATGTATTTACATGAGAAATTTATTTATCTTAATTTTAATTCTCTGTTATGTTAGCTCAATCAACTGAATGGAGTTCTGCATAATTGACTACTAAAAAGCAACAACTACATCTGCCATATTCTAAGGTAGAATAATTTATGTCATTTGAAGATCCATGTCGGCAACTCTACTTAGCGGGAAGAGGCCTGGTAGTTGTAACTTATAATTGGAGGTTTTGGGAGAATGTTAGTGGCACATATGTAGGTAAGCATTTTGGTGCTGTCTTTTGCACTTTTGCTTGTTCTTATTTTATGCCAAGTACTTGTTCTCTGGGAGATTGTTTCTCCAAGTCACCTAATCATAGCACCTTAAACTTCCCGAGAGACCAAAGGGGGGGAGTCCACTGCCATAACTAAAAGAACCAGGGAGGGGAACATACCATTTGGATATTGATTTAATGTGTAAGTCATGATGAGCATCTGTTTGCCTACAAATATAGTACATTACTAAATTCTGGTGGTTGTCTTTTTCATTTGGACAGAATAGATGCTCCAAATTTTCAGCATTTACTAACAATCTGTTCAGTTTCTACATGTCGTTATGATGAAAGTTCTCCAGGATGGCTAGGTATGACATGACGGGTATTGGGATAAATCTAAGGGAAGTCCAGGATGATGATGGAAAGGTCAGACTGAAGGTTTTAGGACTTCTACTGGATGGACCAGCCCATGCTGCTGGTGTGAGGCAGGTAAAAATATATCTAAACATAGACGTACAACTTAGTAGTAAGTGCACATGTTCATACTGCTATAGATACTTAAATTTAGTCTTCTCAATTTGCTGTTACAAACTACAAACTTCGTTACCTCTTTGATGAGTGCACGTGCATGCTTGTTACAGGTTGTTTTGACTCTCCAGTCTTCACGGGTTCATTTGTCATTGGCAGTGGTCACATTGACCAACATTTACATGTGAATGCTTATTTTTCCTTCACTACGTGATGATTAAATATGCCTTTCACACTCATTGCTAGGGGTTAGTGAACTTTATTTGAGTATATTTGATCTCAGCATGACTCAATGCTAGGCCTTAAACAGAGTTGTGTCATTTTTCTCTAGGAACAAAATTCTCCTTCCTCTTGTCATGGTTCACTTAAATTTATCGTGGAAATCTTTGCATTTCCATATCTGGGCTTTGTTTTTTACACATTAAAGAATTTCTCTGTCCTTGACAGCTTTGTAGTTTGTCATGCATTGTTTGACAACTTAATGTACAATTTATCGTATTGTATGAGTAGTATTTCCTCGAAGGACCCTATTTAGTTTAAGAAAGCCTCTTAATAACTTACCAAAAGCCATTCTGATAGCTTTAGTGTTTTGGTGTAAGAGACTGAGCGGAACTCCTCAAGAAAGAATTTTATGTCCTTTTATGATGCTATAGGCAGAAGGCAGAGGACGATTTCTCGATGGGAAGGTTCTTATACTTTACAGCCCTTGTTATGAGCTCCTACTCTACCAGTTTTAGTTTCACCTAGATATATTCGAACATGCGTATTTGGCACGGTTAGATTTGCTTTGATTGATTCTCTTATAGCAATTGCTGTTTCAAGAGTTATCATATTCTGAAGTATCCTCTTAAAAATATGCCTCACGTTTGTCAATTTTGCCTTGAGTATCATCTTGTGATAGTCTTATCTCTTCATGCCAGGGAGATGAAATACTGACGGTTAATGGAGATGATATCAGAGGAAAATCAGCAGTCGAAGTATCATCCTTGTTGCAAGGACCAAATGGAACTTCAGTAAAAATTGAGGTTAATATTCTAAAGCAATTTTATTGGGAGCATTGTTGCTTTTAGTTTGTTCTCTCCTTTCAAGTGCAATACATGTTAAGAAAGATTATCTTCTTTTTGAATTCTCATATTTAGAAAAATTATGACAGGTCAAACATGGGAATTGCGGACCTGTTCATTCCTTCGAAGTCCAAAGGCAACTTGTTGCACGAACCCCAGTTTTATATCGGTTGGAAGATGCAGAAAATGGCATGTCTGTTGGTTACATACGTCTGAAGGAGTTCAATGCATTGGCCATAAAAGATCTTGTTACGGGTGAACATTCATTATTTAACTTCTTAAATCCCTTTGCGATATCTTGGGGATTCTTTTGGGGATTCGAGTGGATGATACACTCTTCTTTTAGCCATTAAGAGAAATATAAGAAGCTATGTGCCATGAGCAACTTAGGTATTCTATCACTTACTGGTAACTGTAAAGCTGGATATGCTTGGATGTTGTTACAGCTGGTTCGTTTTGCTATTTCTGCTCATGAGCATTGATGAGCCAATGCTTGTCTCTTTTTCTCGTATTCAGAAGTCACATTATTAAAAAAGCAAACATGAGGAAGTTCTAGGGCCTGTTTGTTTACACTTAAGCAAAAGCAAAAAGTGCTTTCTGACCCAAATCTAAAATATTATTCAAGTTTAAGAAAATTATGAGGAAATCATATGTGAATTTGTGTGTCAATATTTGAAATTTAAGGAGTTTTGGATTTAAAAAAAAAAAAAAATCAAAATGGTTGAGCCACAGGGTTTACATTGAGTAAGAATTAAATAGTAAGAGTCAACCTGACAACCCCTTGCCTTTTGTGAGCGAGGTTGACATGTGTTAGAAGGGCAGTAAGCTCAACTATTCTTGATGAAGATAATATTGTTTACAATTCTTCTGAAATTGAAAATGCTTGAGGTACCTTTACAAGTTTGGGATACAAGGAATTTTTCATAATAGTAGTTTTAAGTGATCAGCCTTTTCCTTCTTTGCTAAAAATGGGCAATAAGATGTCTGTATTGCAAATTTGTATAACTTTAATTTGAAGAGAAATGCATGCTGGATGTAGAATTTGTTGTTCTTGCAAAACTATGACAAGCTTTCTATATTTTTGTTATGATCTATGTTTTGCATGTTTATGTGAAGCTTACATAGCAACTGCATATTGCCTCATTTGTTATGGGGCATGGTAATTCGCAATCAAAAAATGAAGTGGATGATGTAAATTGTGCACTGCCTGATTTGTCACCATGCATAGAATGCAGTATTATAAATTTGGCATAGAAAGAACCTTCATAGTAGTACTAGTAGTGATCAGCCTTGTCAATACTACAAGAGTACTTTCAATATCTCTAGTTTGTAAATGTGGACTTTTATGTCCTTCTGAAGATTCTATGTAGTGTTGTTGTTATAAATCTGAAGGATGTGATGATGTTTGTAGCAATGAAGCGCCTTCAAGAGATGGGTTCCTTGTATTTCATTTTGGATCTCAGAGATAATCTTGGGGGGCTTGTGCAGGTATGCGTCTGATGTTGACAGATATACAGTTTTGCTTTAAGTATTCTTATGTTGTGTTTTCCCAGAGTTACAAATTACAAGCCTTTGTTCTCTCAGATTCTTAAAATTCTTAAAATTCTTTCCGCACTGTAAATCTTTCCTATGGTGAGTCTTCCGGACCGAAAAAATATGCTTGTTGGCATGGATGATCTTTCTGTGAGAAAAATGTGTTTTTGTTTTTCTAATTTCTCTATGTAATTGACTCTAGAAGAACTTTTGGCGTATGCTTTTTCAATTCATAGAAACATTCTACTGTAGCAGCATAGATTGAATGAGCATAAATGGCAACAAATTCTATATGTCTTTTCTGACACTGGCAATATTGATTCAGACTTGACCTGTGTACCTGCATTCTTTGCTGTACATTAACTTTTTAGGTTGTTCTGATAGCTATACAAGATAAGTTGCTGGCAATGGTTATTCAGTATTGTACACTCAGTGAACAAGTGTGAAAAGGAAAAAGAGCTAAGAGCACGTTGGCCATCCCTACTAGCATAGAGAAGTGGAAGATGTTTCTTTTGATCCCTCTGGTAACTTTTTAGCTGATTTTGAGGGAGAGAAAGAGGAGATTTTTCAATAATTCTAAGAGCCATTTAGTAAAAGCTAGGGGCTCTTCTTGCCTTTTTACTGTAAACTTTTGGTATGCACAGCACGAGTCTTGATGTAAATGCTATCCTTGATGGATTGAACTCCTTATTATTTTAATGGTTTGGCATCCCCTTGGTTCCTCATCTAAATTCATTTTATTGGTTACAAAAAAATAAAAAAGATTCTTGCCTGACCATGCCCATTTGGGACATTCCAATAGAGTTAGGAATGACATCAACCAAGCAAATACACTCCACTGTCTGACCCACCATATCCACTAAAAAGACGAACTATTTTTCAGCATTAGGTTTCTCAAGAGCATGAGCTTATTTGATCTTAATTTTGTTCATAAGTGCACTGATGCTATAGGTTATTTGGAGCTATTGAAACCAAGTATCTTATGCTGTTCTATAATTGTGTCCTTGTTTGCTATTGTTCTGGCGAGAGCGTCTTTTTTTTTTTTTTTTTTTTCACATCTGAAGCTTATGACCCGTGCCAAGACTTAGGTCAACTTTGTAGACAGTATCTCTTGATGAAAGAATTCCAATACTCTCTTAAATGCAAATGAAAGAAATTTTTCTGTCCTTCTTGTTTTGTATCTTTGTATGTGAAGTGCGAGGTTGCTGAGTCCTATACATAGGTGCAAAACAGCTCCAGCTTTTTAATTTAGTAAAAAGGTCATTATGTAGATTCTAAGAGAAGAGATTTGTTTTAACTTGATGATATAGCATCAGATTCTTCTTATGTAGGTAGAGGCCAGAAATAATCTTATACAGTCAGGCTGAGGGTCATTGCAATGATCATTACCAAGCTGTTTGCAATCTAAGCTGAAATATATAGGATCAGCAGACTAGGAGGAACTCAAAATCCATATGTAATTGATAGATGGTTAAACAATACCTCATGAACTATTAGATATGCATAGTTGCATAGTTTGGAAGTAAATGTAGTATGGTTTAAAGAGCTCTGTTGGTAATGCTAATTTTACCTCTTCTGATCTTTCAGGCTGGAATTGAAATTGCTAAGCTCTTCTTGAACCAAGGAGAAACGGTACGTTATATCATGTGGACTTTCCAGAGTTTAGTGACTCTTGTGCCATGGTGCTTATTTGTGATTTAAGTATTTTTCCCCCGATATGGTTGCTAAGAGATTGTCCGCACAAACTTGTATGATCTGTTATTGATATTGTTGCAATTGATTAAAACAGATAGCTGCAAACAGCAAACTTTTCTTCTACAATAATTTGTCATTGGAACCACTTTACATTAATGTGTGCATGAGCATGTCTTAATTGATCATTTAAAATTGACATATTTGACATAAGGGTTAATGGCACTTGCTACATTGCATGCTTAATTAGGTGGTTATGTGTAGAAAAAAAGTGGGTGCTATTTTTTTAATAGGTGGTTATGAAAGATATATGGTATTTCTGTTATCTAATGGAAGGGTAGGTTAGGAAATCTAAAGTGTGACAAAAGTGAGATTTTCACTTAGTGACATTTTTTTCCGGCCAGTTGACTATCCTGAACATTCTCCTCTTGGTGGTGATTTTCTTTCTTTGATTATCAGAATCCTTTTTCTTTGATGAATGGGAAGTTCATCTAGTGATGGAGTACAATTATAGCACAGGGGTATTTTGAGGGTCAAAATGATATGTCAACTTATGCATCAATCTTTGTATTTTGTCTGAAGTTTAAACAAAAGAAAAAAGATCTTGAAGTTTATTTTTAAATACTTAAAATTAACAAGTACCTTATAGCACCCATTCCTTTTATATACATAATGAGTTCTTTGAAGTTAACCTGTAGAGTATCTGGGACACAGAGAAATAGTATGTACTACTTGTTAATTAAAATGGTTAATTGTTTCTTCTTGGCTCAAGCTTTTATCCTCCAGTAAATGTTATCCTTTGGATTCTATTACCGAGGTAATTTTTTTTTTCTTATTATTATATGGTAGCTTTCAAAAGAGTTGTTGATAGTAACCTTTGTTAACCATGTATATTGATTACATAATGTGTTTATATTGAATCCTATGGAGACTGTGTTAACCATATTTTGTCCTGTTGATGCAATTAAACAGGTGACTTATACTGTTGGAAGGGATTCCCAGTACCAGACAACAATTACTGCTGGTGCTGCTCCTTTGGTCAAAGATCCAGTTATTGTATGTAATAAGAGTTGCATTAACTTATTACTAAGAGGCTTAGAGACGTTTCTCTGATTAAGAAGGGTTTCCCTTCATTTCTGTTCCTTAGAAGAAGACAATATGATGACAATATTGACTGTGGAGAAACTAAGTCTCTTCTCACAGTACAGTCATTTGGGACTGATACGAGTCTTCTTTAGACTGACACCCAACTTCTGGTTCCAAAAGTATCTCAATTATTATGCGAATTCATTAAAAAGAAAACCTCTATTTTAAATCCTTCAACATAACAATGAGGACGCAAATAGAATGAACTGTTTCTTTGCCGAAACCAATGCACTGACTATTATTGTGTTCTGTGCATAACAAGGATTTTTGTTAAAAACCACCTTAGAGGCACTTGTTAAGCAACTAATTGATGAAACTCTGCAGAAACCAGTGCACTGATTGTTCTCGTGTTTTGTGTAATCCCTGCTTAACAAGTTTCTTTAGGTCACTCATTAACTTGACTTGCATAATGAGGAGAGGCATGTAGAGTGGTGTTTTTCTTCTTGCTTGGGCATACTACTGACTTCCGCCAACTTCCACTGAGTAGCTTGTTATAACTAGAACTCTACAAGTTTTTTTGTGCCAATTCTGTAGACTTTTTCATGGTTACACATAAATCGTCATTTTAACAGTTTAGCCTCTCATGCAGGTTTTGGTAAACAACAAGACAGCTAGCGCTAGTGAAATTGTAAGCTCGTTAATCTAAAATATGAGCAACTTATTATGAGTTCTGTCATCTCAATTTAAGTTGAATTATTATGACCGTTTGACTTTTATTTTAGGTTGCCTCTGCTCTTCATGACAACTGTAGGGCTGTTCTTGTGGGAGAAAGGACTTTTGGCAAGGTACTGATGTTGATCTATTTTTGGTAAAATCCATTTGCCATAATTTTTCATGGAGGATCTGGAATCAGGTCATCTAGCAGACAACACTTACTGATTTTTATGATCAGTTTCATTAGGTTTATGAACCACTGTGGTATTATCATTAGCTTCTCAGATGAGAGACGGATTATCAACTGTGTTGCATATTATTTGAGGACGCAAATAGAATGAACTGTTTCTTTAGTTGGATAAATTATACCTAGGAGGCGTTTATTTTTGCTTAAGAAAAAGAAAGCAAGCAGCTTTTTACTTTCCTGCCATATCTTAATTATATTATCTAATTTCAGAATATTATGAGAAAATGATATGTTAACTTACGCATCAATCTTTGTATTTTGTGAAGTTTCAGGTTTACCAGGTCAAAAAAAAGAAAAAAATGTGAAAGCACATGAGCCACAAGATTTAGATTAAACAAACAGTAGCAAGTAGAGTCAATTAAGGCATGCCATTAGCTACATTATTTCATCTGATTAAGTCATCTTAGGAATCTTTGCAAAGTCATCTTCCCTTTTTCATTTGTTTGGAATCTTTTTCATTTCAACAACTGGCTTAAAATAATCTGTTCAAATTGCTGACAGTGAATTACTACAAGTCTAAACTTAGAGTGAGATAAAGATGATTGAGTACCTATTCTTCACAGGGTCTGATCCAATCCGTTTTTGAACTTGATGATGGTTCTGGTGTTGTCGTCACTATTGGGAAGTATGTGACCCCAAATCACATGGACATAAATGGCAATGGAATAGAGCCAGATTATCGAAGTCTCCCTGGTACATATACTTTCTTCCTTTTTTCTAATGCTCCACCCTTTCGCCTATGTTGGGGCAAAATCTTGGTTAGGCTGGTCTATTAGGATAAGCCATATTGGATCAATGCAAGCATGGGCTCAATGCCACCTGATCAGATGGCTCCTGAATTTATCTTCAGTATACCAAGTGAAAGCAAGAATTGCTCCTAACGAGGAAAAACGTGCTAGATAATTGGTAGGGCACACCTAATCCAATAGATCCCTCTTGCAGCTTGGAATGAGGTCAACAAGCACATTTCTCAGTGTAAAATGCTTAGACAAGGATAAGCAAGTGTGCCGGCCGCCCTTCAACTTCCTTTGTCGGCCTTCACCGGTAAGTTTTTGCTTCGTGTATTGCTTAGCTTATATTTCCACTTGGGGCATCAATTTGTGAGCGTGAATTATTCAGCAACAGACTACATCTTTATCATATTCTTCCATTTCTCTTTAGGCATTTCACCTTTTACAGGAATACAACATGCGACTGTTCCATAAAGGATATCACAAGTTATCTTTTATCAGCTGCATCAGGTGGATCACGGCTTTGATGGAGTATGATAGGGAAATTATCGATTAACCTGATTGCATTGGACCGTGAAAGGGCGACTTGTTTGCATCGGAGGAGAATAGCTTTTCTCTTCTGGATCCGAATTTTCTAGCCAAGGTGGGGTTTATGACCGTATATAACTAAACCCCACTGAGGATTGGATTACAGGTCCCGATTTAGAGAGTTCATAACACATGTTTGGGAATGGCCAGCTTTGCGATGTTCTTCTGTAGATGATTTCAAAAGTGTAAATACGATATCATGATGAAGTATACGTGTTCATGTCATATTTGAATTAGATGACGTAACAACAATTAGAAAAAGAAAGAAGCAAATCTTGCTATTTCGGAGAAAAGATCGGTGCATTCAGTCGACAAAAGGGTTTAGATTTCTCATGAGGTTTATGCTTTCTTTCATTTCTTGGGATGAAGTCGAATGCTAGCTGTCGGCTCGATTGGTGTTCTCGCTCTAGACAAACTTGTTTGCGGCGAAATTATTCCAAAGTCTCTTCGATCCCCTAATTCCCAATCTGTCTGTTAAAGTTACATTCTCGATCCGCCTGGTAAAACAGCCACGGTAGTTCCGAATTTCATTTCCCCTCAAATCATATGCGAATTCGTTCGCTTTTGTCGCCACGACAACGCGTCGAGTACTCCCATCCTTCTGCCTTGTCATTGTGGAATGGAATCCGCGCCAAAGTTGACGACGTAAACCAGCTCGAGTTCGAAAAGCGGCGAATTCGGACGGTATAAAGACGAGTAATCGAGTTCTGGTGCTACCTTGTCCAGCTAAAGCACGACAGATGTGGTTTAAGACACAAGTTAGGGACCTGATCTGGCGTTCGTTATTTGCTTTTATTAATTTAATCGGGCCTCCGAATCGTTTCCCTCCCTCCTTTTGTTAACTTCTGAAAGCAATCCTAGAAAACCCATAAAGTCTTTTTATTTCTTGTCGCTGCTTTATCAATTATTAACTGACAACCGGCTGCGGATACATGTGTCGATACGTCTGTATCTTTTTCATAAATGGGTACATATATTCTCCGACATGTCCAATGAGATTCTAAATTGAAATAAGTACTCCCTTTATTCTAGTGCCACAGAGAAAGAGAGATCTAATGCAATATAACTCGGCCTACATCAAATATGGTGGCGGATATAATCACAAAAATAAAATGAAAGAGAATATTTAAATAATTACTTTAAGAAGTTAAAAAAACAATAATAAAACAAAGAGAAGGAGTTGTGTTAATTGAAGGGCTGAGATCTTAGGCGACCATCGGAACCATTCTAGCAAAGGTCAACAAGGGCGTGATCACAGTGCAGCGGTAGTCAGCAACACCAATGGCGGCGCTGCCATCTGTGTCTCCTAGGATGATTCTTCTAGGATTTGCCTCTTTGTTTTTTTTCTTTTTCTTTTGCTTATTTTTATTCTAGGTCAAGTGAGACAATGTGGGATAGAATTATCCCACCCCTTAGGGCTTGGATAAGTTATCCAGGCTTTCTTCGGGCTTATCCTAATTTGAAGGTGTTTATCCAACATCAAATAGAATTCGTTTTATCTTATCCAGCATTTTTATCTAAGCTACCAAACCCACCTTTTTATCTTTATCAGATTATATTATAACTACCAAATTTTGAGATTTAATCTGTCTCCTACTTTTTAAATAGTAAGAATAGACCATCATGTCAATCAGGCTTGGCACACCATTGTACGGAGAGGACAATAGACATGATGAAGCGTGGAGCTCCTTTTAGCAAAGAAAATTGGTGTCCATACATAGCCGTACCGCAGGCCAAACCGGATTGGCGGCTGTACATGGTTCAACTGTTTATACCAAGCAGTTTGAAAAGGTGAACCATAACAAAATACAGATTGATGTATATATCATAGAGACGCCATATGTGGCACATGAGCTTAGTTGATTCATGGAGAGCGCCTGTTCGAATCTCACCAACACGGTTCTCCCTTTTCAATTTTTGAAGGATGTAAAAAAATAAGGAGTCGAAATTATTATTGCCAAAACAAGTTTGAGATTGCTTGTGCCTTAGTTACTTGAGCATCATCACATATTCCAAGGGAGATTGGGGCTCAAATCCATACATGAGATGTCACTTTTAATGAATCGATCATTGATCGACCCGAGCCACTGGACGTAAAGACGGCTAGTGAGCTAGAGAAGTCACACTACTAAAGTGCTGAGATAATTTAGCATGCACGATGCCAAACCATGAGTACTTGCTAGCTGTGCACTTTGAGCTTTTAGCTGACCTTGTACCACAATGACAAAAGAGAATATGTGTCTCTCCAAACGTTAGTGTCATTACTGTTGTGAGCAGGTATGAGTAACCTTAGAAAGATATTGGGAAGTTGTGAAATGGATTCAGAGGTTGCTAAGAGGAACAAATGACGTGGATTTGACCTTTGGGAAGAGATGGGCTACCAGAAGTGTAACATATTATATAGATTATGATTTTGTTGATGGTTGGGACGTTAGTTGGATAGTTTAATCACAGCCAATAGTTACTTTGTCGGCAATTAAAGCAGAGTATATTGGTGTCGATCGAAGCAATCAAGGAAGCTAATTGGCTCAAAGGTTTGCTCATTGATCTATGATTATAGCAAAAGAAAATTGATTTTTAGTGCAACAATTAGAGCACAATAATTTGACTAAAAATCAAATGTATTACAAGCAAATTAAACACATCGATGTCACATACCACGTTATTCATAAAATTTTGTCATAGGAAACCGCATCCACCGAGTTTTATAGAAGATAATGCGGCAGATATGCTAATGAGCATATCCTATTGGCCAAATTCCAATGCTGTTTGGGCTTGGTTAGCATTTGTAGCGAATGAAGAACCTAGAGGCGCTCCAAGGAGACAACGGTGAAGTTGAACTTGTGACCAAGGTGGAGACTCGTTGATTGTGACTTGAAATATTTCCATTTGAGTTAGAACTCGCACAAGTTTGTAAATATTTGGATGTTAAAGAGTGTTTGCGGGGGCTCAGATGCGAAGACAGACGACTGGAGGACATAAGAAGATAGCCTGCCTACCGCTTGGACAAGATGTACCCCGGTTGCTGGCAAATCGTCAGGATTGAAAACAATTTCCAACAATGCGACCGAGCCTATTTTCGCCAGATACCCGCAGCGAGATGTGGCCCCCATTCTGCATTTGTTGAAAGCTAATTTTGTAGTTTTATTTGGTAAGAAGATACTAGTGAGAACCTAAAAATGTTCTCAAAGGCGTCATCCAAAAGAGTCGAAGTGTGAGAGAATTCTTTTTTCGTGAGTGATTCTTGTGGATTTGGGCGTATCTAGCATTGGAAAAAACGTGAATGTAAGAATTTTCAAGTAATCTTCCTTTTACTTATTATAATGTGAATTTCTTCCCGTGGAGTAGCCACACCACAAAATCACGTAAACATCCCATGTTAGATTTAGTGTCTACAATTTAGTCCTTGCTCGAATCTATTATGTTTGTTGTAACCTGCTCTCCCATGACAATGCCAGTGGTGAGGCAACCCTGGAGGGTGGCCCCTATGTGCCAGCCCATTTTGCCTCACTTCTCTCACAATTCATGACAATAAAATGTAAAGTAACCACAGGAATTATCAATATTCTCTTTGCCCTTTCCATTTAGTCCCATGATGCAGGGTAACGTAGGAAGGAATCCTTGCCCCTACCATGAGCTGTGCCTTAAATGGTAAATCTAGAATCCCAAAACACCCAGATTTAAATCCCCAAGCGGATCACTCTTTCGCCTTTTGCCTTTTTGCCCCTCGCCTTTTGCCTCTTCCTTAGGCCCCTAACACTTGCTTGCGCAATCCACCAATTCCCAATGCCTGCTTTCTCAAGTTTCCTAAATTCCCCACCTTTCCTGTTTGGGGGTCTCTCTTCAGCCCAAGAAAGCTCTGATTCCTTCCCTGCCTTCTCTCATCTACAATTCCCTCCTCACTATTCCGAACCAATGCCTGAAGCCTTCTCTGCAATAAAGCCCTCGTTGCTTCTCTTATTTAATAAACGCTGGCTTCTCTATCATTGTTCCACAGACAGATACATAGAAGAAATTCCAAGCCCTCATCACAGAAGCAATGCCTCCTTTGGTTCTCCATTGCCACATACTCTTCCTCTTGTGTCTATGCCTCAATCCAGGTATGTTGTGCTCAATTTCGGCAATTTTCCAATGTCCCAAAGATGAATTGATTGTCATCATGTTCAACCAAAACAAGAGCCTCTAATTTGATTCTCGTCATGTTCATCCCAAGAAAAAATGAATTTAATTCTCGTCAGTTTTGAAGTCCAACCATTTGCTGCTAATTTGGTTCTCGTCATGTTCCTCAGGTTCAAGAGCTGCACAGCAGTTGAAAGAGCATAATGAAGTACTACTATCAACTTCCACATTTGCTGTGCAGCGAGACACTACTCCTGCAAGTATTCCTATTGTCAACCCGACAAATCCAGGTTCTTCAACTCCCTTTGGGAACCCAGCATCACCTTCCCCGCCAGCCACCACGTTGCCAACCCCAAGTGAAGTCACACCTCCGGCAACTACCATGCCGACTACCACGCCTCCGGCAACTACCACGCCGATGCCTCCGGCAACTACCACGCCGACTACCACGCCTCCGGCAACTACCACGCCGACTACCACGCCTCCAGCAACTACCACGCCGACTACCACGCCGACAACATCAAGCGGACAATGGTGTGTCGCGAATTCAGGCGCGTCTGAAACAGCTCTGCAGGTGGCTCTTGACTACGCTTGCGGTTTCGGAGGCACAGACTGCTCAGCGATACAGCAGGGCGCGAGTTGCTATGATCCTAACACCCTGCAAGATCATGCCTCCTATGCCTTCAATGAATACTACCAGAAGAATCCGGGTCCCACTAGCTGTGCCTTTGGAGGAACGGCACAACTCACTTCAACTGACCCAAGTAAGATACTTCTATCAGACACTTTCATTTTCTGGAAAACTGGGATCCATCATATATTTCTTAAATCTGGTACTGTACAAATTCTATGAGTCATTAGCACTGGAAATAACTTGATTAACAATCCCACAAAAGCTCTAAAATGAGCAAGCTTCAATGGCACTAATCTAAATATCAACGAAACTTCTTACCTTAGAAATCCCAATACCCACAGAAAATCAATTTTAGGCAGCTTCAATGCGTGTAGCTAATTAGCATCGATCTTTCGTTTTGCTTCATTTATGGCAGGTCATGGAAGTTGTCACTTTTCATCTTCCGGGTAATCCTCAGAACCTATTATTTTTATCACTCATTGCGATGTACTAGGTGACCGAGAATGACAAGGTTGAACTTTCCAATGCAGCGCAAGTTCAACTCCACCTTCTCTTACTCCACCGACTTCTACTTCACCACCTTCACCGACAGATAGCACACCACTTTACCAAACCCCACCTTCAGTACCAGGGTCACCAGCAACCTTCGGGGTTGCAGAGCCGACGGGACTTCCCAGCTCAGCCACCTCCATCACATGCAGCTTTGCGGTTCTACTCATCGCAGCTTGCCTGTCGTGGTCGCTTCCCGCATGTGGTCCCTAAGCCAAGGCAAGGAAAGTTGCAGCTAGCGCTACTATGAGAAGGCAATTCAATCGCTTCCTTGCATATCTCATGGTATTTGCACTTGAAGGAGACAACCAGGATACGCAAGGAGGCATTTTGATTTATCGGAGCCTGATCGACCTTCAAGGTGGTGCTCTCTTCCTACAGAAGCCAACCTGGAAGCAGTCAAGATGCACGAGATCTCTTGTATTCTTGTCTTTTACATCAACACCAGAATAGATGCAGACCCAGAAGAATAATTTACAATACAGGAAATCAGAATAGTCATATAGTGTAAGAATCATCTACACACAATTAGTCAACACAGATAATAATTCATTTAGTTTGCTGGATGAGCAAGATGTCTCCTTGTCTTTCATGGACATCGGAAAGTTCGATTGTTCAGATGCTGATAGCGGCATGCGGAACGTAGCAAAGCTGAGTAAAGGGGATAAGGTATCTACAGATTTCTGCAGTAACCACATGAAACTTCAAGAACACGTTCCCTTTAAGACGTGAAATCGTTATTATCCTTCCTCCTCCAATGCAAGCGAGCCATGTATTGTTCTTTACAATATCGAAAAGTAAGTATCGCTTGAGATGATAAACTCAACTTTAGAGGCTCTTGATTTTCTTTGTAAAAATGGTGGGTATCAAAAAGACAAAATTAACAATATGCTTAAATTAATTGACGAAATAATTCGATCCGTCGATATTCAAATCTCACTCTTGAATTCTCTTTTCGTCAACTTCAATATATAATTTTCAATAGGGCAAATACCACCAAAGCCCCAAACTATGCCTAATGTGACACAAATACTTACCAAAAACCCTAAACTTACTCGCTATGATACAAATACTCTCAACTTTTTTTCTGTCATAAAAAACCCAAACTTGTTGATGTGCGACATATATACCATTTATTTTAGTTTTGTCCACAGTATATTTGTTACATCGGTGTAAGTTCGGAATTTTTTATGACACCAAAAAAAAAAAAAGAGTTTTGAGGTATTTGTTTCAAAATTGGCAATTTTAAGTTTTTAGTGACACAAAAAGAAAAATTCGGGATATTTGTGTTATAGTCAATAATATAGATTGGGATTTTTTTTTATTGCATTAGTCATTTTCATTACTACTTAAATCTGCAGAAATAAGCATTTCGAATTTTCCTCGTGCAAATATGATTTTCGTTTCCATTTTATGGGAACGAACACCATAGCCATATACATTTATAAAATCTGTTTAGTTGTTGAGGTCAATATTCAGCAAAGTTTGGCAATTTTAATTACGTCTTGTAATAATTAGCGATGTATTGAAGTTATGTTTGTCCACTGAGGTTGTATGCGTCAAATTTCTTGTTTGCGAAGAATGCCTTCATCCGATCTACTAATATTCAAATTTCAACGAAAATCACATAAACCTTATGCGAATTTGGGTAACTGATCTTATTTAAGTTGATTACTCCATAAAGATCCCGTTTCGAACTTCAACTTCATGAGCCTTTGAGTGATCCTGAGTTCCTGACTTAATGATATTTTAAGTTTAGCTCTAACATTAGATTGTAGGGTTTAATTTCGAGCTTTCATGGGATCACTTGAATTGTAGTTTCGATAATATCAATCTGTCAACTTTGTATGGCAGTCGCACTTTTGCTTAATATGCTTCTCATACTTAGCTGTAAATCATAATTTTAATTAAAAGATTTTATTGAAATACAGCCTTCTATAATGCACTTACAAATTTTCAAGTTTCATATTTCTTATTGTATATTAATTTTTAATTTACTTAATTTAGATTTTTATTTAAGCCACTTTCTTATGTTTTTTTCTTATATTGTCCTTACTCAATGCAACTTGTGCAAATCTTTCAAACTTATGGCTGGCCAAAAGAAAAAATCTTTTACGCTTGGGCTTTTAATCCTCTGAGGGATTAGATTTAGTTCTCGTTGGATCACAAATAAATGAGATGATTGCACGAACGATTCCTAAACTTTGACAATGTATATCATTCCTGAATTTTAGCCATATGTGTAATGTTATTTCCAAACTTTTGATAAATATTCAATCTAGTCTCTAGACTATATGAAAATTTCCAGTTTTATCCTCCCTTCAATTCAAATTAACAAAATTTGATAATTTGGGGCTTGCATGATAACATTCCTACTCCTTGATTTTTTTTGTTCTTTTATTTCTCGTAATAGAAAAAGAGTAGAGATCTATTTGGTAACGTTTACTAATTTTTTTATTCCCCGAAATAGAAAGATAACTGAAGAATAGATTTGAAACAAAAATAAGAAGTAATAAAAACAACTTTGTTTTTAACAATTTCTAAAAATAAGTCTTTTTCTTTTCTTTTTTATTTTTCTTCTTCTTTCCCGCCATCCACCACCCTGCTTCTTCAACCACCCGCCGCCACTAGTCGCCAACCGTCGCCGCCGCTTGCTAAAGGAGAAGCAAGAAGAAGAAGAGAGGAAAAAAAGAAAAATCTAAAAATTATTAAAAATTTAGATGAAATTCTATATTACAAAAAAAAAAAAAAATTGTAGGTCGTACCAAATCAATTTTTATCTTTTCTATTCTAAAAAAAAAAAAAATTGTATAATTATTAAATGCGTTCTTTTAATGAGAAATTGTTCCAAAAAATAGAAATAAAAAAATATTTCTAAAATAAAAATTATTTTCCATAACAAAAATACTACCAAACGCACCATTCGCATCCAATCAAGTACATTTGAATAATGAACAAAAAAAAAAAAAAAAAAAAAAAACCTTACATGTAGATTATCTATGTTAGATATTTAACTCGAATTAGGATATAGTAATTTAAGTCATCCAATAAGATGGATAATCATTTTTACAAATTGAACAAATTAAACATATTAAAATGACTATTATATTCTATTCTAAGTTGAGTTTCTAGCCCAAAAAATCCATTTATAACTTCCGTTTTTGCCCACCGCTTAAATTTTGCCAGAATAGAAGCCAAATCTTTAAATTTCGTTAATTTGAATTAATGAAATAACAACATTGAATATTTTCATATAATTTAATGATTAAATTAAATATATACAAAAATTCAAAAATCATACTAAACAAATTAAAAATTTATATACGATGTTATACAGTAGCGTAAAGTTGAGAAATCATCAATATCATTTTCCCCCAAGAAATAGATCTCGTCTTTGCATTAAAGCCTGTGTCTTACCACGAGTTGTACTGGAGTGCTGACAAAAAAGACATTGAGATAATACGCAAGATGACAGCGGACCGGACCCTTTCCGGCACGACAGAAGCCCCTTTACACTTGTCCCCCCCATACTCTGAAAAGTTACATGCACCTCACTTAAACCTCTTTCTTACAAAAAGATCATACAAGATCATATAGATATAGATATAGACGTGGATACACACATATAGACATCCTTTCTGCATGCACTGGAGGAGCAACTCTCTCTTTCACTTTCATATACTTGACGTAAGCTAGCTCCTCCATCCTCACCTTCCCCTCTCACTTCAGACCCCAGAATGAAAATTGCCCAGAAATACAAGAAAAGAGATGAAATCTCTGATCGATGAGGCAAAGGCATTATTCCTTATACAAGAAGTCCAAAGTCCATGGGAAACATTAAAACTTTTCAATTACATAGAGAAAAAAAAAACAACAAAAACGAATCTGCTTTTGTATACCGCTCAACCTATCTTAGAAAACTATACTGTCCCTGATTGTATGGAACATCTCCCAGGACACAGACCGATGATTATTTTACAATCTTCACGGCACAACACATGACATATCTATTTGTAACCTTTTCCATGAAGTTCAGATTAGAAACAACAGTGAGGCAACTGCAATACAAATGATGGCTATGGTGGCGACAATTGAACCTTGCTCGAATGATGTCTGCAAGCTGGTGCGGGAGAAGTGCTGAAAGCCCAGATACACTGCTATTAACACTGCAATAATAGCACCTTCTTGCGTTCCCCTGTACATTATATCATAGAGGTCGGGAAATAGAAGATAACTACAAGCCTGACATATGGTTCCACCAAAAGAAAGATTCAACTTACCTCAAGTTCATAACTTGATGAGGAGCCACAATCACCAGTAGCAATGCCATAAATGGCAACTCCAGTTCACCTAGGACCAGAGCATAAAATAAGAATTCATGCAAATTAGCCGTCATTAATTTGTAGCATAAAAAGTACAAGGCAGCATTAATAACAGAACTGCATAGAAAATGTACAAGAAATTTGTGATGATTTCAAGGGTGTGCCATTAATTTTTATGCTTTGTTTGGTAACATAAGGTGGAGGGGAAATGAGAAGAGAGGAGAGAAAATAGGAAAAAATTCAAAATTCATTTGAGTTAAGAGTTTCTGCTCCAACTTTCTCTTCCCATCCCTCAACTTCCCCACTGCCCCTTATCTGAGTTATCTCCAAACAAAACCTTGTTTCCCTTAAACCTTCAATAGATTGTCAATTTACTGTGAATTTAGGTTTGGTGGTGACTGGTGACAGCCCACTGGAGTACAATATAGCTTATTCTGATACGTGAACTAACAAAATAAGTAGATAAATTCTCATTAAGTATGCCACAGCCATAATTTGCCCCCAAAACCACGGATATGATGAATAAACTTGTACAGGAGTCTAGCAAAACTACCATTTAGAAACCAGATAAACATCAGAATGCTTCATAAGTAACCTAAAGGCGGTGACTATGCTGATATATCTGCAAGTTTCCTAGTTATGCCAAAAAAGAGAAGAATTAAAAATATGCATAGCCAGTAAGTCAACAGTTCAGGGCAGTATGTATGATCCTGCCTAATTTGGAAGAGTGAAAACACATACCAGTCGCAAATCAAGCATAGGTAGTCAACATACCTGGAATATAAAAGAAAAGACGAACAAGAAGTGCCAGGAAGGCAGCCCAAATGCCATATTCACCCCTGCAAAACTCAAATCACCAGAATTTTACCAAAGATGCAACTCTGAAGAACATTACAGAGTAAGTATTTCATAAAATCGATCATAACATGATACTAGGGCAGAGACAATCTTGTGCTCCATCCAAAGGACAAATACTTGGGCACAGATTCCATCAAGAACTTTTGACCAAAACAAATCCATCACCACCCCATGAAGGATAATGCTGGTTAGATAGCATGGTTGTGAAGAAGGTTGAGATCAGATATGGGAAGATATCTTACTTCATCCATGAAATGAGACTGGATGGTGCTTGCAGAGCAAACAGCGGAACAACAAAGGACTTCTGAACAGGAGTCCCCTTTGCAAGCATAAGTACCCTGCATCAATACAAGAATTCATAAGAAAATGCTTTACAATCTTGAAAAGCAGAGAAGTAGCACCAGGAAGGAACCAACAACTGCTCCTCAGCTTCTTCATAGACCATTAAGAAGAAAAGGCAAACTTGACTGGTCCACTGAAAGGATAATAACACTACAGGTTACCGCACTTTCCAAAAAGCATTAGTGAAGAAAAGAAGGCTGTCAGATCACACTCTCCATACTCTCGTGTCGGATTATATCAATGCTTATCTGAACAGCGAAATTTGAAATTCATCGGGTGCAACAAATTTCGAAAGAAAAAACGAAATACTTCATAGAACCCGAAATTACTTTGCCAGTTCACACGATCTGAAGTCTCGGCAACAAGTCAGCAACATTCAGATCGAATGTCACATTGGCAAGGACTGGTGACTCCACTTCGCAGATTGAACCATCTCCTATAACTCAGACAAACCCATGAACCATCTCAACAACCCCTAATGCATTTCGAGTCAAATTTAACTAACACTGAGTTGAAAATGAATATGTCGCAGCATTCATCACATAAGCCGTCATCACAGAGAGACAGCGAGAGAGCCTCACGCGGAAGAGATGGCAGAGATCCACTGGATATTACGGGCAGTGAGAGGCGCGGCATAGCAAACAGCACCAACGCCTCCGCTCCTCTTCATCTTCCTCCTCGTCAAAGCCGTCCCCTCGCGCTCAACCGCATATCTAGCAAAAAAAAACCAATCGGACAAAAACGACCCGGCATCAGTTTCGAGACCAGCTCGTCATTGGGTACGTCCTCAAGGTCGACGGGCGACCGAAACGGCAAATTCAAGACGGGCGAGACGAGACCTGAGAGGGTTGTAAGCGAAGGAGGAGCTCGCGCGGCGAGAGAGAAGCGACGCGCGGTCGCGGACGCCGCCGCCGACGAGCGGAGGTTTCGGGGAGGGGAGCTGGGGATTCTTGCTGATGCGGTGGAAGAGAGAGAGCGCGTTCGGGGAGGAGAGAGAGAGGGTCGCCATCTCTGTCCGCTGCTTGCTGTTGGGTTTCTGGCTGGCCTGAAGCTCGAAGGAGAGTATTCAGCGAGCGGACAGAGGAAAGAGACAGTGCAGAACTGACTAGAAAATCTAGAGAGGGAGACAGAAACAGAGGGGGCTCGTGCGTGTGTGTATCTATGATTTAGTTTATTTCGTGAAGATCCTTGATATTTTTTGGCGGACGATGATTGGGGTTAACTTCTTTTTCAGATAAGCAATCATAAAATTTGTCAGGATCCGACTTTTGAACTTCCGTTTATTTCACGAAAAAACCTCGCTTAAAAATATTAATCTAACCACCGGCCGCGATGGCTCCGCTAGTTAAGTCTTCCCCCTCTCCAACTCTCCGCGGAGACCCGTTCCACGAGGGTGGTAGATCCTCCCGTGGGGCCCCAAGGTTTACCCTCGTCACCCCGAGCCTAACGAGGTTGTCCGTGTTGATACGGCGCGTGGGTTCCCTGCAGGTCATAAAAAAAAATATTAATCTAAGGGAAAAAAGTTTTATAATCAATGAAAAAAATATATACTTAAATTTTAAAAAAATGATTTTCTCACAAAAAAATTGGAAATCATTATCCAAATATGTAACAAGGTATTAACACTTGAGCCTAAAACTCTATGCTTAAGCATGCAAATCCTGACGCTAGTTCTCAAGTCGCCCGCATTTAGGTATCTAATGACCTTAGTGCCAATGCACGAACCCCCAGCACCCTCGATTAGGTCCATTAAGGCAAAGCTTAAGATCCAAATGCTAGGGCTTGGGCCCTAGTGCCCACACTCGAGTCCATTGAGATTGGGCTTGAACCCTCGATTCCTATGCCCAATGCCCTAACACCTGGACCCCGGTCCACAAAGGTTGAATGTGGAATCCTAGTACTCAAGCTCAAATCCCCAACATCCAAGCCTCCACAATGGTTGTAACTGAGTCCACCAAGGCTAGCCTTGAGACATCAGTGCTCACACTTGGGTCCATTGAAGTCGAGCTCGAGACCCAAGTGCACGTGCCTTGATCCTTGTGCCTAATTCGGGCTCCACTACAACGAACTCAAGACTTTATTACTCGTACATAGTTCCCCGACTATCTATATCCACATTACTAACTTGCTAAATAGTGTTTGTCTATCGAGGAAAATCTAATCAAATTTTTTATACCAAACGATGAAAAAAACTTTAGTTCATTTTCAAATTTCAACCAAACAATAGAAAAATATTTTCCAAAAAATATTTTTTCAAAAATGTCGTATATTTCTCAAAATAAACAGAGCCCATATCTCATTACATTTTCTTTCCATTCTATTTAAATCCTAAAAATTGGACGTGGAATAGTTTCAAAATTTCTGTTAAGTCCTTCTATTATTTGTGGTCGGAAAATCTCACATGAGTGTGAGAGGATGGCTTTAAAGAGGAAAGAAAGAATATCAAATCGATTTAGTGTATTTTTTTGTTGATTTATGAAATAGATTGAGATAAAAGAAAATACTCTAAAGTCTGAACAATTATGTAAGTGTTGATACTTATGAATAGTACAAAGATTAGTTTGTTTTATTGCGAAAAATTGAAAGACTAGATAGACAAACCGAAAGTGTAAGGACTAAATTGAACATTTATAAATAATTTAAGTTAAACTAATTTAAGTATCAGATTTAACTGATAAAAAAATCCAATAATGATATGTATATTGGGTCAAAATTAAAAACTAGTACCGCCGACTTTTCCTATATTCTTCAAAAACCTCTATCTTTAAGAAGAGATTTATGTGAAATTTGCAAGTATGATTCCAAGTAACTAATGCATTTTTTTAAACTTTTACCTTTCCAAGGCAGTACGCTAGGGATGGAATCCGATACGCTCTCGGTTTGGTCGTTTGATCATGAACATGGATTCAGTATGCCAAAAGCAATCGCATGTGATCGAAAGTTTTCTTTTTTCTGTTCTTTTTCTTTCTTCGGAGCATGTGATGGACGGTCGCTTGGCATTGAATTTAGGCTTTATCTTGACCACTTAGGTGTTGCCACGTCCTTTGGTTTTAATTCCTAAATGATTCTCAAGTTGCCTAGGATCGTTCAATTGTACTTTTTCACTCACAAGTACTTGACCGTTGAATTTGATCCCACGCAATTTGATTATATTTATTTTTTGATTAATACCATTAAAAAATCCCAAACCGATATCCTTAACATAGATTGAAACTAATTTTCATCTCACAAAACATGTCAAACTGGTCTTCACAACATATTTGCCCTAAATTATTTTTTTTTTCTCGTGAAAAGTGTGAAAGCAACATCTTATAATATATTTATCACAAATTAATTTTCGACTCATGAAAAATTTCAAACCGATACCTAGATTAGGGATACTAATTGAATATGTCATAGAAGTAGTGGTTTTAGATTTTTCACAAAACCAAAATTATTTTGGAGTAAATAAATGTGTCATAATACACCAATTTGGATGAAAACGGTATGGCACCATCCTGTCTATTGACTTCGCTCTCTCACTACAAATTAATCATTAATTGATTTGTCAAGAGGTTGGTACTTTTGGACTTGGCCACTTCCACAGTGGTGGCTTTTGAACGCGTTCCTCATTTTTTTTTACCTTCAAACTTCATAATTTCCGCAATAGATCAAATCATGGACGTTCGCATAAACCTTTGCCTTTACATTGTTTTCCTAAAAATAATCGTTTATATCGCTTAAAATAATTATTAAATGAGAAATATTATCATTATTTATGTCTAAACATTTATATAGACGATGAAAATATTTTTCAAATCATTTATTTTTGGCGACACAAACGGAATCTAAAAGAATGAAGATGTCCGTGGTTGATACAAAAAAACAAATGCTACCACTCAAACTTTTCAGGCTTTTAATTTGTAAAAATAATAATTTAGCTATATATATATATATATATTGTAATCCTTCACCAATTTTTAACCCAATAAAAAAAATTTCTACATTTGTCCCCTATTATAACCATTTCCTATCGAACATCGACAACTAAAAATTAAATTATGCCTATTTTTTCTTTCCCATTACTAAAACGGCATTTTCCTCTTTCAAGCTAGCCATTTATCTCAATATTTCATTTCAACGATTAAAAAAAATGTGAGAGCACTGATAATGTCTTCCAACGTATGTCGATGAAGACATTGACCCTTGTAGAATTTGCTCACCACTATAAAGAACAACTAAGTACATAAGAGACCACCAGCTGTGGTGGCTCCGCTGGATAAGAACTTCATTGATCCTTACCGAAAGGTGAGGGGTTCGAAACCCAGTGGAGGCGCTTGGTGTCTTAAGCGAGATATCCAGGTGGTGGGTCATCCGCTAGCGTCCCCCCAGGCCTTCAGTGTATACTCGCAAGTGTATGGGGGATTCAATGTAAACATATTGTCAAATTTGACCCTGTAGACTTTTTCACTTTCTTGTGAATGTAAATTATTTTGCATCAAAAGGTGGTTGTATCGTCATGTCTTGAAGATGTTAATTGAGAACATACCGGTCATGAGCATTCTATCTGTTTATATTTTGAAAAGATGGACTAAATGGGCCAAAAAATGGATTGTGAATGATGAATCTTGTCAAATGTCATCAAATCCTTCTAAATTTAATCAATTTTTCCACATTAATATAACAATCTTTTGAATTGATAAGTTCGAGAGCCAAAAATGTAAACACTATGAGAATAGTGACGAAGCAGAGCATGGCGGGCATATGCTATGATTTTTTGGGTTGCTTGACCAATGGCCATGCTAGTGTTGTCCAAGCTTTGTCGCCTCTACAGGTGGAGGTATTGGCTCTCTCTCAAACCCTAAGATTTTTTATTCATACAAAGAAAAAGTCAAGAGAACTTATTTGTTGTGTCAGGCAATCTTACGGTGGTAAAAGCCATAAGCAATCCAACTTCTACTCCATAGGAGATTCATGTCCTCCTCTCTGACTGGGCAGTACTACCGTCATTCCCGAAGCTCCGAATCTAGCATTGTAGAAGGGATGCTAATTTTGTTGCAAACTAGGTCACTAAAGTCCATGGACGCAAGTCTTTATCTTCAAATTGGTTATTTAACCTCCTCAAACTCTTTTGGACTTTTTACGTACTAAAGGTCATTTATTGGGCTGATTTGTTTTTCCTAGTTGAATGAAAGTTCCATCGTTCTAACCCAAAAAACAAAAAAACAAAAACAAACAAAAACAAAAACAAAAACAGCAACAACAACAACAACAACAACAACAAGGCAATAACATGGTAGTTCAACAAGAAACATGACATCCAAGTCTATCTTCAAAATAAAACCCCAAAATTACAAATCAAATGCAAAAATTACATACTTTTAGGGTGTGCATGGAAACACTCCAAAAAGTGTTTCCGGCACACTTCGTACGGAAAGTGTTTAGGGAACAAAAAAAGGAACAGTAAACGCATTTGGTTGCGTTTCATTTTCCTTTTTTTTTTTTTTTTTTTGTTTCGGAATGAAATAGAAACAGAAAAAAAAGAAACAACAATTTGTTGTTTTTGTTCATTAAAAACAAAAATGAAAGAAACGTTTCTACTCTCTCTCTTCTTCTTCTCTTCTTCTTTTTTTTTTCTTCTTTTTTTTCTTTCGCCGGTCGCCGGCCTCGGCCATGGAGGGCGACGCCGAGCCTCGCCTTGGCTGGGCGAGCTCGGGCTCGCCCGGATATGGCTAGGCCAAGCGTCGCCGGCCCCGGCGAGGCCGAGCCTCACCGGATTTGGGCGAGCTCGAGCTCGCCCAGCCATGGCGAGGCTCGGCCTCGCCGAGATCTAGGCGAGGCCGAGCTCACCCAGCCAAGGCGAGGCCGAGCCTCGCCGAGGGCCGGCGAGCCTCGCCGTGGCTAGGCGAGGCTGCCGGCCCCGTCGGCCGGTCGCCGGAGGCCGGGGACCGGCCGAAAAAAGAAAAAATAAAAAAGAAAGGAAAAATGAAAAATAAAATAAAAATGTTTAAAAAATTAAAAGAAACAAAAAAGAATAAAATTTACCAAACGTGTTTTCGTTCATTTTTTATTCCTGCACCAAACGTTACCAAACGTGTTCTTTTGTTCAAAAACTGTTCCTGCAACGAAACACTTTTTTTTTTTCTGTTCCCAGGAACAAAAAAGGAACAGAAACAAATCCATGCGCGCCCTTAGAGTAACTCTAAGAAAATCTATACCTTTCGAGGCGGAGGTGGCAGCGTGTACAGAGGAGGGGGCAATGGCGTGGTTCATCAGACAATAGAGAGGGTGAGAATAGAGTGAGTCGAGAGAGACAAAGAGAATAGAGCAAGTTGAGAGAGAGAGAGAGAGAGAGAGAGAGAGAGAGAGAGAGAGAGAACATAGTTTGGCATGGTTCGTCGGACAACAAAGGCAACGAACAAGGCAGAGGCAAAGGTGGCGGTGTGGTTCATCAGAAGAAAGCTTGATAGTGAGTTGGAGTGGGAGAGAGAAAGCATGAAATGAGAGAGGGAATGCGTGAAGAGCGAAGTGGAGAGAGAGAGTCTTGTCCATTTGAAAATGAAATTAGAATGGGCTTTTGACACAGTGGGCGTGACATCCCAACACATCATGTCTTTTCAAATTATATCTCATAATTAATTATGCATGTCGAAATAACAATAAACATTCTCGACATTCCCTACAAGAAAATCGCATGAGTTTATACATATACTTATGCTTTTTCTTTATACAAACACCAGTAGTTATTATAACATAATATATAGTCCTGAAAAAAGGATTCCCATATTTTTCTACAAGTGAGCTATCATCCAACTCGACAATTGATGACCTCATCCCCTCCACTGTCAGATCTAAGGAGACCATCCTACATACCAAAAATAAAAAAATAAAAAAAATAAGGGATGAGGTGAAACCTAGTAAATGAAATCTTGAAATCTAAGATAAAAGAACGACTTAATACTCAATCCAGTACTAATTAGACAACATGAGTTCAAGGCAACAGAAAATAACCATGCATAACCAAGTTATCTTTCTTTTCTATCATGATATTCCAATTAAAATCATTAACCATAATGGAAGTTCATTCACTCATAAAAAAGCAGATGACATATCATTTTATGATGCACCAGTATCACCTAGTGACTCACCACTGTACACGGGGCATATGTATTCCCTACTGATCATGAAGCTTATCGATATACATAGGCAAGTCCATACTTGTCATGAAGCTCATCAACATTCACACAGGTGACTTCATACTTGTAACTAGCCGAGACCTTCTTGACTCATGAGATATCTCAACTTAATGAGGCATCATCGTCACCAACTCATAGGAGACGGAATCATATATACTCTTTGACTGACCTCAATCCATTTATCACAGCTGTTCTCTACATTCGTGAGGATAAATGCACCACTGTAGATCTACATTATGATGGTCATTTCTTAACATCATACCACAATTATACGAATCATGTCATATCATGACTACACAAGCTCATAATAGGATTTTATATCATTGCAACCTTATAGAAAACCATAATATATGGTAAAATATCTTGTTAACTCCAAAGTTTTATCTATATACTCATAAAGGGAGTTCGCTCAGAGGCAAATAGGCGTGGCAAAGGTCTTAATTACATAGTATCATTCATATGCAATTTATTATAACGTAACAACCGTCATGTTCATCACTATAATTTTTTGTTTCTCATGCACTCTAACGTCCTCTTTCTTATTTCATCTCACATTGATCAATTAAAAGAAATATATTATTCAAACAATTAAGTAAAACAATAACATGTGATTATATTCAAAAAAACAAATCAGACTCAAAGCACATATCATACTCAAAAGCAAATCGAACTCACAGATATATCAAACTCATAAAGCATATTAAACTCAAAAGCAAATTAGACTCAGAGTAAATCAAATTCAGAGAGCATATCAGATTCAAAAGCGAATCAAACTTTGAAAGTAAATTAGACTTAGAGAGCATATCAAAGAGTATATCAGATTCAAAGAGTATGTCTGATTCAAAGAGCATATTAAACCCAAAAGCGAATAAAACTTAGAGAAGATCAGACTTAGAGAGCAAATTAGACTCGAAAGCAAATCAGACTCATAGAGGATTAGACTGAGAGAACATATCAAACTCAAAAGTGAATCTGACCCTGAGATGATCAAACTCAAAGAATAAATTAGACTCGAATAGCGAGAGGATCAAACTTAGAGAGTAAATCAAACTTTGAAAGTAATTCAAACTCAAAAAGCGACTTAGATTCAAATTCAATAAGTGAATATTACCAACGACAATTAAATATGAAATTAGAAAAGTAACACTTCCAAATTCATATTTATCATTTACACATACAACATGCCATCACAATTAAAAGAAAACAATCAAACACATTCTAGTCATGTACAAAATCCGCAAAATAAATTAAACTATCACAACACATTTATGTCCCTATTTCACATAATTATACTCAATTTACATGTATCGACCAACCAAATCAAAGTACTAACTAGATCAACCCAACTTAGCACCTAGGATTTTCACTACCTCAAAAATGACTTCAAATTTAGAGCTTTAAATCACCTTTAAATGAAACAAACCAAAATTGAAAATCAACAAAGCTTGATTTGAAAACGACAAAATCCATTAGTGAAAATCAATAATATACCACTTCCAAACCTAAAAGATGGAGATATAATCTAATATTTTGAGCATAAGACCTTTGCTTCCAATTACGGATTCTTGAAAATAAAAGATTTGGAGAAAGGAGTCGGTGATTGATAGATGTTGGAGTAAATGTTTTTATCCTTGGATGTTGAGTATTCTCAATATACGGCCAAAATGTTGTGAGAGATGAAAGGTATTAACCATGGTTAAAGTCATAATAGGTTTGGAATTAAAATGCCAAGTGTTCAAATGAAAAAGCTTCAAGTGGCCCCTATGAGAATAGCTAGGGCGATGGCCCACTCAAAATTTGCTACAAGAAGATGCTTTGATAGAGATGAAGATGAGCCTCTCTTGTTGGCCAAGTGTATGCAAGAATCATCAAGGTATTAATGAACTATAGGCATGTAGGCATGAGTTAACAAAATATTAAAGATTATAGAAATGAGTCACCCAAAGCATTAAATGAATCATAGGGATGAGTCACCCAAAACATTAATGAACAATAGTTGAAATTGGATGATGTTAAAACTACCAAATTCATTGTCTCAAACCAAAGCATAGGTTTAAAAATTTTGGTAGAGAAAAATAAAGTGGCGTGCCAATTGAAGAGAAATAGAGATTTGGAAAATCAATATTCATTATAAACATTGGTGAGTCTAAAAATATTTTGAATCTACTAAAATCATAAATGAAAGTATAAAAAAATTTGGAAAATCTCAATTCAATAAATTAGAACTTGAATTTCATAATATATGAAACTCATAATATGGCAACCATTCTCTACAACTATTATGGCACTAATTTAATTACTTTATTCTACTCACTGATGTAGTGGTGATATCTATCCATTTAATCACAAAGCATTGTATTCTATGCAATTACAATCATGAAAATCATGTTAAATACTCTTGTCGAGGACTCTCCCGTCTTGGGACCTTCTCTCTCGCAGGAAGAGTTTCTCCACGCTTGATGTGGCAATGGCTCCTTTACTCCCTAATCAAAACCCTAATCAAAACACCCACCATTCCATTTCAATCTATTTCCATTCCCTATGATTCCCTTCCTAGACTGAGCCTCCTTGTGAAAACGGAAGTTCTTTGAGCACTATTCTATTCACCTGGGGCTGTCATCCATGGCGGGTTCATGCTCCTTCTCACAAAATGAGCCTTTTTTTTAACTTTTTTCCGCTAAAACTGAAACCAAATCTCTACAAAATCCACCATATCAGCCTTTTTTTTAACTTTGTTCCAAGTTGGTCTCTTCCCTTAAAGTGTTAAGAACTGGTCTTAAGGCATTTTCGAGCACGCTTGTGGTTGTTTTACTACCTTCTTCGACTGCTTACTAGAGTGTTCCGCCTCCATGGAACACAAAGGAGTAGATCCTCGGATGGAACTTCTTTGCAAGAGGTTGGGAGATATGTGGTCAAAAGATGATATAATCGATATGGAGGATATTGACATTAGTGAGCAGGAAAAAGATTGTCGAGCTATGTTGATATGAAAGCTATTTATGAACCCAACTGTTAATTTTCAAGCTTTTCAGAGTACTATGAAGAGGGCTTGGAAAATTGAAAGTGTTGATATTACCCCCTTGGAGTAGGGACTGTTTTTATTTGCTTTCAAAACAGAAGGGGACTCAAAAAGTGTGTTGAACGGCGGCCCTTGGTCCTTTGCTAATCATTATCTGTTACTAAAACCATGGGAACCAAATACCCCCCCTCACTGTTACAATTTCTCAAAAGGGGCTTTCTAGGTTCACATATTCGGCCTTTTGGTGGAATGGCGTAATGAGGAAGCTGTTAGGAGAATTGCGCTGGATCTTGGAGAAGTGTTAGAGATCAAAGTGGAACCCAAAGGTGTTGCTAATTTTGTATCAGGGAAAGTGAAAGTTGAGTTGGATCTCTTTGCGCCTTTAAAACAAGGAAGTGTGGTTAAACGAGCAGGAAGAAAATTCTGGTTAGAATACAAATACGAAAGGCTTCCTCACTTCTGCTATGCATGTGGAAAATTAGGACATTACACTACTCATTGTGCTGAAAATCAAGTTGACCTGGAGAGAATTAATGAGCTACGATTTGGGTATTGGTTGAAGGCAGAAGCTAAAGAATTTAGCCCTATATGGAAGATGTTTTATGAAGATCTGAAAGAGGGTAGCGTAGCAGAAGAAGTTGTACCCGAAACTCAAGAGAATCCAAGCCAGATGGATATTGTCCAACACCTCCCTTTAAATAGCAGCCGCATGGATAGACCTGAAAAAAGAAAAGAGATGGAAAATGAAAAGCCAAAAGATGTACAAGGAAAGGCAAGCTCTTCGGTCCTGTTATTAACGTGGCCAGAAAACGAGCCCTCTTCTGCATCTCTCAAATAGAACATCCAAAAAGGATTGTATCCAAGAAAAGAAGGAAAAGCAGCCAGGCACACAAGGAAAACACAGAAAAGGTTCAGTCCTTATGGCAATGAGAAGCAAGACCAGGAGATTTTGGATGAGACTCAACTCCTAGAGACCCCAATCCAAGTTGAGAAGGGAGAGGGCACATAGGCTTTGGTGGCTAGCCCTAATAAGCCACCGGGGTACCAATGAACATATTAAGCTGGAATTGTCAGGGGTTGGGCAATCCCTTGACAATTCGGGAACTAAGAGCCTTAGTAGCTCAAAATAGGCCCAGTTTAGTGTTCCTAATGGAGATGAAGAACAACGAACAGCTGGTTGTGAGGTTAAAGAAGAACTTAAAGTTTCAGAATCACTTCGTGGTGGACCCAATTGGGACTGTAGGCAAGCTAGCTTTAATGTGGAATGCCGAAATTCAAGTATCAATTGAATCATACTCAGCTAATTTTATAAACGCAACTTGCAAATGGGAAGGAAATAGAATAATGATGCAGAGTACTTTTGTGCATACCCCTTATACTTTCCAAAAAATGGTGTTGTTATGGGAGGAATTGAAATATATTAAGTCCCACAATTCTCTGCCATGGATTTGTATTGGCAATTTTAATGAAATTCTATACCACTGGGAAAAAGCAAGAGGAAGATTATTTGAGTATCACAAAATGGCGGCATTTAGACAAATTGTAAATGATTGTTCTTTTATGGAACTAGAAGGCAAAGGCTGCGCGTTTACATGGGCAAATAACCGGGGAGGAGATGGATTTATAAAAGAAAAACTTGACAGAGTCCTATGTACCATTGAATGGAGGGTTTCCTTCCCAAAAGCTTTAGTATTTACCCTTCCTGCAATAGGTTCAAATCACTGTCCCTTATTAGTATCACTCATGGCTGAAAGGAGGAAGAGAAAGAGGTACTTTAAGTTTGAAGCTTTCTAGTTGAAAGATCAGGAATATGAGGAAAAAGTAAATACGGTATTGAATGATCCTGGAGTGAAAAATCTAAGTTGGGGGGCAAAGATTCAGGAAATAATGGCATCTTTGGAGGTATGGAGCAAAAAATTTTCCAATGCCCAGACTCAAATCAGAGACTTAAAAAGAGAACTTGAAGCCATAACAAATAATCAAAAGGCTAAGCATGATAGAAAGAGGGTACAAGAAGTAAAAAGAAAAATAGAACTATTATGGAAGCAAGAAGAAATGTTCTGGGGGATGAGATCGAGAGTTTCATGGTCGAAATGGGGGGATAGGAACTCTAAATTTTTTCATGCTACCACTATTTAGCTCAGGCAAAGGAACAGAATATCTATGCTCCAAGTCTCCAGTGGAGAGTGGACCCAGGATGAAGGAAGACTGAAAGAGGAAACTTTAGCATTTTTCTTTGAATTGTACACTTCGGTGGGACCTTGCAATATCCAACCCATCATTGACCAATGCCCTATTATGGTGATGGAAGAGATGAATACAGCTCTAACAGCAAAAATTATGCTATAGGAAGTCAAAAAAGCAGTTTTTTAACTCGGTGCGTTAAAAGCCCCAGGACCAGACGGACTAAATGGTCAGTTTTATTAGCATCACTGGAAAGATATTCAGACAGACAGACATTATGGAAATGGTAGAAGACTTCTTGGAGACTAAATGTCTAAATTCGAATCTGAACAAAACACATATTGCACTTGTTCCTAAAGCCCCAAACCCAGAAAAATTAGACCAATTCCGACCGATCAACCTTTGTAACTTTTCCTATAAAATTATTTCAAAAGTGTTGGCAAATCATCTTAAGAGATGGCTTCCTAATTTGATTGAAATAGAACAGAGCGCTTTTGTTAGTGGAAGACAGATACAAGACAACATCCTCATAATTCAAGAGGTCCTTCACCAACTCAGAATCAGGAAAAGAAAGAAGAAATTCCAAGCCGTGCTCAAACTAGACATGAAGAAGACCTATGACAGAGTTGAATGGAACTTCCTTGAAGCTTGCATGAAGAAAATGGGTTTTAGCACTACATGGGTAACTTGGATCATGCAATGTGTCACAACTACCTTATTCAGTGTGAAATTAAATGGAGACTCCCTACCTTATTTTCAACTAGCTTGAGGTATTAAACAAGGAGACCATCTATCCCCTTAACTTTTTATACTTATGGCGAATGTCTTATCTTTAATGTTGAAAAAAACAGTTGATGAGGGAAGACTAAAAAGTATTAAGTTAAACAGCCACTGCCTCACACTATCACACTTACTGTTTGCAGATGACTCTATTTTCTTTTTAGATGGCAAGATTAGTGAGTGCCAAAATCTAGTTGAGTTGCTTAATCAATATTGTGTAGCTACTGGGCAACTAGTGAATTTGAACAAATCAGGGATCCTTTTTAGTGCGGGCTGTCCCCAGAGTTTAAGGAGGAATATGGCAAGGGAGCTGCGAGTCCCAGAGATCGACAAAACAGGGAAATATTTGGGTATCCCCTATGATTGGGGTAGTTAAAAAAAAACATATGTTTGCATGAATTTTGGCACGAGTAAATATGAAGCAGGAAGGATGGTAGGAAAACTTGCTATCTAAAGTAGGAATGGAAGAACCACTGGGGGTTCGCCCCAGTGGCCACCCTTCCAACATGGAAGGGGGAGGTGAGGGGTTCAAATCCCCACATTCTCAGGGGGGGATGGGAGTAGGGACGCGTAAGTTTCGAGAGTGGGTTGCGACTCCCACGCCCTGCAAGAGGTAGGGCACAAGTCTGCGAGTAAGTGTAGAGTAGAAATAGAGTAGGACTGACCAAAAAAAAAATCCATGATAACTTACCAAACCAAAAAAAAAAAAAGTAGGAGTGGAAGTCCTCTTGAAAGCAGTAGTTCAAGCTATCCCACAATATGCAATGTCGATATTCAAAATCCCGGTATCTATTTGCAAAGCAATAGAACAAAAGATAGCTTCCTTTTGGTGGAAAAACAATGAAAGAAAAGCTGGAATTCACTGGAAAAGTTGGAATCTAATGAAAATGAGGAAAGATCATGGTGGTATGGGTTTCAGAGACCTCATTACATTCAACAAAGCTATACTAGGAAAGCAAGCATGGCATCTAGCGGAAAACTCTCCTACACTATGGATCCAACTTCTGAAAGGCTTATATTTTCCTAATACAGATTTCTGGCATACAAAGCAAGGGCAAAGAGCTTCATGGGGATGGAAAAGTCTCCTAGTTGGGAGGGAAGCTATCTCAGAATTGACCCAATGGTCAGTGGGTGATGGACAATCAGTCAGAATACGGCAAGATAAATGGCCGGGATATACTAATCGGACATGCTAATAGAGAAGACTCTAAGCGTGTTAACGAGTTAATTGATAAGCAAACTGGCTCATGGAAAGAAGATATAGTACAAAACACTTTCGAAGACAGCATTGCAGATGAAATACTGGCCATTCCCATCCCAGCTACAAGTGTAAAAGACAAACTAGTGTGGAATGCAACAACATCAGGCAACTACACAGTCAAAAGTGGGTATAATCAACTAAGGAGAGCAGAGATAAATTTAGCACACAATGAAGCATCAACTTCATACCAAAAGCCAAGAGAACTATGGTGCAAAATCTGGAATTTGCGGACTATCCCGAAAATAAAAGTTTTTATGTGGATCCTTTGTCAAAATGCGCTTCCTACGTCAGAAAACTTAAGTAGAAGGAAAATTGCACCTGAGTCGACTTGCTAGCTCTGTAAAAAGAACCCCGAAACAGAGGAACATCTGTTTTTGCTCTACCCCTGGACAACCAAGATTTGGTCAAGCCCACGCATCAGTATACCAGTTCAAAGAAAGGGACTAACAAGCATAGATCAGTGGATCCTCAACTACAAGCGAGCCTTACCAGAAGCACCACCCCTCGAGCAAGTTGCTGAACTACTCCGGTTCATGTGGAAAGCAAGGAACGAGGCCATTTTCAAAGGGAAATCGCTGGATCCGCAGGGAGTCATCTCGGAAGCCCTCGCAAAGCATGAAGAATTCAAAATCTGGAACTCAAAACAGGAAGTACGTGAGGAGAGAGGTCGTACCCGCGCGATGAACTGGAACCCCCTACACCGAAATCGCTGAAAATTAACGTCGATGGAGGTTTTCGAGTAGGCGAATCCAGAGGATCGATTGCTGGTGTATGTAGGGATGCAGATGGTATTCTTCTCGGAGGGTTCGCACGCCAAGTTAGAGTGCGATCTACACTCCAAGCTGAAACCCTAGCTCTGCTTGAGGGGATGAAGCTTGCGCAAGAATGGGAGAAGGGGAAAGGTAAAAGTGAAAGTACAATTGTTGAATTTGACTCCTTTGTTGCAGTTCACACTTTGTTGGGGGAAGGACAAGTACCGTGGGACATTGCAGCACAAATTGAAATGGGCCGGGCCTCTCTATCTTTTTCCCATCACATAAGAATTACCCATTGCTTTAGAGAACAAAACAAAATTGCCCAGCTCGACCATCGCCTCCCGAACAATTGGGTTTCGAGCCCACCACAACCATTGTTTTGATTTTCTTTGTTCTGAAGCCCAGATGGGTTCATGTTCTATGTTCTCTACTTAAGTTGAAATGAAATGCAGCTATTTCAACCAAAAAAAAAAGAACTCTTGTTGAGAGTAGGAAATTAAGGATGTTACAATGGGTGCCAGTACACATATCACCCAATGAATGGACTCGAAATTTAACTCAGTAGAATCAAAAGGGTACTTCATATTTTCTTGGCATTTGAAAAGGAGAGACAGAGAGTAATAGTAGGAAATTGAGGGGGTACATGATAACCAAAATTTCTGTTCCAGAAATAATTTTTCTATTCTAGACCTATTTTTGGAATAGAAACCCGTTTAATAAACCTACTCGGTTTTTCTATTTTTGAAATAGATTTCTATTCCATAAATTGATTTTGAAGATAAATTAGAAATAGAAAATTTCTACTTCTGATTTCTAGAAGATAAATCAGAAATAATTTCTCCCACTAAACCTTAATTTCGATTAGTCCTCCCTCATCTCCTCTACGTCTTTGCCTCCTCCTCCTCATCCGCCTCTCCTCATTTTATTAAAAATAAAAATAAAAATAAATTTATTCATTTTATTCATTTAAAAATAAAAATAAATTTATTAAAATTTTATTATAAATAAATAAATTATTTTTATTTATCATTTTATTTTTAGTTTATTTAAAATAAATTTATTAAATTTATTAAAAATAATTTATTTATGATAAATAAAAATAAATTTAATAAATTTATTTTTATTTGCCTTGAGTGTTTTGCCAAATAAATTTTTTTTATTTTTTTACTTTTATTCATTTTAAAATAAATTTGTTCGTAAATAAAATAAAATAGAATAAATAAAATAAATTTATTTTTAAGGATATTTTTATTCTAAAATAAAATGATATTTTTATTTTATTTTTTAATCATTTATTTTATTTTATTTTATTTTATTCTTTATTTTTTTTTTGTTACTAAATCATTTTTATTTTTTTTTTTTTTTATATGAAAGGTTGTCGATCGTCGCCGCCGCCGTCCAAAAGGAAGAAATTTTGTGTCGTTATCAAACGAATTTCTATTTTTAGAATAGAAATTTTGTATCGTTATCAAACGGTTATTTTTCTTAGAAATTCTTTTAGAAATAGAAATATCAGAAATTATTTCTGTAACGAGAATGGTTGTCATGCGCGCCCTGAAGAAATATGGAGGAGAAGGGATTTAGAAAATTCCGAAGTGGGGCCCACCTGTACACGTGGCAAGCCACGGTGGACGCTCGATAATGCCCCCCTCCGTGCCCAAGTGCTTGAGCACTCGAAGCAAAAAAACGCTTCACAACACGCATCGTTTGTTGTCGGCGTGTTACTTCTCGAATCCTTCAGTCTCTCCTGATCATCTGCAAGGCTGTTGTCGCAAGCTGCCCCCACCCCGCGAGTTCGGAACCTCGTCGGCGCCGGCTCGTAACTGGAGAGAGGTCCAGTAGTCCCTTTCCTTCATCTCTTCTTCTGCACGCATGGTGTTTGTCAATTTGCCACCCGTTTTTTACTGCCGTTTTTGCTTCTGGGGCTGCTAAAACCATTCCATATTTCGTCGGGCGCTTCATCTTGAGTGGCGCGTTATGTTCAGTACGTGTTTGTTGAAATGTCTCGTTAGAACTCAATTTGAGTTCTCCCGCTTTCCGATGTAAATGGCACGACTGGGCAGGCACTGTGGTTTGAATATATTCCTAAGCTTCGACATGGGCAAACTAGTTCACGTGTATTCTAAAAGAGAAGTGACTACTCCAAGCAACACAAGGACTTATGTCGCTATGCCTGTAATGTACTCCTTTCATATTGAAAATATTCAATTGTCCTGTCATCTCACGTGTACTTGGTCTGTTAAAAGAGATGTATTTAAGCAAGTACAGTGAATGAGCGACAACTATTATAACTATATCAACTGAATAAACCTGTTAAGAAAATTGAGTTGTGGCAATGAGAGTGAATGCTCTATTGTGGGTGCATCCTGTGGAACAACGGCATCAGTGCAATACCCACTTTTTTAATATAATACATATATTCAGTAGTAAAGAGTCTCCCTTTGATAGATTGATTCGACTGTAGGAACAGTGTAAAATCAATACTAAATATATGCGACCATTACTGTTTAAATTACATTTGTCAGTGCACTCCTATGGAGATCTTGCTGTGTCGATCTACCTTTCTAGTTTCAATGAGCGTGTTTTAACTAATTAAATTGGCACTCATACAGTGTTTATTTCCACTCTATTTAATGAGTATTTTCCATTTGGGTACGTATTCAATGCAAGTAATCTTGCATAAGTTTACTCTTACCCCAGTATACGTAGAGGTAAAGCAATACTTACATGAAAGCTGTTTGTCTATATTGCAGAATCATGACTATATTATGATTTGAGCATTGAGTTTGCTATGCGTTCGTGCTTTAATGCATGCAAGAGAAGTTGTAACTTGATGAGAGGATTTCATGTGGGCAAGCAATTCTCCAACTTCAATTCTGAGGATGTTGTATTAAAAACAGTTTGTGCTCAGTTGAGGCAAAGGAAGTGGAAACATGTGGAGCACATTTTGCCAAATCTAAGTAGTTCGTTGGTAAGTCGTGTTATTTGTGAACTTCGAAACTCCCCCCAATTAGCATGGGAATTTTACAAATGGGTTGCAGGCAAGGAGAACTGTGCACATTCATTAGCTTCTTCTTGTTCTATGATTCATGTCTTGGTACGTGGGAAGAGGTTTGATGATGCATTATTACTAATGAATGATTTGCTCTGTGCAAAAGGCATGTTGCCGTTGGAGATTTTGCAAGCACTGATTAGTAACTGCAAAGTGTATGATTCAACTCCAGCCGTGTTTGACGCATTGGTTAGGGCATGTACCCTGACTGGGGACACGAAAGGTGCTCATGAGATTATTCAGCAGTCCAAGCAGGCTGGCTTTATGGTTACTATCCATGGTTGGAATAACTTTTTGAGTCATCTTTTGAAGCTGAACAATATTGTCGATTTTTGGAAGAACTATAAGGAAATGGTCTCAAATGGGTATCTTGAGAATGTGTACTCTTTCAATTTGGTAATACATGCTCTTTGCAAGGAATATAAGTTACTCGAAGCAGTATCAGTTTTCTATCGAATGATGAAGAAAGGAGTTTGGCCTAATGTGGTCACTTTTAACATGATCATAGATGGAGCGTGTCGGATGCACGATATGGAACTTGCACTCAAGATTGTCAGGAAAATGGGAATAATGTCGAGAGAGTGTGTTCAGCCTAATTCAGTCACATTCAATTGTATCATTAATGGGTTCTGCAAAACAGGGAGGATGGCTGCTGCAAAAGAAGTTTTCAGTGAAATGATTACTCTAGGTATTGAGCCAAATGTTAGAACATATGCAACTCTAATTGATGGTTCTCCACGAGTGGGGAGTTTGGATGAGGCATTCCGATTGTGCAGTGAAATGGTGATAAGGAGATTGATGCCCAATTCCATTGTCTACAATTCTTTATTAAGTTGGCTTTACAAAGAAGGAGATTTGAAGGGTGCAACTTTATTGTTATCCGACATGATTGAAAAATGTATATGCCCTGACAGTTTCACCTACTCTATCCTTTTAGAGGGACTATGCAGTCGTGGATATATGAATGAAGCTATCAAAATCCACAAGCTTATGCTAGAAAAAAACCTGGCAGAAGATAATGTTTGTTACAATGTTCTAATCAAATATCTTTGTAGAACCAAGCAGGATTTGGGAGCCTGGCAACTTGTGGGCAGCATGTTTGTCCGTGGTTTAGTTCCTGACATTGTAACATATGGCACTTTGATCGATGTGTACTGCAAGGAGGGGAATATAAGACTGGCAATTGAAGTTTATGATAAAATAGCCAAGTTGGAAAAACATCCTAACCTCGTTATATACAATTCTGTTTTAGGTGGTTTCTGCAACATAGCATTAATGGATGCAGCAGAATCTTTGGTGGATTCATTGGAGAGCATGGGATTGTTCGATTCCATAACCTATAATACTTTGTTACACGGCTATTGTATGAGTGGGAATGTCGACATGGTATTTACTTTGGCTACAAAGATTGGCGGTGTAAATAGTATGGTGAATATAGTGACTTACAACATACTGATAAACTTTCTTTGCAAATTTGGCTGCATGTCAAAGGCAAAGGAACTTATGACAGTAATGTTTACTCGAGGAATGTTTCCTGACTCTGTAACTCATACTACTCTTATAAACAGTCTGAACAAAAATTGCAGTCCACAGGAAGTGATTGAACTCCATGACTACATGGTGCTCAAGGGAGTAATACCAGATTCCTATACATATGAAGTAGTCGTGAGGCCATTGCTTGAAGAGCTGGATAAAAATGCTGGAAGTTAGCATGGCTGAACATGGTTTAGTAATGCAAGCTGCATGCACAAATTCCCTGTGGAAAGATAATTACCTAAATTTTTGGACTAACGCAAAAAATTCTCTCTCCTCAATATTGACCAAGCTGCTCTGGTCTTGTGTAAATTTTCACTAAGCGGAATGGTTTGTTTATGATCCATACCAAGACCTTCTCTCTTCTTATGTTGATCTTCCTTTTACCCATTGGATATGCTCTTCTTGTTTGATCTGTACAGGTAATGTCAATTGATACATGTTTTGTCCCATTTATTCTTTTCATGTGTCTAGTTCTTAACTTTAATGTTTGTCCATGTGTCTATCTGAATTCTCAACTCATGCCTTCTCTCTCCATCCCAGGATCAAGGCTGCCTTCTGTTGCTGTTCTGTCTGATTCATTTCCTTGTAGAGCCCAGAGATGGGATGGTGACACTGGGACATGGATTGAATTGCAAAATAGATCGGTTTTGTAAATTCAGGTTACAAAATTTCTTGGATGAAAGTTGCTGCATTATACACTCTGCAAAATCGTTTTACCTTGTTTGTGCTACGGGAAGTTTGATGGAATTGAACTAATTGTAGATATTTGAGATTTTAATTACTTTGTGATCTAAAAAATTACGGCTTCAGCCTTACTTTGGTCATCTCCAATTTATCATTCCAGTCCAATCTCTGATAATTAGACAGCACCACCATTTTGCACTGGCTTTGACCTTTTTCTTTTCATTTTGCTTCTGAATATATATGCTTGCAGTGGTTGTTTTTGGATTAGATGTTCAGTTTGTAGTTGTGTAGGTCTCTTTGAAATTTCTAAAGCCTTTTTTGTTTTTTGGTAAGTCAAACCTTAATTTAAAGCAGTCTAAGTCGAATCATTTCTCAATTTGCTTGGATTTAATCTACGGCTACTTAGGCGCATTGGAGCTGGAAATCTTGTCAATCTAGCTGCGTTCTTCATCAGAAAGGGACCTCTTCACCCCTCCCCCCATTATAATGCCCATGCAACTGCTAATGATGATCCTGAAGTTCTGCTGGATCAATTTTTCCACACAATGATCACTCGTGAGATCATTGGTGCAACATCTCTATTTGTTGACTTGGTTTGGAAGTAAGTTGCATATGTCATGCTGTTATTTTTTTCACTAGCAGGAAGCATCTTTTTTGGTAAAGCGAAACCCTGACAACTCCAAAGAAAAGACTTTCTAGGTGGATTAGTGATTTATATCCTGTTATACTCTTCCTGCAACCATGCTTCTATGCTTTGTTTCTTATCTACTGCTTTTATATGCTGTTTTCAGCTTTAAAGATCTGATCATAGCATTTAGTGTTGTGTTTCTGTTTTTGCGATCTTTGAGGAATGACTGTTAAGCTAAAAGCTTTGGCAAGGAACTCAGTTTTACAATCTTGGAAATGATCTTAATAGAAGTTTCAGGTGGAAGAATTAAATTCTCGAGATGAGAACCTTAGTCCTTAATCTGCAAGAGGATCTTCTTGGAAAATGATGGAATTGTTTGCCCCGATGGCTTCTTCATTTGCCTGCTGGTGCAATTAAAACAACATTCTATTTTGCCATTTGTCCTGCAAGAGATTAAGATGTAATAGATGCTTGATAATACAGTCATGCAAACTTACTAGAACAGGGTCAATGGGGGATAAACTTGCTAGAGCCCTGGAGATATTTCATGCTAGCTTGATTACTTTGTTCTGGCCTTCAGGCTCAACTATATGCCTTTCATTTCATGACTCTAATTCCTACTGATTGATTTTGTGAGTAACTTTGGTGTATACAGGTCTGTGCACCTTTGACTAGGTAAAAAGCTGCCCCTTTCACATATTATCCATGCAGAATTGCCGACATTTTTTTTCAGGAGCATGTACTTTTCCTTTAGTTCAGTTTTGTCTTCTTGTTGCTTCTCAGTTTCTTCTACTTCAAAGGTGGCATGAAAGCACTGATTGGTTGTGAGGAATTAGTGCAATTGTGGATATAGTTATTGTTCCAAAACTGAACTGGACCATTCTGTTGGATCGTAAATTGGACTGCTAAAATTATATCATTTTCTTTTCTTGTCAAGAAAGAAAGAACCATCTTTTACATGACTATTTTTACTCGTCTATTCTGGTTTTGCACAAGGTTCTAAATTATTTTATAAGTGCTACTGATAATATTTTAAATTGTAAACTTGTTTTGCGATGACCCAGCAGAGCATTGTTATCTAGTCTCTTTGCTAATTTCTATGTTGACTTCTGTTCTCAACTCCTCCACTCCAGGGAAAAGATTGGGACGGTTAGCAGATAAGAGGTCAACAATATGATCGATCACATAGTGTAGGGGCTTCAATGACCAAAAGTATGGTGCATTGTGCCCCAAATGCAGCGTGGGGTGCCTCTTTGTACAGATCTGGGTACACTGGCTTGGTGCAGAGCCGTTAACGAATTGCTTTCTTGATGATTCAGTTTGATGTTGGTGGTCTTTGTGTGGACATCAAGGGGTCAATGAATCCACTTGTTAATAAGAAGGGAGTAATTCTGTGAGAGAAATGACGTGTCCTTTGTAACAAGTTCAAAAGTTTAAATTGCTAAGACTTTCTGTATATGTCGACATAAATTATCTGAAAGCTCAGTGGTTCTCCGGTACATGTTGACGATGACAGATTACCATAAACGCAAAAAAACTCAGATTAGTGATCTCTCGGTGCCATTTGTTCTTGGACTGTTGCCAAATTCTGGTCCTATGATGGTGGCGTTCGTGAACTATATTTTCTCTGCAACATTTATCAATTCTTCGTCGATTTGAAACTCTTGCCGGTGAAGTCATGGAGCCGCTTGGTTAATGGAGATAGCATCTCATTACTCTGTGCTATCCTTGAGTAGATAGGTTCTTCGATTAAAGAAAAGAAAAAGGAGAATTCTCACTCATGATTCTTATGTTCTCCTGGGTGAATATCTCCAACCATTCCATAAAATAAGTCGAGTGAAAAATGTCACCCTCAAGCTATAGGAAATCCTTTCCAAAAAATTCAAAGCGTCGCCACGACGAAAAGTGAAAATGCAAAGTGCTTTTTCGTTTGACCACCTCAAAGCAAACTCGTGCATATTGGTGGTGAAAAAGGAGCTTACGCTACAGGCAACGGGGCTAAGAAAAAACTAATCGAATAAAGGGTGAAAAATATCTTGTTTCGAAGGTAAGGATAACATACGTTCCAGGTGAAGGGAGAGGCATCCTTCAAGAATTACGGCAAATGACGCATCGGAACCCTTAAATTGCTTTTGTGCAGGCATATAACTAAGTTCTTTTACGAACGAGGAGAGTCTGATAAGTCCATTTAAGGCACCCGAGTACACGATGTTTTTAAATGGTTGACAAAATTCACAGATAAAGGATAGTAAAAGCTCGATGGGCGTTTCTTATAATTGAAATTATAGAAAGTTCCCCGCTTCTATACAGAATCTTCGAACGATTGTACCAAGAAGACTGGATCTTGTTTCATAAAACTAGTGTTAGGAGACTCTGAACATACATGGAGGCCAACCATCAAATGCTCGCAGAAAAAGGAATCGCAGAAAAAGGAACGGAAGTGCATAGAAAGACGCTACTAAATCGCAATTAGCAAATTCGTGTTGCATGATAAGCAAATATTAGCAATGAGAGTACCAAATCGGAATTACACAATTTCACTCCACGTAAAAGGGTACAGTTACACGGTCAAGTGAACACATAGATTCAGTAAAAGAAGCATGTCAGCATACACTACAGCAACTTTATTCTTGACTCTTGAGGACCTGCAAGTTATAGGCATACAAACATTTGGAAGAAAAAGAAATTACCGCTATAATTATTAAACATATGTCAGACCAATGATTAGATCAGCAAAAACCGTTCATACCAACTGATTTAACACGTCTCTGCCGTAGCATAATTGACTATTGGTACTATCATCGACACATCTCAATTTCGCCCATTAAGGATTTAATGGGAATTCATCATGCTCAGACAACAAAGAGTTTGCTCCAATTCAAACAATTCCTAACAATTCGATGGACAATGCAAAATTCTTAATCTTAGATGCATCTCCCCAACTCTCTCACCCATGAAGTCCCTTGTATATCCCAAATATTCAACTCGAGTATTTTAAGCCAAACTCAGCTTCTATCTTGTGATCCTAGTCCCACCCGTGGTTTTTTAAACTCTCTTCCATAAAGGAAAAACAATGCTTAACATTATAAGCTTCAGAAGAGCACAGCCTTATACTTTCAGTAATCTACAGTGGCATCCAAGACATTTTCGGTAGAAAATGAGACCCCAAAATTTGATTCTCTAAGAATAATGATATCCTCTTCCTCAATCAAGACAGAGGGGAGAGCTAGCCAAGAGGTCAGTGGAAAGAAACATCTTTCTAAACAGCCAGAAGATCTACAATGTGTCTTAGACAGCCACTTAACTTCTCTTCCCCTAAGACCAAGTTACAAACAAAGGTTATAATTTATCATCAAATATGCCAACAAAATAAATACAAGGAAAGTATGATGACCATGGAGGATTATTTACATGTGTTCTGTAATTGCTCCAATGAAAGATTAAAGGTAGAGGATGCCCAAAAATGTTACAAAGGCTCAGTAGCAATAAGAAGTACAATGCATAAGAAAATCAATTCACTTGGAGCGACAAAAGCAAATGGGTGGATTTATGTAGCTAGCAGATGACAATTCTGAGAATCAAAAACAAAAGAACTTTACCTGAGCTCATCCCATTCTACTAAAGTAAGATCAAGAACACCCAAATGGAACCTGAGACACAGGCAAAATACCAAATCCTAACAGGAGTCATCCTTAATTGAATCCTAAGAGTAATCTATTAATCCATATAACACTTGATTGATCATTTTTTTTCCCGACATTTCATTATGCAGCAAAGCAAATATTCTGATGAAGATATTCTCACATGAATTTACTTTCAAGTTAACATCAGGAAGGTTGCAACTTTTACCTGTTTCTGCAATATCGATCAAAGAAACAACCATGTCTAGTGCCAGTTGCCACTAATCAGAGTAACCCTGTCTCAATCAATATGGAGCTGCAACTCCATCACCTTTCTAAAAATTTACAACTCTGGCATAAATGATGATTATTCCTGCCGATCCAACAGTAAACAGAAGCAGATCTGGTGCTACTGTCTCCATGATCAGTCACATTACTAAAGAAAGTGAGGAAACAAGCGAAATTAATTTCTCCACAACTTATAGACCTCTCAAAATTAATTGTCCTTCAAAAGTACACTAAGACAAGATTTATGCTAGATGAATACACATGAATGTTGTTTTCCACCAGATAAATCGAGTCTGAAATTCTTTCACTATATAGAGTTAGAGAGATATCTGCAGCACATAGTACAACAGAAGATCAGACCTGAGAACAAAAAATTCACAATAATCACTGATTTATCTTCATATCAAATGAAGAATGTTATAACTCAGTAACACCCTCTCTAACCATCATGACAGGGTCCAGTATTCCATAACTACTTGTAACTAAATTTCCATTAAGTTCCTGCACTCGCACTTTTTCACATATTTGATTAATCATACAGTTAAGAACTTCATAATCCTCGTTTGAAAAGGCTAGACCGCACCATTTCAAGGAAATAAACCCTGCTTCAAGTAGCAAGTTCTCGCTTTTATTGCACTATTAACTAAGTTTAGATCCTTGTAACCCATAACAATAATGTCGAGGTTTTATGCATCCAAATCCAGTTTTAATTGAAGATGTTCTCTGATCTAGTCTCTTAGTTATTTCTGCTCATAAACCTATATATTAAGTCTCTTTTCTGCTTAATTCCCCCAAATATTATCTTCAGCCAATGTTTCTGTCAATCAGACTGTTATACTAACTGCTGAAGAGGTGTAAAAAAAGAGTATTACAACAGAAAGAATTTCAGGCATTAATTTCAATTCCTTTATACAGGGGAAATAGTCTCAAGACATTACAAAAATTTAGCTTCCTAGCCAGACATAAGAAGCCAGGAGCTCAATAATATAAAGTTTCCTTACACACTGCCAGGAAGAATGCCATAGCTCATTTTTTTAACCACAGCAGAAATCGCCAAGCTCTTTCTGGAACTATCTTTTTACATAATTAGCTAATACACTCCGTGGAACTGTCAATAGGAAGGGAAAAAATGGAAAAACATCGAAGCAATTGAAGGAGACTAGGAATATGACAATCTATGATTTGACCTATAACAATTATCTAAACACCACGTAAAAGAAAACAACAGTAAGAGGGCAAACAATAGGAACAAGGGACTGCTATTTAAGAAATGTAGATCACGAGGGTTTTTATTCCTTGTTACCGAATCTTCTAGCAATTATAGGGCGTACATCATCAGCCTCAACCAGAGTCTCTAAAAAGGGAAGGAGTGATACTAATGCACAATCTGATGGATCATCAAACCAACTCTTAATAGGAATTCCATTATTCACTTGCAACCGGAATACCTGAAATAATCAAAGTGGGGCAACCCCAAAAGTGAGAATTCTATGTAAGGCAGAAGATTTTCTATGTTTCTTCACAACACTTCTTTGCAATTATAGCAATTATAGCATGTAACATTAGGATGAACTTGCACAAAACACACTGAATTTACACTCCACCCCCCTCCCCCCCACCTTTCTTTTTCTCTAGATTTAAACCTATTGTGTGCACCCTCAGCAAACAACTAATTGGATTCCCAAATCAACACCTTTTTAATTGACCTGGAACATAAATCATAACTGAGTTTATTAACTTCATATAGTCCAAATATTCAGACAGATATGACCAATAGAACTCCTCACAATTTCACAGAGGATTATTTATACTGCAATCAAAGTTCATTTCTCAGGGTGAAAACCAGAAGCTTTTAAACTAGACAAAGTAGAAGGTAATTAAATTAGAAGTACATGGTAAAACACAACTGGCACCACAAAAAATATGAGGATTCACAGTAAGCACGATAAGGAAAATAAAAGTAGAAGTCAGCAAGAGGCAAAAGGTAAATAAATGGGAAGTGGACAGGAGAGTACCTGTGGAGAATTATCAATAATAGCAACTTTAGCCAAGTCAACACCTAAGATGGTCAAATCTTTCGTGTAAGTGCCATCACAAAAAGTACATGATTCACGATAAACTCGACGTGATATTAGCTTTTGGTATGGATCCAGTATGTCAAGCAGTTGCTCTGCATAGATGCTTTGGCTGGCTGTAAAGATAACAACATTGAACAAGTCTGCAACTCTCTCCAAGAAGGTTTGCAGATAAGGCCGTTTTTTGACATATACAGTGTGCTCTTTCATATTGAAAAAGACAGTAAAGGTAAAATCAGCATCATCACAGGGCTCCAATGTAGAATGAACGAGTGTTTCTGCAACAACCACGACCAAGTGCAATGGCACTTCATGATTAGATGTTGTTCATGAATCTGTATCATTGCTAAGCAAATAACAGAATCTAACCAAAGCAATCAATTTCACCGGCAGATGCACTTCAAAGCATTTCTCGATAGATTAAACATGGAATAGACAAGAAGAGAGTATGAAGGACGCAGAATTATTGGAAAACACTGGCTTTTTTATGCCTGTAATCACATGCAAGAAGCTAACCATGAATATTTCTCTGTCAATCCTACGGAGCTTTTTGGATTTTTGGTTAGTTCTATTAAACAGACACTAATTTGCTTAAAATGGGTTAAGACCTTGTCAGCAAGCTTGTGTCATTGGTGCACTTTTATCTTCTCGCTCTTCTTTTCTTTTTTGGGTGCAATCACGTAATCTACCTCACTTCATTTGATCTTTCTATCACTGGCTATTACTGACATTTAAAACTGTCAAATGGCTGGCTCTGTAGAAGATTGACATTTTATGCAAATGCAGTTCCCCAGAGTCATTGAGAGGGGGGTCACCCAAGACAATGCATCACCAGCCCCAGGCAGCACCAGGCCCTGGCCAGCCACTTACCACAGTCCTGGCACACCCTCTGATTGTGTCAAGCTGTAGTGATGCCCCTCCCTCCCTCCCTCCCTCCGTCCCACTTACCACAGTCCTGGCACACCCTCTGATTGTGTCAAGCAGCAGTGATGCCCCTCCTTCCCTCCCTCCCTCCCTCCCTCTCTTTTAACTCCTTTGTAATCAGATATTGATGTCAGCACTCGTTAGTGACAATGGATGTGCTCCATAATTGCAAGTGAAATAGTGGAAAGCATCCCTAAGTGTTCAAGAAAAAAAGGTTTACCTGTTTATTTTCCAGGGAAAAAATCCAAAATCTTTTAGAAAAAGAATAGTTTGACAAACAGGTGCCATTCACATTCACAGGTGCCAGTCATTAGAGTTCCGAAACTTCTCTTACCACACATTAAACAGTTATGGCGGCAACAAAAAAGAACAAGACAGCTACAAACTCATGCTTACCTATTACACTCATATGATCCTTTTTATTGTACTTAAAATTTGTGCTCAAATTGCAAGAATTCCTAAGTCTCGTACAAAATTGTGCTTATTGAAAAACCTTTTTAATGTCTGGCTCCCTGCTTCTAGAATAGACAGCTAACATAAACATATTCACAACATGATTATTTCTGATAGGAAAAACCCTGTCATGGGCTTTTAATAAGACAACAAAACTAACAAGAGGTATTGATAAATGACTATGAAAGGTGATAATTAGTAGAGGATACGCAACCCCAGATGAATACTGCATTCTTTTAGTAAGTAGCGTTTGACTGACTAATCAGTTCAGACATTGACATTAAAAGTGACAGAACATTAGCAGGTGCCACAGTACCTTCATCAAGTCATTGACTTTGGATTCTGACGCCTTTCTTTATTAAGGAGAAAATGGAAGAACGAAATATAAAGGGGATAAGAAACAAAGAGGAGAGAAGAGTGTGCAGGATCAAAAGTTTCCCCCTAGGCTACAAAAACTGTTCTCGACAGATTGTCCTCTCAGTCTACCTATCCATACACACAGATAATTCTAATGTTTATTTACTTAAACCAGAGAGGAGGGAGGGAGGGGAGGGGGGGTGTGCAAATTATAACATAAGCTTCTTACCATCGAGATCAAGCACCAGTGTCACAGATTTCCTTTTCTGCATTTCCTTGTGCGATGCTGTGGGCTGAAAACTCGACACTTCATCGGACAAGTCCGGTAATGTTCTGATGAACAAATGTGGATCAAAGCACTCAGCTTCGTCCAAATCAGAATGGCATTCTGATTCAGAGTTGTAGCATCTCATCTGATCAATTGACATATAAAAGCTGGGTCCATCTGGATCAACTGTTCCTTGTTCATGTGACTTGGTGTCTTCAACTGCACTAGCAATAAGTGTACTCCCTACAAGTGGTACCATCATGTATTTGTCAGAGACATCAAACAGCATACTTGACTCATCACCCTCGTACCCAGTTAAAGGCGTTAATCCAGTTGCATCATCGTCATCCATTGTAACATCATCAGGTCGTAAACCCGTGATAAACATGTCAGAGATGTAGAAATCTGATATACTGCAGCTTTGGTAGTCACATGACCCCTTGTTTTGAAAGCTTTCATCTGCCTCCAACAATGCCACACCAAAATCACAAGTGCTACCTGCCAAGTCTGCCAATGAAATCAGGCATTAGAATTAAGCTCCTCAAAACTAATAATTATATAAGGCATGCACACCAGAAAATAAAATAGCGCCAACTCAACAAGCGGAATAAGTAGTTCATTAAACAATTAAACATGAAAATATTGAAGCGACCGTGTGATCTGACAAGTAAAAGACAACGAAGCCTGCTTCCATTTAAGAAGTGAGAATTTTAAGGTTTGAGACATGGGATAAAATTAGTGGAGTGCAGATGCATTAATGAAAAGAAACACCCTGTGGGGGATCAAACACACTATCGGGTAAAATTAAGGCATCCTTCGCAGCAAAGGATGCTTATGCCAATGCCATATCCAACAAGAAAAAAACGGTGCTCAAAAGAAAGGTGGGGGGGGAACAGGATATTAGTCACATCAATTTAGACAACAGTTACACAATCTCTCCTACAAGAATTAGTTCTCTCCCTCACTGCAGTTGCAGCAGATTAACAAAAGGAATATAAACAGATAACTAGACGAGATAGCACAAAAGGTACTTCTAGAAACAGAAACATCTTTAATGGATGAAAGTCAAAACAGTACCAAAGGAGACACTTTCTATGCTAAGTAGTTCATCAGGCTCCAAAATGGGAGAAAAAATAGTCTCCAAATTAGTTGGACTGGAATGGGAAGGTTCCTGCAATTAGCAAACTCCAACTGTTACATTAGCACAGGATACACAACAGTGATAACAATTTCAGTTGAAGAAGCAAGCTGGATTCTGCAGATTGAATGTACAAATAGAAATTGCTGATAAGTTTGCCCCACTGAAGACAAAATTTATGGAATTTGATTATTAAAAAGAAAAAGACTGCTTTTCCAAAAAAAATAATCAACTTTTTTAATTGCTGAGCCAATTTCCTCGGTTGAATATCTGGATGTTTCCACTTTTATGAAAAGTTTCCAATTCTGATCCTTTTCAATTTCACTTAACAAGATTGATAATATGTCATATTGTTTGCGCCCACTTAACTAATCATACTAGTCCTCCCTTTGTTTTCATACTTGAACATATATTTAATCAGAAATGAATATAAAAATAGATGCTTCACACAGGTAACCAAAAGGAAAAGCTAGCCCTATAGATTCATTTCAGACAAACAATTCAAGAGAGAACAACAGAAAACGAATGCCTAACTAAGTTTATATCTAGCTAAAAAAAATAAGAGAGCAAAATGTCAAATCCTGACCGATGCTCTCCCACACCTCTCAAGTACCGAGATTTGTCAGATTCATCCTAATTATCTGTAACATCATCCTGCCCAATTATTAGTGTTAGTTATTGCTGAAGAAACATGCAGGCTTGAGGAACAAGTAAATTCATTTGCACTTTAGGGATAACTACTTAGGAAGTCTTTGGCAAATCGATAGGCTGACTCAACCACAATATGACCCAAAATAAATTAGAAATAAAATTAAATTTTAAAAAGTTTTACACGTCAGAGAAACAGACAGTGATGAAATCCAGAGAGTAAAATACCATTTTGCCTGAAGAAGATGAATCGGCAAGAAATGACACCTGCTTCTCTAGATAACTCTTTTCCTCATCAAGTTGTTCCAGTTTGGCAATGGCTCCATTGTAGTCACTATCTTGAGTGGCCACTTCTCTGTCTGAAATAGTAGGCACAGAATACAGAATGCTCAATAGAGAGAAGCTGATGATGCAACTGATTACAAAATTTGCTGCCTGTGCAAAATACATTGGTTGCGCCTCATTGTATCAAGTGTAACTAATGCAAGATGCAACACATCAATTGTGTTCATATTTAAAACATTCAGTATGAAGAAACTTCAAAAGTTCAACATATACAATAATAAGATGTGACACATCCAATTGGGTCCATATTTAAAACATTCAGTATGAGGAAATTACTAAAGTTCAACATATACAATAATCAACGACCTGTGGGTAAATGAATTTGCCATCAAGTGTTACATCATGGGAAATCGCAGGGAAAATTTAATGCATTGAGACTGTTTTATTTTTTGTCAATGCTATGAACACAATGCAGTCTATAAAAACAAATATGAAATAATTTCCCCTAGATTCCATATTAACTGGGAAAGGAAACTGAATGAACAAAATGCAGTTATGAGAAAGGTTATTAGCGATTCACCTGATATTTTAACTTGAGGACACATCGGAGGAAGCAACAGAAACAGAGATAAACTTCATGCAGTTGGTAAAATAACAGCTAAAGAATAAAAAGACAACAGATTGTGATTGCGTACCAGTGAGGAAACCCAGAGAAGAAAAGTCAGATTCTGCAGTTTGTTGAGTAGTTGAAAAATCAGAACATGATTTTTTTGAAACTTTACATGATTTAGGACATACACAAAGACCATTCGCTTCTCTTAAAGAAGCTTTGCCTGGTGTGCTTTTCATTCTTAATGCTGGCATTTGATTGACAGTTCTGGTATAAATGACAATCTTGACCTTGAAACATCAGCTTAGGAAGCAAGCCCCCTTCAATCAACCAAACCGCAGTCAAACCAGCAGAAGAAGTATGAAGACTATGAAAGCCTGCATAAATAATGAAACACACATGTTGGAAAACGATGGGAAAGAGTTGTATGAAGCATCTCTAAGTCGTGCAACACGCTACAGGATAAACATCAAATCCACAATGAACCATTCACTCAAGGCAATCCTTCTAAAAACTAGTAGAAATTTCTCATAGGAAATTTTTCTAATGATAAAGAGAATGCAATTAAGAAAATACCAGGAGTTACTGCCCTTATACAAAATGGCTTCAAGAGGGAAGCCACCCATATACGAAATTATGCACAAAAGAGAGTGTCTAACAATTCGAACAAACTAGAAGTACCCAATCCAATATACGCACAATACCTCGAGTGAAGTGCGTAAAAACTAACCCATTTGGTTCGGTATTTGGAAGGGGCTTTGAGACTCTAAAGTCCCTTGGCCAAATGCAAATGCGTTTGGTTCGAATTTTTTGGGTGACTTTGGCAAGATGCAATTGCATCTCCAAATGGCTCTAAGGGCCTTTAGCCCAATGGCCTACAGTTGACCAGTACCCAAGGCTAAAAAGTATTCTCAATGTGAAGCAAAGATCTAAATTTATTCATGGTTTGATCATATTATATATCTCTGAGCACCAGGGATAGAGGCTTAGACCCCATATATATATAAACATGATATATTTACACACTTGGTTAAAAAGACGAACAACCCATTTCCGTGCACCCAAATCACAAACAAAGATCCACTACTTGGAACACTGAGTAATGCAACTGCCTAGTTTAAGAAGGGTTAAATTGAAAGACAAAATTAAAAACCCAACCTTTAATAGATTCCTTTGAATGATAAACTCAGGATAGACCAAAACCTCAGAAATGTCAAACTGAGAAATGAAACTTCCCCAGTCAATTCAACAACTACATGCTCAGCATCCATTTGACATTCAGTTTTTCACCATCCACTACCACGAAACAGGACTACAAGACATCTAAAAGAAGAACAGACAATATCACAAAAATTCACGAGGAGACGAGGTGGCCATACAAATCGACCGCAACTCCAGGGCTCACAAACATAGAAAGAGAAAAAGGAAACGATAAAAAGTTCGAAATAAGCAACGCATGGGATTACGATCCACCCAACTAAAAGCAAAGTCGACCAGCTCACGAGAATTCCGCCCCCAGAGACCAAGTCAACTCAGTCAAACCAGCGTACAACAGAGCAAATTCATCCTCACCGAACGAAACTCGCCAAGCAAGAAACGCAGCCAAACAGCTCGCCGCGCCTCTCACTTCAGCCTCTCACTTCAGCCGTCACGTTCAACAATCACAACAGGCTCGAACAAAAGAGCAGGTAATCAACAGCGAACTAAGGAAGAAAAGAACAAATAAAAACAAAAGAGACAGAGACGTAGGCCCCAAAAAAAAACCCGGAAACGAAAAGACCGCGCGAAGCGCGAGAATCCTCAAATCCGAGAGAGTGAAAACGGCCGGAGTCACGGAAGTCAAACCAAAGTCGTCGACGCCAGCAACGGACGCGGACCCAACCGAAGACGACACGAGAACGACCGCAGCTCCGAGGAGCTGAGCGAGAGGACACCGCGGGAAGCACGAATTCAGCAGCTGCTCGTGCTCACTCGTCCGAACGAGAGAGAGAGAGCGCGAGAGAGAGAAAGGAGTCCATACGACAGCTCTGCAGCAGTCCCGACGAGAAGCTTCAAAGTTTCCCCGCGAAGAAGACGCGATCACGCACCGAAGCTCGAAGCGAGGACGGATTCGGAGGCAGAATTCGGAGCAGCAGCAGCAGCAGCAGCGACGGGCATATCTGCAGAGCTCGATCTTAGAGAGAGAGAGAGCGAGCAGGAGAGAGAGAAAGGAGATGAGACTTTTGTTCTGTTTTTCCTTCTCTCTCTTAACTTCCACGAACGGTCAGCAGAGGAACTGGTGCTGTTCCCGCGAGGGACAGGTGGACGGCTGGGATCGGATCTTTCCGGGGATGGGCGAGCGACCGGTAGGGTGGCGCCACGTGGGGGGGAGGGGCCAGCTCGGCGTGACGCGTTCGGCACGTGCGGCGTCGAGGGGAGGTGGGGACGGTGTGCGTGTGGTCCGGAGGCCGCTCTGCCCCCCCGGCCTGGGTTTTGGCTTTCCCTCGCTTTTTGCTGCTTTTGTCTGCGCGGAAGTTTCGTATATCATGCAAAAGAAATTCGAGCATGACATGATAGAGGAGGTGATCACCGGACGGCGGCGGACGGGTTCAAGCCCGGCCCTAGGCCGCGCTTGGTCTGTTGCTTCGGCTCGCCGATCACATGTGACTTATGTAGAGACTTTTAAGTCGAGCTCAGCCTGGAATGAAGATGGGCGAAACGGGCTTTCTCATACATGGGCGAAACGGACTTATGTTTTGGGTTTGTTTGTAAAAACAAGCTAAGTACATTTTCTATATCTCACGTAGAAAAGTGGAGGAAAGTGAGCCAATTATTAAGTGTGGAGTTTCCTTTATGTATTTAAATGAATGATTGGATAGGCTAGACCCCACCATAATCGAGTGTGGGTGCTCGATTATTTGGCGCAATTAGCGCACTCGCAGTTTAATTAACACTAACACATTTGTTATTTTATTTTATTTTTGGTTATGTTATTAATTTTTAATCAATTCAAAGGTTGTGCGACAAATAAATCTTTAAAAAAAGTGATATCATATCTTAACATCTGACTTGACTACTCTAAAGATCCGTTTTCATTGTTCTATCCAATTTGAACCCATATTTTCCCAACATACAGCTACTATGTAGTTACCGTCATATGCCAACTTAATGACATGGTCGTCTTTTTACCCAAAAGAGGCAATCTTAAACACAAACTTAATATTAGTAAAATATATATATATATATATATATATATATATATATATATATTTTACGTATCTATTAAATAAAGAGTTTGTTATAAATGAGAGTTCCAAAATCTGTCCAATATATATGTGTGTGTGTGTGTGTGTGTGTGTGTGTGTGTGTGTGTGTGTGTGTGTGTGTGTAAACACAACAAATATTATTAGACATATCCAAAACACAACCGCCAAATCCCTCCTGCCAATAGCATTGTCATCCGACTTGCTGCTAGTTAAAGAACTTGAAAAGTATTTCAAAAAGAATGATATGAGAAATCCCAGCTTTGTACGTTGATTGACTTACTCTATCCTTGTTGAGCAAGTAATGAACTATGGTCATTTTGATAATTTCATTTGCTAAAACAATTGCATTTTGTTTGTAGAGATGATTAATTGAATGTTATTATTCGATAATTTTCACTTTTTTAAAAAAAATAAGTGATTAAGCTATCTTATGAATGTGTGTTTGTTAAGTGAAAGTGTCTTTTTTCAAAAATGAGATTTTCGAATTTTCACTTGTTTGATATATCAAAGCTGACTAGTCAACCGAAATTACTTTTTGATTACTGAAAATATCACACATAAAATTAGAAAAGTGAACCATTGCTTGCGGTGGCCTAGTTGGATAAGATTCCCCATGACATCTACCTAGGATGGAGGGGTTCAAATCTCGCAGGACGCACGGGATCTTCAGCGCGACATCGAGGTGGTGAGTCATCCGCTAGCGTCGCCCGGGGTTTATTTCTTGGCTATCGGTTGTACGGGATTCCCGAGTATCAAAAAAAAAAATTAGAAAAGTGAATTTCTTAATCTCAAAAGGTGAAAACATTTTTCAAAATTGCTCCTCTTGATTGATATTTTAATTTATTTTTTCTTTTCTTTGATTTTTTTTTCTCCTACCTCCATCAATTGCTGGGTCTTGACAATGGCCAATGACTAGCCACAAGTGTGGACGAATGAGGCTCAACTTTCACCAAATCCCTACGAGGTCAAGCCTCACTTACAGCTTGTTGCCGGTCATTGTCAAGGCTTAGTGACCAATGGAGGAAGAAAACAAAAAAAATAAATAATTTCAAAATTCAAATTTTTTTTAGTCTGAGATAAAGTCATAAAATTAAAATCATTTTTAAATGAGATTCAAAATATAAAATGTTTTCAATTACGTATCACCAAACAAAAGAAACCTATCCATTTTCCTTGAAAATGATTTTTCAACTTTTTTCTTTTCTTTATTATGAAGTTTTCCCTTAGTGAGTACCTCATGGCTTCTAATTAGTGGGATGTTGATCATTCACTTTGCAAGAAGAATTTTCCCGCACTCTTCACTCATTTGTAGGGGTGTGCATGGTCCAGGGGGGCGGTTTCCGGCCTAGAACCGGGAACCGCTCGCTAAGGACTAGTTCCAAAAAATTGGAACCAGGAACCACCCGTTAGTTGTATGGATCCACTTGAAAATCGGACTGCCGGTCCGGTCCGTTTCCCTAGTGGATCGATGGAACCAATCTCACCAATAATAATATCGTTTTCCAAATCCCGCCGTAAGTACTCTTCATATCGAGTAATATTTTCCTTTAAACCGAACCGACTTAGTTAAGGGTACTATTTTTCTTTATTTTATTGGAAAACACTACCAAATAAGAGAAATAGGTTTTTTTTTTTCCTGTTTTTGAATCATTTCAATTAAAATTTAAAATATTATTTAAGTTTAAAGTTTTGGATGATTGTCATATATAGATCATATTTTCCTTTATCCCCTAACAGTACTCAATCTCTTACAACATTACTTTACTAAATTCTTTCTATAGAAACAATTCCACTGATACTCCACATATTCTTAAACATGGTGTCCAATATGAGTCTTGGAAGTATCCTTTGAGGGAGTCATTTGTTGAGTTGCTAAAATGCAGTTTACACACTTTACTAAATTTTTATAAAAATATGGAAACTGTAAGAGGAGATGGAGCCCTAAAATTTAGGTTTGCTAATTAGTAATTTCGAAAATTATTTTAATATTAAAATTAATGTATTATTATAATTATTATAATATAATTGGTCCGGTCCGGGTGGGCGGATCCGCTCATGGAACCGGGAACCGGACCAGTATCCATCGGTTCTCATAAATTGGAACCGGGAACTGGACTGATTCCCTCAAGAACCACCGGTTTCAAGCAGTTCTGGTCCAGTTTCGAGCGGTCCGGGCGAGTTCCGGTTCTTTTGCACATCTTTACTCATTTAGCTTCCAACTAGGATTCCTTAGGTGCTTATTCATTCAAGCTATTGGTATTGATGAGTTTTGATGTTATGAATTAACAATGCAACTCTTTCTATTAAGATAAGGGCTTTTGATATTAGTCATATCATTTGATAATATTAAAGCATTTTTTTTTTGTTATCACGACTTGATTTTCATACAATAAATAGACTCAAGAATATGGAATAAATTCTTTATATTTGAGTTTATTGCAAAGTATTTTAATGACCTATCGACCAAATAAAGTTATTGTATGTCACAAATGATCTTTTGACACGTGAATGTTGAGGCCTAACATAATCTATTTTTGAAATTGAAAAAATAAAAGGAGTGAATAGTAGTTACTTCCCAATGTTGACCGAGCAATCATTTTGAAAAGATGTTATCCACGGGGCCATTACCAAATGTCAATTCCAGAGAAAAAGCAAAAAGAAAAATCAGAAAAAAAAAAAATTTGACTTCATAGCACTGAAAACCTCAATTGGCACGCTTATCACAAATCGTTAATCTTTATTGCGCATCTCTACGGCATATATCTCAACCTGATTTTTATGTCACAAAAAATCTAAACTATAAATTAGTGCACTTATGACATATTTATTCCCCAAAAATCTAAGATTTACCTTAATTCAAAGTAAAGTGATATGGGTTACTAGTTTTGGTTAAATATGACAAAAATATATCGGTTTGGGATTCTTTGTAATTCGAAAAATATTTTAAAATAAATGTGTTATGAGTGTACAAAATAGGTTTTTATTTTTACTTTAATTTTTGATATTAGCGTAAAAAATTCCTCTAATGGGCACATGCCAAATATGTATAAAGCTAGTGAAGAGCCCCGAATTTTCGCTTGGCTCAACATTGGAAATAAAGTAGTTCTCTTATGAAACTCAATATTCTCATGCAAAAAATACAATGAGTCAATAGTTAGTGTAGGAATATTTCACATGATAAAAAGCTCGAAAGATACTATGAAAATTGTTAGAGATAGTTTCCTATAAAAATTTTACTGTTATAATTAATTATAAAATTTCTTTTGATTCTTCATATATCTCAAAATTTTGCATATCATTAATTGATATTAATACAAACATATATAGAAGTTCCATATTTCCCTATTCCACATATTTCCTTCTTCTTCTTCTTTTTTTTTTTTTTTTGGGTGGGGGATGAATCCACATATTTCTTATCTGATGATGAATTTTATATAGACATCTTAATCAAGTTTTACCAATTTTTTGAGTCATGTCTAAAAGTGAAACTCAAGAGAAGAACAAATGATAAATTGGGTATGTAAAAAATATGTCTCACAAATTTAGCTATGTAATTCGATTTTAAGATGTGAACTATCATATAAAAAAGTTCATTTTATTCAACCTCCAATTACATGTCCATGTTAAAATACTTAGTAATAACATCAAATTTCACATTGGTAAAATCTAACTGTGTGGATTTTAAACTGATAATGAGGTTTAGAAACAAATTGCTTCCACGCTTTCATTTTTTAATAAAAATGACAAAGTGAAATTTATAGTTGTTGGCAGAAACGGATTTTGTCTCGAGCAAGAAAAAGTATAAATATTCTTAAGTGAACGAGGACAAATTGGAAAAGAAAACGAAAAGAAAGGAAAAGTATTTTTAAACCATCCGTATAACTTGTCATGGCTCAAGAAGGCACGAGATCAAACACCGTGGTTTAAAATTTTTTTTCCTATCTTTATAAATATATATATTTATATATATGTTTAATGAGAACAGAGATGTCATTTCACAAACAAAGCATTACAAATTCCCATCATCCTTTACACCATACAACCAGGAAATAAAAAAGAGAGAGAGAAAAAAAAAAGGAGGATACCAGGAGAGGATCAATAATTCATCTATTTTGACAATAATAATCATCACGATACAAACTGTAGGTTTCACATACACTAAATTTTAAAAGAATAGTATAATTATGGTTAGCCGTCAAAGTTGACTGATGTTTTGGCACATTAAGTCTATTTTAATAGTCTGATTTAGAATTTATTTTTAACCATATTTTTCCACACTCATGTTAATCATAGATGGATATCATTATGAGGTGCATTTACATCTTCTTGGTAAGATTGTTTAAATAGTTTTTCAAATTATCTTGTTCATGTATTTTATTTTTTCTTCCAATTTGTAGCAAGATAGATATAGATAAATTAATTGTGGAGATATATAATCTAATTCTTGGGCAGTTTATCTAATTGTAATGTATGAAATAATTGATAGTTATAAATATGAATATGTCTACTTTAATTGTGAAATTGTAATTTCAAGTGGATAACTTTTTCATAAGTTATAGTGATGACTTATAGTTTCAATCATTATATGTAATTACCATGTGTATCAAATTTACAAAATATAAGCTAAATTTATGTGATATTCCATATTTGAATTACCATTTATATAATTATCTAAATATTAAAATATTTATCTCTCGAGAAAAGCATATAAATTGAGTAGGGACGACAGGGTTGGATTGAGTCTATTTCTGCCATGCCCTACTGAAATTCCGCTCGATGCCTTGTCATTTTCTCCGTCATTTGTTTCTTGTGGGAAGAATCACCTTACGCAGGTCGAAACCTTGTGGGGTGATTGTCTGCTCCTTGTGCCCATCCCTAGTTTACTATGAGGAAAATATATATATATATATATATGTGTGTGTGTGTGTGTGTGTGTGTCTCTCTCTCTCTAGAAATGAGACGTGTCATTACATTAACAAAAAGCTAAGTCGTTCTTGTAAATTAACTAATTGTATTAAACATGAGCTGTCCCTTATATATACAAGTTAAGCTCTTCATAAAATGAGTAATTCTTGGCTGTATAGCTTATTTTTAGTGAATACAAATTTTTTTGTTTCTCAATTTTCTTAAAAGAATAGTGGAAAGAAATAACATTCATCTTGACTTCACACACTTTAATGTTTTGAGAGTATTTGGTGTCCATCCCTTAGATGTCAAAATAGTTCTATTCTCAATATTACATTCCATGATTTGCCCTTTGTAGTGAAGGTACAGACTAGTTAAGAGAGTATTGGCTATGCTAGAAAAATGTCAATCACGTTTGTCTCCACTAAGTCAATTCTTAATTTTTATGGCAGCTTTCTCAACCACGTTCTTCTCCACTTTATGGCATTCCAATTGATGAAAGAAACTACCAAAAATATAGAAATTAGTGAAAACCGTTCAAGTTTACCCTCAAAAGCATTTTTTATTCTTCTATTGAAATTGACAAAGATTTCGACCCAAATTTTTTTGATAAATGTACTTTATTTTTTCTTGGTGCATAAATCCTTCTTGTTTTCGGCATGGATCCCTAGATTGGTTAAACTGAATATTAGCTAAGTAATTTTTAACAGTGTGATTAAAAAAAAGACAATTAAATTTAGCTAAGTAGTTTTTAACAGCGCGATTTTAATTGTCTTTTCTTCTCACGTATAATGCTTACATCTCTTATAGGTTACTTAAAATGAGTGCATTACGAAAATCATATATTTATGAAAAATATATTGTCGAAAATAACGAATCATTTCACTTCGCAAAAAATATCTTTACTTTGAAAAATGAAATCAACAAGAAAAGTTCACTTTTTGTTGTTCATAAATAAAGTCCACTTTATTTATAATGAAACTAATATATATTTATATATTATATTTGGCCAGTTTGATAATGAAAATGATTTACAACAAGTGAGTTATAGCCAGAAAAAAGAAAGATTTACTATAAATTAATTTATACTGTTCTAAGTAAATTATCACCCCTTAGGCATACTGTATCCCACCAGCCAAACAGACCCGCAAACAAGAAGAGTTTCGCCGCAAACGAAACCCTAGCAGTGACTCCGAGCGCCTATATATAACCTCTATCTTCCATCTTCCTCGTCCACTCCTCACCTCGTCGGCCTCCTCAAACCCTAACTCTGTCGCCGTAATCTCTCTCTCTCTCTCTCTCTCTCTCTGTGGATCTCCATAGCTAGTTTCTGTGTAATGGGTTTGCTTGATGGTGTTGTTGTTTTTGGCCTATAGGAGCGCTCCCTTGCTTGATCGGGGAGTCGCTGTAGTGAATTATTTGCGTGTGTGAAGATGGGTTTGTTCTGGGTCTGTATGTTAATGGTGATTCTGACATGGGTTTCGTTTGTCGTCGACGGATGAAACAGGTGGGAGGGCGAAAATGGCGGTGCCTTTGCTGTCGAAGAGGATCGTCAAGAAGCGGGTCAAGCAGTTCAAGAGGCCCCAGTGCGACCGCAAGATCTCTGTCAAGGTATAGGCTTTCTCGCTTTTAGTTGGTTTTAGTACACGTTCTGTTTTTTTTTTTTAATCTTGTTTCCCCTTTTTTCGCTTGCGATTTCGTGGGTTGTTTTCTTTTTCCGAAAATTGCAATCTTGGAGGTTTTGTTTTGTGCTTAGTCTCGATGCTTTTGCCCGCGTTTTAGTGGGCTTGGGGAATTCCATGTTGTCGATTTGGTCCGACGTTGTTTCGCAGAGATAGATGATGATAGTGTTTTGTCGCCCCAGTCTTACTTGCATCTGTTGATGCACGGTGGTGATTGACATTTTTATCTGATATCTAAACATCTGTTGCTTGAAACTGTAAGGTTTTTATTTTTTTTTTATTTTTTTCCATTTTTGCTTTACATTTTTAACAGCCGATGCTTATTTTCTTATTTTCTAACCTTCCTTCTCGAGGTGTTTTTGTTGCTGTCAAGATTAATTTTGCTTGGATCTGGTATTGTTTTATAAAGATATAGTGGATGCTGGGGGAACGTGATGATAGATGTTTTGACACCCAGTCTTACTTGCATCAGCAGATGCATTGGTGGTGATTAACACTGTTCTGATTCTTGATTACCCTTCATCCAAATTTTCATTAATTTTTTTGAGTCTCTTGAAAATTTCTGTCATGCTCTTCCATGCGAGTAGTATCCTTCGGATTTTTTTTTGTGTCAGACTTCTGAGTAGATTTTACTTTGAATCGTGGTTTCAACGAAGAAACGTTAAAGGATTTGATGATAGATCTTTGACACCCAGTCTTACATGCATCTCTTGATGCATGATGGTGATAAGAGATCGACTATCTGATCCCTAGCTTATAGTGGTGAGAAACTGGTTAATGGAGTGCTCACTGTAGAAATTGTTATCATTTTTTTGAATGGACTATTTCCACACTACATTAACGCAGTACACCCAATTTTATAGACCCCTTTGGGGCATATGCATTGACCAATCATGCGTCTCATTTGATTAAATGAGGACATGCAAATGCTTTGCACATTACTAGTGTAAAATTAGTCGCAATTATATTTTTTGGTTTTTGACACTGAAGTATTCGTATGCTTTATTTTCCTGGACAAGGTTTTGTCTAAGAGTCTGCAATGGGACGTGATGATTTGTACCCAATAATTCTGCTGTTAGATGATGAATATTAACATGCACTACCATCTGATCCCATTCAGTACTAGAACTTTGTCTTGAAACGTTTTAATCATTTTTTCACACAAACTCTCTCTGACCGAGTAAGTTTTTTAATCATTTTTTTTAGTTGTCCTGTCTAGATATTCTGGGTTCCTTTCTTTCTGCAATCTATGATGCAAAACGTCCTATTATCATGATTTTACAGTGATTATAACTAAAATTATCACCATCTTTCGGCTGAGATTGCAAAACCTTATTATTTTCTCGTTTCTTTTTTTTTCTTTATTTATTTATTTTGATTTTGGTGTCGATTTTCTTATCTTTCGCAAGAGTTTCTGCCCATGGTATCTGATGTCCAGATTTAAATTCATTATGTAGCTGGACATTTCGTTTTTCTGGGCAAAAAGAAAATACATGAACAGGTCTTGCGACACCGTTAGCTTCATATCTACTAGCTAACAGTTACTTTATCCCTGATCACATTTCATATCCATCTGACGTGGCCTTTTCACATGGCCATGCCTAGTTTTTCACTCTTTTTGTGTTTCAAAATGTAAGATTTTCTCGATTGTCTTGTTAACCATGTAAGATCTGTGGGGCTGGTTGTTAACCATGTAAGATTTGCGGGGTTAGTTTTATTGGCTCTCACCATACTGTTTGTGTTATTAATAGACAAACTGGCGTCGGCCCAAAGGTATTGATTCCCGAGTAAGAAGAAAATTCAAGGGATGTACTTTGATGCCAAATATTGGTTACGGATCGGACAAGAAGACCCGCCATTATCTTCCTAATGGTTTCAAGAAATTTGTTGTGCACAACACGAAGGAACTTGAATTATTAATGATGCATAACAGGTACTAGATGACTCCCGGTTGCATAATTGGCTTGTGAAGCTGTTACTCTACTTTGCCATCTTAACATTAATAAAGCTGATCTGTTTGCCCCAATTGTTTAGGACGTATTGTGCGGAGATTGCTCACAATGTCTCCACAAGGAAGAGGAAGGAGATTGTCGAACGAGCTGCACAGCTTGATGTCGTGGTTACGAACAAGTTGGCTAGGGTGCGCAGCCAAGAGGATGAGTAGATTAAGAGTCTCGATTGTGTTGGAATCATCCAGAAGGAGAATGTTCAATTTGTTTTGCGGCTTTTGCCTTGGTTCTCTCCTCAAGAGTAATTTTTGTTCTTTTTACATGTAACAATACATCTGGATAACGGGTTCCTAATTGAGCGCCATTGCTATAAGTATGGCTTTCTTGAAGATCAAGTTGCAGGAGTTGTAGTCAGGGATGAATGTGTAAAGTTGATAATTTATTATTTCTTCATTTGTGCGTGCGGCTCTAATGCAAAGCCGATGGAATTCAACAAGTGGGAAAATGCCGTCATTTGGTCGTTCTTGAGAGAAGTTGCCTTATTCCGGGTTGTTAAGCATTTTCTGTAATGTCGAATCCTCAAGCAACAGTATAAGCCTTTTTTACTGTGACATTGTCATTCTGTGATCTTCATTTTTTAGTGATTGTCATCTCACCTGAAATAGTGTGCATGATCAATTTCTGTTAAACAAAACCTTCTTTTGCTCGCATGACTGTCATTGATCATGGGGAAGCGGCGGTTTCAACTAATCAAGAAAAACAGAACTAGTTGTGAATGATCATCATTGATGAGCATTATTTTTTCAGGCAACTCAGCACGAGAATGCACAGCCAACTCCAGGATAGTCGATGCGTAGTCCAGTTTCGCAACAGTTAGCTCTTCTCTGCTCAATATATTCGTCTCTAGGATGTCTCCAACCGCACGAGGAAATGAACCAGCGATTCAGCGTTCTTCCACCACGTCCAGGGGCTGTTTCCCGTGAAAATTTCCATGAGCAAGATTCAATAGCTGTACACATTGCCTTGCCTCTTGTGGAAACAAATCGGCCCAAACCAAACTCTCCGCGTGAAAACATAAGGTGTTATGGTTGGCCATCAAATAGGACATTGCTTGGTCTCAAATCACAGTGAACAATGGGAGTCGAATACCCCTCATGCATATATTCGGTTCCAGACGCAACATCCATTAGGATATTGAGTATCTAAGGGATGTCTAAGTGGTACTTGTCTTAGTATGACCACTTCCAGAGGCTTCCATTTGGCATGTACTCCAGGATCAATGCTCTGAAATCGAGGTTACAACAGCTGCTCAAGATCTTCATGAGATTACGGTGGCGAATTTCCTCAGAACCTCGCATTCTGCTTCGAAACTCTCCTTCTACTTCCAAATCAAGGACCTTCACAGTGACGCTTAGGCCATCCAACAAGTTGCTTGGACTAAGTCCATTTGTCAACTGTAGAACTTCGTAGTAGCTTATCCTTCTTCTCGTTGTGAGGGTAATCGAAGCTTTCCTCTGTTGAAAGCTTTCAATTTCTCCTTGCCAGAACAAACAAAAGGCCTAAAGCAAGTATTGCTGCCAAAACACAAGGCAGAAGAGTTCTTCTTAGCAGACGTGATTTTGTAGTCTGTGATCTATGGGTGGCAGTGACAGAACACGGAGGAACTTGTGGATGAGGGTAGCCACAAAGAGCTTCATTTCCTACGGATGATTGAGCTGGAAAGTTTGCGAAAGGGCCACGTGGAGGAATCTCCCCAGATAAATGGTTGAAAAAGAGGTTCAGGTATTTGAGGTATGACCAACGACTTGGGGCTCGGCCCGGTCAGGTTATCACTTAGATAAATCTAGAGACTCCAAGCTCACCAGCTTTCCGAATGATTCTGGAATATCACCTCGAAACATGTTTTATAATTAAGAGAAGTTCAACATTTTTTGAAGTTTGTCAATGGAGTTAGGTATTTCGCCCAACAGTTGGTTTCCTGATAAATCTACGATGGTCACTGCCTTCAGATTTACTACTCCGAGGGAAAGATCGCAGCTCATAAAATTTCTGGACATATTTAAACATCATTATGTTATTTAGACTCCATGAGGAATCGGATATAGTGCTCGTGAACTGGTAAGAGCCCAAGTGGAGTTCTTTTAAAGAAGTAAGGTTACCGATGCACAAAGGTATTGATCCATCAAGCTCGTTGCTGCTCAAAGATAAGAAAGCCAAGCTCGGGATGTTACAAATGTCTTCAGGAACCGGTCTTTGCAGATTGTTGCCCTGATGATACAAGCCTTGAACTTTCCCTGTCCCTACGATCATCATGGGAATAGGGCTGTCAACTCATTATCTCCGACATTGAAGAGGGAAGCCACTTAAATTGCCGACCTCACTAGGAATGCCACCAATAAGCTTGGAATTCCCCAAGGAAAGCCACTCCAGATTACTAGAGAGATTCCCTATCGATGAAGGAAGGAAAGCATCCAGCTTTTTCTCCGTCAGATTGATCCTGCTCAAATATCTACAAGTACCTAAAGCAGTGATTATGCTCAATTTATCACTTGAAGGTTCACTGGTCAAATTATTCCCATACAGGCTTAACCATTGAAAATACTTGAATTTGCCGAGTGTGGAAGCAATAGAGCCAGAGAATGAGTTCTGGGGCAGGTCTAGAGAGGTTAGTTGGGAACAGTTGGAGAAAAAGCTTGGGAATGGGCCTGGTAATTCGTTCCTGCAGAGGAAAAGTTGCATAAGATTTGGAATAGAGAAGCCGATGCTAGATGGCAAAGTACCAATGAGAAGATCCAAAGTCATTGTGCTCACTTGAATCGTCGATATGCTGAAGATTGCCAGCAGGATGGGCCCGGACAAGCTATTCTTTGTTCGGCCCAGGACCTGCGAGTTTTGTAGGTTCCCAATATCCAGCAGTATTTCCCTGAAAGTTCAAATAAAAGAGGAAAAAATCACGGAATTCATTAACTAACATTGTTGAAGATAACTTGGTATCTGCAAGTTGGCTTGACTGGTGATGCTGATAGGACAAATGCAATGGAATTTCCAGATTATTAATGGGTTGAATTGCAACTTCAAGACTTGAAGCTAGAGCAAGCAACACTATATTAAATCTTAAAATAGTTGTTTGTTAGGAGACACGCCAATCAAAGTGTTCGTGCCTAGATGTAACCCCTTAAGCATAGTCAAGTTTCCTAGCTCTCTCGGTATGGTTCCTGAAAAATTATTTACTGAAAGGACAGAAGCTGAAGCTGCTTGCATTCAGACAAAATGGATGGTATCTCTCCACTGAACTGATTTCTGACAAGTACAGTCCTAGTAAGTTCGAAAGATTCCCACAAATGTTCCAGGGAATGTCACCAGATAAGCAGTTGCAGCCAAGATCGATGTCCAAAAGTATTCACTGAAAATGGAGGACGGCATCACACCTGAGAGCTGATTGTCACTGAGGTCGATTGCCTTTCAGCAGTGGGATGTTGAAAATCAGTGGCTGGATTGTGCCTGCGAGCTGGTTTTTGCTGATATCAAGCTTCTGCAGTGTGGACACATTGCCAATGGACTCCAGATAAGCCATTGCCGTTCAAGAACAGGTACTTAAGCCACGGCAGGCAAGCCACAGTGGGATCATTGGTGATGTGCTGTTTCAGGGCAAGAAGGGTGGCCTGGTCTATGGTGATGCTGGGCTGTTAAACATGGCGGGTCCAATGAGGCATTGGAGAGAGAAGCTATATGGTACAGTGATGTTGTTGATAAAGGGTCTTGGCGTTGTCGCCGTTAGTCAGGTTTCTTGATGGTAGAGAACTGGATGAAGCAAAACTGTGATAAATATTGTGAAGGACTTTATAGTACGCTGGCCAGGACGATAAATTCTAGGAAAAGTTGAAGCTTTTTCTTGTTAAAGAGTGCCCCGAGTCATCATGGAAATATTCGATTTTTATGATATTAATTTTGTATATCATGACAAATAAATCGCTAAATTTCCCTTATTTGAATTCTTAATGCTCATCGAGTGCTCCCCGGGGGTGGATTTTATGACACTACTGGTTTTATTTCTCATATTATACTTAATGAAATCACCAAGTTTGTCACGTCCTTCATTATAATTAAGAGTTTGGTTCAAAGAAAGAGACGGGGATGAAAATAGATGTTGGAGATTTAACCTGATGTAGAAGGATAATTGAAGAGAGAGCCAATCTAGTACTGAGTTCACACGTAAGATAGAGATTTGTTGAATTGCATGCGTGGTTGTGTTAGAAAAAAGTCTCACATTGGAGTGCGGTTGTTGATCTCCTCATTGAATGTATTGGTCTTTTGTTGCACGCACCCAACATTCTAAACTAACACAACTGAACTAATGTTCATGTGAATTATGAGAATGATACTAAAAAAAAAATGAGATAACTAGTCTAATGAAAAGTAGGATAAATTAAAAAGGGAAAAGTACCAAAAATGTTCTTACCTTATTGTATTATTACCAATTCAGTTTAATTGAATGAATTAGTCATAAAATTTTTTACATTGGTATCAATTTAGTCAATTTGACCAATTTAGGTTGGAAATTGCTGACATTGACATTTTAAATATTTTTATCGATTTTTAATTTTTTTTAAATTTTCCCTTTTTTGAGACCGGCCACAGTCCAATGAAAAAGTAGAGTGAAAAATAAAGAAAGGAAAAAATAAAAAAATAATTTAAAAATGTCCATGTTAATGTTAACCGTGTTACATAAGACATCTGACATTTTAATCGACGATTTCTATTCTAAATTGGTTGAATGGATTGAATTGGTGCCCTTGTGAAAATGTTTATTATTAAATTGATCTAATTAAAAGGTCTAGGGCTGAATTAGATCAATGCAATAAACCTTGGACTTTTTTGGTATCTTTCTTCATTAGAGAGTATGTCATGCAATTAGTCTTATATTCCACGATGAAACACTATGCATTGAAATCTTCACCTAACAGAAATCTCTAGTGCTGGCCTCTACACTTTCAATTAAAACGGAACTATGATGTTTATTTAAATTTTTAAAATGTGCCCTGCAATACTAAAGACCAACTCTGAGGCAATAAAAGTGATAAGGAACGTTCACTGTATCACATATCATGCGAGAGAACTCAAGATATCGATACGAATTAGCCTTCCGATAATCAAAGACATGGATATCCGGGTAATGCCTTTTACCAAGACTATTGTCTCCCCAACCACAAATCCAATTGTGACAGTAGATGGTGAGCCAAAGTGTTCACTCTCAATTACAAATCCAAGTTCCTCCTCCTCATTATCACCATTCAAGAATCTTGCATCGACTGGGAAGTCGGTGCCTTCAAATTCCAAACTGATGTCCAATTTACTTATCCCAAAACCTAAATCATCCAATATAAATTCAGCACCCTCCAGGCCAACCATATCTAAAGTTTCCTCATGCTCATCAACTAATTCATCGTTCACTTATGTTCAGTGCAAAAAAAAAAAAAAAAACTGAGCACTTGCATTGGCAATTAACTGAAAACTCAAACCCAAAACAGTCTTAAGATTAGTTGATACCCATATTAGGTGTTGTAAATCCGATATATAGATGAGGTGCAAAGACAACCATTTGAAGATTGCCTTCAATAGGCCGTTTCTACTTTAGAATTGTATTTATCATGCATGGAAGACGCACAAGATGAGCTTTAAGAATGTGCACAAATGCTTGACTTACGCAAATTATGCTGATGTTGATTTGAGATAAAGCAAATTCTTGCGTATGTAAATTGGAACAATATAAAGAAAGGCTCTGGCTTTTTTTTTTTTTTTTTGGCTACCCAATCTGTGTCACTCTCTGTTTACACAAGTCATCTCCATCAGTGCTGATAGATCGTTATAAATTTGGGAAATTTAACTAATTATTTACATCAACAATAATAAATTTGGCTTGTTTGCGGAAAAAAAGAGATCAATGTGTCTGGAAAACAGTTTCCTAATCGAATGCCATTGCCATTGCTGTGAGTATGGCTTTCTTCAAAATCAAATCGCAGGAGTTGTAGTTAGGCATGAATGTGTAAAAATGATCATTTTTTTTTCTTCATCTGTGTGCGTGCCTCTGATTCTAAGAAAATAAGTTCAACACAAGTGGGAAAATGCGTCATTCGGTCACTCTTGAGAAGTCGCCTTATTCTTTATTGAAAGTAGCTGCTGTTGAGTGACGAATCCTAGTCAACAGTATCAGCTTCTTCTTGCTGTGACCCTGTCATTCTAGCTATTCTAAATTTTTTAGTGAAACTCAGAATCAAAATTTCGCTTTTGTACGAGGCAGAAAGCCAGTCTTCTCGCCACAGGTAGTGTACATAGCCAATATCTAGTGGATTATGTCCTTTGTTTATACAAGCAATGCTTTTGCCGGCTGTAAGCAGCAGCTTCATCTTTGAAAAAAGCAGAACTTTTATTTCACACCATAGGAGAGGAGGAGAAGCGAATGATCATCTCATGTGCTCAAGAACTATTTTGATCTTGTTGAGTTTTGCAAGGACATCATTCGTGCGCATTCTTTCTTCAGGCAACTTGGCACCACAATGCACAGCCAACTCCATGATTGAAGACAGGCAGTCCAGTTTTGTAGCAGTTAGCTCTTCTCTGCTCAGTAGATTTGTATCTAGGATGTATTGAACAGCATGAGGAAGCGACTTCTCAACCCACTGCTTCAAGCTTTTTACCGCAGAAAACACCTCGTCTGTTGGCCTCTTTCCTGTGAAAGTTTCCATCAGCAAGATTCCACACCTGTCCACGTCGCCTCTTGTGGAAACAAATCCACCTGACCCATACTCTACACACGAAAACATAAGGTGTCATAAGGCATAATACCAGTTTTCGTACTCTATATAGGTGTATATGTATCCGTATGTTCAGTTCATTCATTATGTTGGTGTACCATATGGAAAAAGTGGCAGCAGATAACCATCACCTGGTGCCATGTACCCAATGGTGGCGAGGGTCTTGGTTTGAGTCATCAACTTCTCTTCACCTAGAAGTTTGGCGATGCCAAAGTCACAAAGGCAAGCAACCAAATCTCCACCTAATAGGACGTTGTTCAGTTTCAAATCACAGTCAACAATGGGAATCGAATACCGTTCATGCAGATACTCGAGTCCAGCCGCGACATCTATCATGATATTGAGTCTCTGTAGGATGTCTAAACGTAACCAACTCTCTAGGCTTCCATTTGGCATGTACTTCAGAATCAATGCTCTGAAATCGAGGTTACAACAACTGCTGATGATCTTCACCAAATTACGATGGCGAATGCTCATGCTCCTCAGTATTTCACATTCTGCTTTGAAACTCTTTAGAGCGCCTTCTAGTTCTAAATTGAAGACCTCAACTGCGATGCTTATGCCATCCGACAGTGTTCCTTTGTAAACCGAGCTGAAACACCCAGCTCCTAACAAGTTGCTGGACTTCGACCATTTGTTGCCCGTAGAACTTCGTAGTAGCTTATCCTTCTTCTAGATGCGAAGGTCATCGAAACTTCATCTGTGGAAAGCCTTCTATTTCTTCTCAAATACTGCAGCTGAACGAACAAAAGGCCTAAAGCAAATTTTGCTGCCAAAATAGAATGTGGAAGAATTCTTAGCAGATGCGATTTCTTAGTTTGTGATTGATGAATGGTAGTGACAGGGCACAGAGGAACTTGTAGACAAGGATTGCCACAAAGAGCTTCATTTCCTACAAATGACTGAGCTGTAAAGTTTGCAAAAGATCCTCCTGAAGGAATCTCCCCTGATAAGTGATTGAAAGAACGGTTCAAGTATTTGAGGTACGATAGCGACTCCAGCAATTTGGGAATCGGCCCGGTCAACTCGTTGTGTCCGACATTGAAATGGGTCAAGCCACTTAAATCGCCGACCTCGCTGGGAATGCTGCCAACGAGCTTAGAGCTCCCCATAAAAAGCCACTCCAGATTACTAGAGAGATTCCCTATCTAGGAAGGGAGGAAAGCGTTCAGCTCGTTCTCCTGGAGATCAATCCTTCTCAAATATCTGCAATTACCTAAAGCGGTGATGATGCTCAATCCTTCACTTGAAGGTTCACTGGTCAAATTGTTCCCAGCCAGGCTGAACCATTGCAAGTATTTCAATTTGCTGAGTGAGGAAGGAATGGATCAGGAGAAATAGTTCTGGGGCAGGTCTAGAGTGGTTAGTTGGGAACAGTTTGAGAGCTCGCTCCGAATCGGACCTGTTAATTCGTTCCCGCTGAGGAAAAGTTGCATAAGATTTGGCATAGAGAAGCCAATGCTCGATGGCAGAATACCGGTGAGACCAGTCATGGTCATTGCGATAACTTGAATTGTCAATGTGTTGACGATCGCCAATTGAATGGGCCCAGACAAGCTATTGTTTATTAGGCTCAGGACCTGCAGGTTCTTTAAATTCCCAATTTCCGGCAGTATTTCGCCTGAAAGTTGAAATAAAGAGGAAACAATCACGAAATAAATTAGCTATATCTAACGCTGTCGCAGATAATTTTGTATGGACTCAAATGCAATGTAATGCTGAAATTCTTGATGGGTCGAATTGCAATTTCAAGACTTGAACTTGGAGCAAGCAACACTACATCAAATTTTGAAATAGTAGTTTGGTAGGAGACATACCAATCAAATTGTTCGCGCCTAGATATAACCCAGTTAGCATAGTCAAGTTTCGGAGCTCTCTGGGTATTGTTCCTGAAAAATTATTCACCGAAAGGGGGAGAAGCTGAAGCTGCTGGCATTCAGACAAACTGGAAGGTGTCTGTCCACTGAACTGATTGAAGGACAGGAACAGTCTTTGTAAGTCCGGAAGATTCGCACAAATGTTCCGGGGAAGGTCACCAGATAAGTTGTTGGAGCCGAGATCGATGTCCAAAAGCAGAGACGCGCTGAAAATGAAGGATGGCATCGAGCCTGAGAGCTGATTATTGCTGAGGTCAATCATCTTCACTGACTAAATGTTGAAAATTAGCGGTGGGATCTATCGTAGATGTAGCCAAATATTTTTAGGGATTTTTTTGTCTTTCCTATTATATTTGCTTTTAGGTTAAAAATTATATAAAGATGACAAGATGCTAGCCCTCAAGACGTTGAAAAAGAAAATAGAGAAGTATTTATAAGAATTTTCTATCTCTTTATACCTTGATCTTGAGAGAAAATCATCGTTGTATTGTAATCTTTTTTTTTGAAATCTAGTGCATTCATAAGGTACCTCTGCGCGGAGATGTAATTCAAATTTGGGTGAATTTCATTAACAAATTTTCTGATGTGTTCTTTTGATTATGTTATTTTATTATTATATTTTACTTTGTAAATTGTTTGCGAGTATTATTTTTCTGAAATTGACGTGCGATTTTGTAACAGGATCGAGCCTGTTAACTGATTTGTGCTAAGGTCGAGCTTCTGCAGTGTGGATACATTGCAAATAGACTCCGGTATTGCGCTGGAGAGGCTGTTGCCGTTCAAGAACAGGTACTTGAGCCGCGGCAACCAGGGGAACCAATGCGGGATCTCCCCTTGGAAGGAGTTGTCCCTGACACTGAAGTACTGAAGCCGGCGGAGGCGTGACAGCTCCCCCGGGAGAGACCTGTGGAACGTGCTGTTGGTGATGTTGAAGTAGAGGAGGAAAAAGAGGTTGCCCGGATGAGGAGGCAGCGCGCCTGAGAGACCCACGAAGGCTAGGTTGAGGCTCGTGACCCCCCGTGAGTAATGCCGCAGGTGATCCCAGCCCAGTTGCAGATTGATGTGGTCTCTGTTCGGTTTGTGGACAAGAGGTCATATGGGTCATTGGTGATGTGCTGTTTCAGGGCAAGAAGGGAGGCCTGGTCTGTGCTGATGCTGGTTTGTTGAGCCATGGCTGGTCCAATGATGCAGTGGAGAGAGAGAAGCAATAGTGCTTTGGTGATGTTGCTGGGGGGTCTTGGTGTTGTCTCCATTAGTGAGGTTTATTGATGGTAAAAGAATTGGATGAAGCAGAACTCAACATATAATGTGAAGGACTTGTGGTGTGCTCCCCAATTCTAGGACGATATATAATAGGAATCGTTCTAGCCTTTCTTTTTAAAGAGTGCCCTTGAGCCACTATGAAAATAATTGATTTTCACAATATAAATTGGGCACATCACCGAACAATCAATCCATTGAAAATTACAAATTTTCCTTTATTTGATGGCTTATGGAGTGCTCCAAATGGCAATTTTTTTTTTTTTTTTATATGATGCTACACGCATACTTGACGGCTTAATGTAACATAGCAAACTGATAGAGGGGCAGAGTTGGATTGCACTACAAAGTCTGTATTTCTATGACACTTTTTCCAAAACTGAAGGCTAAAGTTGAAAAAATCAATCGAAGGCTGGATTTTTAATGGAATTAAGTCTATGGACAATTAACTCGTTACTGGGACATATGTAAACTGATTCACTCTATAGCTTTCAAATTTAGCACTTCCATGGACGAGTAGGGCTCACAAGATCAAAAAGGCCTGTTCCATATCTTTCTAGATCTTGGTATTTAGGGGGAAAATGTGGTTAAGTACAGAGATACATCAAAAAAAAAAAAAAAGTATGAGCTTGCAAGTGCTGGATCTGATTAATGCGTAGAGTTTTCGCGAAGTTCAACGTTGAATAAAAGCATATCTTTCAAGGGACTTGACAGCAAGAAACGAGAGGGAGTTCCACTTCAATTTCCCACTTTTAGAAATTCGTGCCGCCAATGATTAAGAAAATTAATGTGAAGTATGTAAGGTCGATTTACCAACGGCTAATACCAACAAAAATTCAAAATGGATACACGTGCTTCACATTTATTTCGAACCAATTTTCATGTAATATATAATCTTAGTACATTCGTACCACATTTATTCCAGACTAAATTTTTTATCATAGCAAAATTAAAAATAGTGTAATAATGTCACATTTATCCAAAACTAATTTTATGTCACAAAAAATTCAAAATCGTCAAAATCATAAATTGAGACTAAAATCTGCTAATTTGCCCTACAAACTCCTTTTGAAAATTACCAAAATCCATAATTTTTGTTACCCAAAAGTTGGATTGGGATGAATGTGCCTGGGTATATCAATATAGGATTTTCTGTGATAAGAAAATTAGGTTGAGGTATATGTGGTACAATGTACCGGTTTAACTTTTTTTGTGATATGAAAATTTATTAAGAATAAATATGGATGAGCGTATGTAATAATTTGAAATTTTTGGTGGTATTGGATGAGCATACGTAATAATTTGAAATTTTTGGTGGTATTAACTCATTAATAAATAATGCGATAGACTCTTGTTACCATATTGAACATGACCTATTCAAACATATCAATCAGACAACCTGTGAATTTTGTATGTTGTTCAATCTTATTAAGTTAAATGACACATGATAATTGATTAGTATATAAATTTGGAATTTTACACTCCGTTTGTCATCGTTTACAATTTTTATGATTTTTTTGTGGTATTAATCTGATTTAGAGAAGGGTATGTTTGTCATAAATTTACTAGTTTGGGGTTTTTTGCAATCGAATAAATTAGTTTGGGGTAAATTTATCATAAATGTATAAGTTTATGGTTTTTTATGGTTAGTCGGGGTAAATTTGTTACATGTGTATTAGTTTGGGGTTTTTCATGGTAAAAAAATAGTTTTGGAGTAAATTTGTCATAGGTGTACCAGTTTGGGGTTTTTCAAGATATTAGCCCAAAAATGAATAACATCTTTTTCCTAAACAATAGTTACACTTAATTAGCAGCAATATATAGAACTCATTAATCACCGCAATCACGAATAAATTTTTGCTTTGCTCATATGATTTTCTTGGACAATATATTAAAAGAGAAGCCCCTTAAAAATTTATTTTGCTATATGGTGATCAATGGATAGTTTAATCATAAGTTGATATCACTAGCCCAGCCTTTCGTGGTCGGAACACACGGGTATCAGTACAGTGTCTAATTATAATCTATTGGAGAAAATTAATAATGTCTGTCGAATTTCCTAGGAAAGTGCAATTAATAATACTTGCACAAATCGGTTGGTTAACTTCAAAATGCCATATCTTAATTTATTGTGGGTGCCAAGGTCAACTTGACTGCGGTATGCTGACTTATGCTATTGGTTCATTAAAATAGGTAAAATTATTTAATTATATCTCCAGGTAACATAAATATGTCGTGTCATTAGAAGAAAGAGAGACTCTGTGTTAAAAAAGCACTCTGTGTCATAGGGAGAAAGAGAGACTCCGGGCAACAAAAGCATTCCGTGTCATAGGACGAAGGAAGACCCTTGGCTGTAGAATCATGCCTTGTCATAAGAAGAAAGAGAGACTCTAAGTTGCAAAAGTACTTCGTGTCATAGGAAGAAGGAAGACCTAAAGCTACAAAAGCACGTCGTGTCATAAGAAGAAAGAGAGACTCTAGGCTACAAAAGAACTTCGTGTCATAGGAAGAAGGAAGACCCCGGGCTATAGAATCACGCATTGTCATAAGAAGAACGAGAGACTCTAGGCTATAAAAGCACTCCATGTCATAGGAAGAATGAATATCCTGGGCTACAGAAGCACACCGTATCATAAGAAGAAAGAGAGACTCTAGGCTACAAAAGCATTCCGTGTCATAGTCTAAAGGAAGATCCCGGGCTATAGAAGCACGCCGTGTCATAAGAAGAAAGAGAGACTTCAGGCTACAAAAGCACTCCGTGTCATAGGCAGAAGGAAGACCCCGGGCAATAGAAGCACGCCGTATCATAAGAAAAAAAGAGAGACTCTGGGCAACAAAAGTACTCCGTGTCATAGGAAGAAGGAAGACCTCGGGCTACGGAAGCATGCCGTGTTATAAGAAGAAAGAGAGACTTCGGGTTACAAAAGCACTCTGTATAATAGGAAGAAGGAAGACCCCGGGCTATAGAAGCACGTCGTGTCATAAGAAGAAAGAGAGACTCTGGGCTACGAAAGCACTCTGTGTCATAGGAAGAAGGAAGACCCCGGGTAATAAAAGCACGCTGTATCATAAGAAGAAAGAGAGACTCCGGGCTAGAAAAGTACTCTGTGTCATAGGAAGAAGGAAGACCCCGAACTATAGAAGCACGCTGTGTCATAAGAAGAAAGAGAGACTTTGGGTTACAAAAGCACTTCGTGTTATAGGAAGAAAGAGAGACTTCGGGTTACAAAAGCACTCCGTGTCATAGGAAGAAGGAAGACCCTAGGCTATAAAAGCAAGCCATGTCATAAGAAGAAAGAGAGACTCTAGGCTACCAATGCACTTCGTGTCATAGAAAGAACGAAGACCTTGGGTTAAAGAAACATGTCGTGTCATAAGAAGAAAGAGAGACTTTGCGTTACAAAACACTCTGTGTGATAGGGAGAAGGAGAGACTCCGGGCTACAAAAGCACTCCGTGTCATAGGAAGAAGGAAGACCCTAAACAGTAGAAGCACACTGTATCATAAGAAGAAAGAGAGACTCCGGGCTACAAAAGTACTCCATGTCACAAGAAGAAGGAAGACCCTGGGCTATGGAAGCACGCCGTGTCATAAGAAGAAAGAGATACTTCGAGTTACAAAAGCACTTTGTGTTATAGAAAGAAAGAGAGACTCCGGGCTACAAAAGCACTCTTTATCATAGGAAGAAGGAAGACTCCTGACTAAAAAAGTATGTCGTGTCATAAGAAGAAATAGAGACTCTGGACTATAATTTCATAGGGAGAAAGAAAGATTCCGGGTAACAAAAGTACTCCGTGTCATAGGAAGAAGGAAAACCCCGGACTACAGAAGCATGCGGCGTCATAGGAAGAAAGAGAGACTCCGAGCTACAAAAGCACTCTATGTCATAGGAAGAAGGAAGATCCCAGGCTACAGAAGCACGCCGTGTCATAAGAAAAAAGAGAGAGTTTGGGCTACAAAAGTAGTCCGTGTTATAGGAAGAAAGAGAGACCTACAAAAGCACCCCGTGTCATAGGAAGAAGGAAGACCCTAGGCTATAGAAGCAAGCTGTGTCATAATAAGAAAGAGAGACTTCAAGCTACAAAAGTACTCCGTGTCATAGGAAGAAGGAAGACCCCGGATTATAGAAACACGTCGTGTCATAAGAAGAAAGAGTGACTCTGTGTTACAAAAGCACTTTGTGTCATAGGGAGAAAGAGAGAATCCGGGCTACAAAAACACTTCGTTTCAAAGGAAGAAGGAAGACCGTGGACTTTAGAATGATGCCTTGTCATACGAAGAATGAGAGACTTGAGGCTACAAAGGAACTCCGTGTTATAGGAAGAAGGAAGACTCTAGGCTACAAAAGCACGCCATGTCATAAAAAAAAAGAGTGACTCTAGGCTACAAAAGCACCTTGTGTCATAGGGAGAAAGAGAGACTTTGGGCTACAAAAGCACTCCGTGTCATAGGAAGGAAGACCCTGAACTACAGAATCGTGTCTTGTCATAAGAAGAAAGAGAGAGCCTAGGCTACAAAAGCACTCCGTGTCATAGGAAGAAGGAAGACCCCAGACTACAAAGGCTCGTCGTGTCATAAGAAGAAATAGGGACTTTAGGCTACAAAAGTACTTCGTGTCATAGGAAGAAGGAAGACCCCGGGCTACAGAATCATGCTTTGTCATAAGAAGAAAGAGAGACTCTAGGCTACAAAAGCAATCCGTGTGATAGGAAGAAGGAAGACCCCAAGCAACAGAAGCACGCCGTGTTATAAGAAAAAAGAGAGACTCTTGTCTACAAAAGCACTCCGTGTCATAGGAAGAAGGAAGACCCTGGGCCATAAAAGCATGCCATTTCATAAGAAGAAAGAGAGACTTCGGGCTATAAAAGCACTTCGTGTCATAGGAAGAAGGAAGACTCCCGGCAGTAGAAGCACGCTGTATCATAAGAAGAAAAAGAGATTCTGGGCTACAAAAATACTTCGTGTCATAGGAAGAAAGAAGACCCCGGGCTACGGAAGCACGCCGTGTCATAAGAAGAAAGAGAGACTTCGGGTTACAAAAGCACTTTGCGTTATAGGAATAAAGAGAGACTCCGGGCCACAAAAGCACTCCGTGTCATAGGAAGAAGGAAGACCCCTGGCTACAAAAGCTTGTTGTGTCATAAGAAGAACTAGAGACTCTAGGCTATAAAAGCTCTCCGTGTCATAGGGAGAAAGAAAGACTTCGGGCTACAAATGCACTCTGTGTCATAGGAAGAAGGAAAATCCCAGACTACAAAAGCACGTCGTGTCATAAGAAGAAAGATAGACTCTGTGTTACAAAAGCACTCTGTGTCATAAGGAGAAAGAGAGACTCCGGGCTACAAAAGCACTCCGTGTCATAGGAAGAAGGAAGACCCTAGGCTACATAATCATGCCTTGTCATAAGAAGAAAGAGGTACTTGAGGCTATAAAAGTACTCCGTGTCATAGGAAGAAGGAAGATCCAAGGTTACAAAAGCACGTCGTGCCATAAAAAGAAATAGAGACTCCAGGCTATAAAAGCACTCCGTGTCATTGGAAGAAGGAAGAACCCAGGCTACAGAAGCACGCCGTGTCATAAGAAGAAAGAGAGAGTTTGGGTTACAAAAGCACTCCGTGTTATAGGAAGAAAGATAGACTCCGGGCTACAAAAGCACTTCGTGTCATAGGAAGAAGGAAGACCCTAGGTTATAGAAGCAAGCTGTGTCATAATAAGAAAGAGAGACTTCAGGCTACCAAAGTACTCCGTGTCATAGGAAGAAGGAAGACCTCGCGTTACAGAAACACGTCATGTCATAAGAAGAAAGAGTGACTATGTGTTACAAAAGCACTCTGTGTTATAGGGAGAAAGAGAGACTTCGGGCTACAGAAACACTCCATGTCATAGGCAGAAGGAAGACCCTAGGCTTTAGAATCATGCATTGTCATAAGAAGAAAGAGAAACTCGAGGCTACAAAAGCACTCCGTGTTATAGGAAGAAGAAAGACCTTAGGCTACAAAAACACGCCGTGTCATAAGAAGAAAGAGTGACTCCAGGCTACAAAAGCACTTTGTGTCATAGGGAGAGAGAGATTTCGGGCTACAAAAGCACTCCGTGTCATAGGAAGAAGGAAGACCCTGGACTATAGAATCATGTCTTGTCATAAGAAGAAAAAGAGAGTCTAGGCTACAAAAGCACTCTGTGTCATAGGAAGAAGGAAGACCCCAGGCTACAAAAGCACACCATTTCATAAGAAGAAAGAGAGACTCTAGGCTACAAAAGCATTCCGTGTCATAGGAAGAAGGAATACGTATCGAGGTACGTCACCTTCTGGCATAGGACCCTCTCTTCGCCCATCATGGTAATGACTATACCATGATCGATACTCGTGGGGGCCTCAGGGCGTCTCTACCCACGTCAACCTAGACAGTCGACTTAACCAATACGTACTCCAGTCCCTTGGGGTGGTTATATACATGGAAGTGGTATCACTGTGACTTCTTCGGGGATGCCGAAATGCATAGGAGGATGAGGAGGTAGAGGTGCTGCCATCTAGGGGCCTGAAATGCTGTCCCACAACGGGGTGAGACTATGTCTCAGCGAGTTCTATCCTCCTAAGACCCGATTAGGAAACCGATACACTATGAGCTGCTAAGCACACACAGGTTAGAGGACTTACCTTGGCCTCAAATTCCACCTGCAATTTAACACAGTTCTAATAGGCACCCAATCAATCAATGCACCACACTAGATCAAATCATTGATCAATCGACCTAGTCGATTACATGTCACCACGACCTCCCTCCGATCGACACATTTAATACTATCTATGATATTCTATCAAATTAGGACCCACTCATCCTAAGCTGATAATAGATAGTATAGCTCACACTAAGCTGATAAATAGTATATTGCTCGCAATCTAAGCTGACATATCAGAGCCCGTATGATGATATAGTATACCAGTATAATGCTCGCAATCTAAGCTAACATATCGCCCGTAGGTTGATATAGTATACCATTCCAACCATACAATCAATTCACCATTTTTATCCCACTCGATAAAAATACACGTGTGTGAGTACACGGTTGGCCTTAGCCAAAATATAAGTTTTCAATTTTGAACATCCTACTATTTTCAGCAATCCTAAAATAGATTTTTGGCACTGTAGACCGACACTCGATAATTTTCCACTCAATTACCAAAATTATTCAAATTTTGAAATAAATACCCACAACAACTAATTTCACTCAATTGGCACATTTAAGTACTCAACTAAATAAATAGAGAGCACCACTGCAATCTGTACAAGATTTTGGTCACCGGCCATCTCGGTTGAATTTCCTAAAAATAAATAAACAATTACAAAAAAGATTAAATAAATGCAAATAAATGCAATAAATCCAACTTAGGCCTGTTATAGCCAAATTGGACGTCGAAACGGACATGGAAAAATTCCAAGGTTCGTTAGATAAATACTAGAGTCTTACTCGCTAACTACATTGTCTAATAACCTAATATGCACCGGTAATTAATTTAATTTCACTAATTACATCTAACTAACCACCTAAACATGCTTAACCTAAACTAATTATCCACTAAGCGTCATTAACCTACTAAGCAAGGTTTAGTGAGTTAAACTCACTTGTTAATCAAATCGCTTGGTTCAATTTGACAGGAACGTGACATGGACCGACTTTCTCCAAAGCGAGCTTCGGTTTCGAGGCTCAGAACGCCCTTAAATCGAGCCTACAAGCTTGCTGGAAACCCACCAAGAAAGCTTCTGTTCTTGGCTGTAAAAGAAGGAAACAAGGATTGAATGAGGCCGCAACGATCGATGGAGACTTCGGTGGCTTACAAGGGCAGTCCACGGCGGTTGAACGGGCTCTGGCGGGCTTCCATAGCCACTCACGGCTGTTGGATAGCAAGTTGGATGGCGGAACAAAACTGCAGGGAGTCGAGATCGCATGGTGAGGGTAATGGCGCGCGTGAGGAGGGCGAAGGTGGAGGCCGTGGTGTGCAGCTCTGGCGTGATGGCGAGGCTGCTTGGCTAGTCTTCAGTGGCTTCTCTCCTGGCTGTTGGTGGTCGCATGGCAAGATGAGGGGAGAAGGAAAGTTGGCTGGCCAAAGTTGGAGAGGAAGAGAGAGAGATGGGTCCACATGCCTTCATTTTCCGCAAGTTTGTCCCTCTTGACCCATTCCCAGCCAAGGCTTCCTTCCTTGGCTGTCAATGAGCCACCAATGCTCATCCATAGACACTTGAGATGGTCCAAAATGTTAGGCAATGGGGGGCATACGAATTTGTTACAAATCTCTCTCAATTGGACTTGATTTCCTCTTCCATTCAATCCCATATGGCCTCAATAAATTCAATCAACCCAACATTGGCCATCTCGGAATTTTTCCTCACCCATAGACCTCATTTGCTTTCCAATTTTGCGATTAGAAACGGTCCCACCCTTTTTCTGAACAAAAACGACCTTAGGACGACTTTTCCCAAAAAGTCTTGGGTTGCAGAAAAATCTTATGAGACTGAGTTGATACTCCTAGAATTTATTGTGACATGACAAAATCTTCAATTTTTGAAATCGGACTCGAATTCACGGTTAATTTCCATTTGGCGCGTTTTTAGCGTGACCTAAGTTACCGGGTAACTTTTAGAAATCTTTCAGTGCAAATGACCCGTGGTCGATTTTCTTCGAGTCACAATGAACCCACTCGACTCATTGACGACTCTTGGTTGTCGTGAAAATCTCGAGGATTCAAATATGAACATAAGGTACCAAAATAATAAAAAAATCAATCTAATGCCAATCGACGAAAATTTTCCAATTTAGTAGTGTCACCCACGATTAGCCACACATTTTAGTTGAACCAGCCTATCTCTAATCTCAAATCGATTTTTAATTGTGCTGTAATGGCCTCTAAAAATGGACATGGTCAAGAAGCCGATTTTTAGTAGAATTCTCAAGTCTATTGTCTTAAAATTCCTTAATGATTTCCCTAGATAGTCTAGTTATTTCGAGAATGATCAGCTTTGAGAATAACCCTATAGACGTATTAATAAAATGCTCGATTTATCCAATAAAAACAGAACTGCAAATCCGGGATGTCACTCTCACTCTCACTCTCAGACTTTTCTCTACTTTTTTATAGGGCGGGAGAGTCGATTTTTTTTTGTCAGTCTTGAAAGGGCTAGTATGAACACCTAGAGGGGGTGAATGTGTGAAAATAGATTTTTTTAAAATATTGGAAAAATGCTTTAAAAAGCTTTACTTTTAAATTGAGTCTGGTTGACTACAGACTTTGTAGAATGATTCAGATTTTAATAATTATTTCAAAACACATAAGTATATTGCAATAAATAACGTAAATTAGTTCAGGGAAGAGAAAAATAAACATAAGATTTATAGTGGTTCGACGTAAATCAAGCGTACGTCCATGTTCCCATACTGACAACCTTTTGGCTAGTTTCCACTATGAATCAAAAGAGAATGTTACAGCCTGTGATCTCAACTTTTTAGTAAGGTGATTCTATTCTCAGAAAAATCACTTTCTAGAGTTTCTCTCTTTCGAATACAAATTTGTGCACTATATGATGAAGGACAAGAGATTTGAAAGCTTCAGACTTTGGAATTCTTTTTTCACGCTCTTCTCAAATGACTTGAAAAACCTCCTTAAATACTCTTACATGCCTTCTCGACCGTTGACATTTTCCAGAGGAATTCATCCAATAAACCCATTCGATAGAATCGATCAAGGAGATCTCAAGTCATTTGAAAATTGAAATGAAAGCCTGTTAATCCTATTTGCCCATACAATAAAGATCTTGGTTTCCATAAGTAGATTTTTTCCAAATAAGCCTACCTTCCAAAATGATTTGCTTCTTCGAAATTGATTCCGAATAAGATAACCAATAAGGTAGGTGATATTTCAAACTAGAAAACCTGATATATCTTGTACGTATTGAAACCGTGAAGGAAGAAAAATAATCCTGAGTCTGATTAAGTCTTCATGTGTTCAGTATGGAACTTGTCAGACTGGGCAGACTTCTGATGTAAGATAGACTTCGACACAGAAGTCTGGCAATATTAAGAATAGAACTTAGAGAAGTTTTGTCAGCTTCAAAATATCATATGAGTTTTCTCCAATAGGTCTTACTCTACTCCTATTCTAACCCTCACTTTCAAACTTTTGTCTTGTCTCCTTGCGGGGCGTAGAAGTCAAAACCCACATTTGAAACTAGATCATCCCCACTCCAACCGAACTGAAAAAGTGGAGATTCGAACCCCCCACCTCCCCCCTTCCATGTTGGAAGAGTGGAAAGTAGCCTTTGAAAATGCTATGTTTTAAAGCATCTCCAATTTTCTAGTCCCTAAAGTCCTTTGCAGCTGCTTAAGAGACTTTAGAGCCCCAAAGTCCACTCCAAATATGGAACCAAACAGAGAAACTTGGGCATAGGCTTTGCATTGAAAAGCTCCAAGTCTTGATGATGGGATTTCGGGCTGGATTGAGCCTGGCTTCAGAAGAGCCAGTCTTGCGCAAGTTCATCACATCAAAAACCCTAAAGAAATCCAGATCCTGCATGAAAATTACAGGCCCAGATAAAAAGTTTCTGTATTTGGTCCAAACCCGCTTGATGGCAGAAGATTTGTCCAAACCCAATCAAATAATGAGTCGTCGATTAGCATCGGTCATATGGTGAATCACTTCCACTTGTTCTGGTTTTAGGTCGATCATCGCGGAGTCCCTCGTGGATGTAGATCACAAATCAATCTAATCTTCTCTGTTCTCGACTTTATTTGTTGCTTTGTCAAAAGTTAATGGAACTTTTGACCAGTTCTGTGCATCTGGGATTGATTGAAAATGCTCGACTTCATTTGTTACGTCTTCCTCCGGAGTCCCGAGGGCGGTCCACTTTCTCCCCATCGTGGGGAGCACCAGAACCACCGTTCTTTCCTTTTTAATTCTTTAATCCGAGCTCTGTCAAAAGAGGGTAAAGAACTTCCATTTTACCTCTGCTTTCTGTCTCTGTCTAGGTATCTCTCTCCCCACCTTATCTGGTCCCCATAGCCTCATGAATCACGATAACTTTTCATCTTCTAATCTCCACCCATGATTTGCGTGCATGTGAATGCGTGCAATGAGTCGTGCTCGGCCTGGAGCAACGATCGTGAAGTCGGAAGTGCCCGCCCGCATCGATGTTGGAGCAGCTTTGTAACTGTGGTGCCCCCGAGCAAAACGGCATTAAGGCGCTGAGCTAGAGTGGAAAGTGAATTTAGGGTTTGCTGGTGGTTGAGCATAGCAAAGTGTTAGGAGCATTTTGGAGAAGAAAGTCACAGTTTGATTTAAAAGGAAAAAAAAAAAAGGTCACGTGGTTTTTTCTCGTGAGATGGAATGTGGTACCTAAATACAAAAATAGGGTGTTAAGATTGGATTAATTTAGGAGATTATGTAACATAGCTCACCCTCTTTATTGAGAAAAAATATTCATATGAATCTTTGCTACTTTTGATGAGAATAGCTTACATAATTATCGACAAAATAATAATTGACGTTAATATATTAGAGAATTTGATTAATCAATCTTAAAAAACGCAAAAAAATTAAATGCTAAGTTACATGATGAAGAAAGTAATAAAGTTAATTTTTGAGCAGAAAAAATTGATGAGCTGATTTCTACCTTTTTTAATAAAACAAAAGGCAGGGATAGGTGATTGCTGGGTGGCTCCTCCACTTATTGTAATGTGTATTGTATGGGTGCTATATTCATGAATGGTGAAGGCTAGGACACATATTTGAACACTAACTTGTATTTCATATAAAGCAAACTTTATTTCGATTTAGGGTTAATATCCTGAAAAACCCCAAATTGGTATACTTGTAACAAATTTACCAAAAACTATTTTTTTGATCATGAATAACCCCAAACTGGTACAACTGTGACAAATTTACCTAGACTGATCATAAAAAACCATAAACTGATATATTTATGACAAATTTACCCTAAACTAACTTATTTGACTGCAAAAAATCCCAAACCAATAAATTTTTGATAAATATACCATCCGCTAAATTGGATTAATATCACAAAAAATCACAAAAATTGTAAACTGTGACAAGAGAAGCGTTAAATCCCAAATTGGTATTACCAATTAACTGTCACGTGTCATTTAACTTAATAATTTGACAGTAGAATTTAACGAAAACTAACAGAGGGTAAATTTATCGCAAGTGTACCAGTTTGGAATAAATTTGTCAAAGGTATACCAGTTTGGGATTTTTGTTGGTCAAAAAAATAGCTTATGATAAATTTGTCATAGGTGTATCGGTTTGGGGTTTTTCTGGGTATTAACCATTCGATTTATGACCATTTTAATGAATATCTTGAACTCTAGTTAAATATTTTTATTAGGGGAATTTTGACCATCGATGTATAGTTGGGTATATTACAATGACAATCAATGTATTAGGAGTTGCAATATTTTCTTATTTAGTCGCTTAATGAGTGTTTTCAAGAGACTTTTTAAGTAAATATTATTTATCTTGGGTCTCTATATTTTTTTAAGACACTTCAATGCTTCCGCTTGGATTAATAAGTTCTTTCGAAGGGAAAACCTACTGGATTTTTCCAAGTATTATGCAAAAAAAGCAATCGATCAATAAACTTTTGGTTTGGTACGATCAATTTCTAAATCTTGTATAAAGAGAAAAATATAACGAAATCCTTCCATCTTAAATTTGCCATTGTTTATGTAAAAAAACTGTTTAAGTAACGTATGTTGAATCAAATAAGGTATAACTGCAAAAAAATCTCTGATACTCTTTCCAATTAAAAAAATTTCAAGATTCAACTAATCCTCAATTTTGAGCATGATTGCATTTTTCGTGTAAGATATTGTACTAAGTATTTTTCCCCCCTCTCGTCTTCCGTCCTCGTATTGTACCAATTTCGAGTACAAGAGAAAAGAAGAAGAAAGATAGGCAGATGCATCATTGCATCACGCATATGCAGGTGTGGAAAGGGAATATTAGGATAAACACCACCGGTCGGACCGGTTGCTTTTGGCCTTTCTTCTTTTCTTTCTTACTTTTGTTGCATTTGGGCAACGACGCAGACTTCATTTGTTGTTTGACGAGTTGCAAGTCTCTTCTTCCATCCCAAATCACGCCCAAAAAAATGTTCAAAAAAAATTAAAGAAAGAGTTGCGAGTCTCTTCTTGCTTTTTGATATGGTGGAAAGAAGTGATATGGAGTAGATAATTATTTAATGGGATAACGATGGGGGAAAGACACCCGCTAATCATGCTTTGAATGATTTAGGCAATTCACATGCTATTCATCGAAAGGACGTCACTGCATCCCATTCACATTATTGACAGGACTTCCTGTGCAATTTTCCTATTTTGCTTAATTGTTGATTATGTCATTCCACAAATAGTGTGGTCTGCCAATCGAAACAAGCCCGTAAAGATCAGGGTGACGTTGGATCTCACATCCGAAGGCAACTTGATCAGAGGAAATCGGAACTACAATAAAGATCAATTGATATCCAGGGAACTAGACCATTGAAAAACACTCCAAGGAAGCAGGGCACCATAAAGTCCAGAAGATGGGATCACACAATCCATTTGGGTAGCTTCTCCAATCACCTGACAAATTAAAAAAGGGCCTGCATCGCCATTGGCAGTTCAGAATGTATATAGCAAAGGCCATGACTAAGCTAGTCATCAACCTCTAACTAAACAAAGGCCCTCTAAAATAATTAGCAAATGAAGTAAAATGAAAGCTACATAACCTGTTTTATTCTGAAAAATGAAGAGAAGGCTACATAACCTCTTAAGCACCTGTATTTATCAATTCAAACATGACTGAATAGGGGACTCAGACAAGAATTTCTCAGAGAGAGAGAGAGAGAGAGAGAGAGAGAGACTCATGTAGGTGGATGCCACATGATCCAACAATCCTTACCTGCATATGAAGACATGTCCTTCCAAATTCTCTATATAATAAAAGTCAAGCAAGAAAAATCATACCACCCGTACCCAACAAAACCTGCAAAACAGAAACAGGCAAACCTAGTCGATGCCATAGGATATTGAATTTAACTCCAGGTCCCAATGATATCAAGCCATTATACTTGCAACATTAAGCCTAGTCCACGCACCATAACATCCACTGTGAATTCTCTTAAATGACTCTCAGTATTTTTTTACAACTCTACATTCATCAGGCATTATGAAAAACTAAATCAAATGTACACTTTTACGTGCATCACAAAACAATGATTAAGTAAATACTACGTCCACTTGAATTGACATGAAACTGGTACGTAACCACAAAACCACAAGCGCTGGGCAGGTACTTATATTTGTTGGCCTATGTCAAGATGTTAATATACTCTCAAGCCTAAGAAAAGGGCTTGCTATTTGAGTATCAAATTGGAAAAAAAAAAATGTCCATATTAGACGAAATAAACCAGCAGATGTTCAGAGAAAATCAGGAGTGGGCATTCTTTATGTGCAATAGGTGCTGCTAATCGGAAGGCCTCCTGGAGTTAACATGATAGTTTAAAGCCTTAGCAACTAGCTTTCTATTTGAGTAATTTATTGATCATCGTTGCCACTGATTTTCCATAGAGACACCGGAAAGGAATGTTAGATAAAGAAAATTAGAATGAATAGTACTGGTTGTGTTAATCGACGCATTTTCATTTTTGCCATCAATCTTTAGTTTAAACATTCCATGGCATCTGAAATGATCATCACGTAAAGTAATCCTATTGTGATGCTAAACCCTCCCCACGTAGAAACCTTCCCAGTATCAGTAATCCCCACCCCCAACCACCGCCCAACCCCCCGGCCGACTACAGCACAAAGACAGAGCCACAGAGAGAGAGAGAGAGAGAGCAAGGATCTTGTAACTGATGGTGTAACTTCTTAAGTATTCATAACAGCAACTAAATAGCAACTTCTATGACCGATAAAGTACCGGCACTGTTTATAATCGCCATCCTCGCAGTAAAATCAGGATCAACCGACCTCAGCTCAGTGATCACCAACCCAGTAGGAGGAAAAACTTCTTACGACGCACGAGACAATCAATGAAAGGGATACGGAAAAAGAACCAACTCCTCACATCCAAAAACCCAAATTTACACATCCCCACGGCTCACGTCACCGGATTCCCTCGCGATTCAAGCCATGGTTCGCGCACCAGATTACAAAAATGAGGTAAAACGCGACAGCTAGAACCGAACCACCGTAAAATGACCTGAGACCCCTCGATTTCGAAAGGATCGAAAAGGTATCACCGAACTTTTGCTCACGACAGGTGATCGGAGCTGGATAGTCGAGAATTTCGTGGCACGCGATCATGATCGGACCGTCTCCGCAACCATATGAACACGCAAACCGAAAAGAGGGCAACGTTCGATCGAAGCGAGTTGGTAGAGCTTCTGCGGGGGAGAGAATACCTTCGGTTAAAGATCAAAGATCCCCTTAACAATTGACATTACGATATTAGAGAATTGGGTTAGCCAGTCTTGGAAAACACAACACAATAAAATGCGAAGAAACACGACGAAGAAAGTAACAAAGTTAATTTATGAGCAGGAAAAAAATGATGATTCTATACTTCATTTTTTTTATTATTATAAGGAAATGGGTGGGGAGAGGCGATCGCCTGCGGCTCCTCTATTGATTGTGATGCGTTTTGTATGGGTGTCATGTTCATGTATGGCAAAGATAAGGACACATTTTTGAAGTTTAGCTCGTATTTGATATCAGCAAGCTTTGTTTTGATTTATGGCCTTTTTGATGAGTATCTTGGGCATTTGCTAAATATTTTTATTAAGGGGATCTTTGATCTGTGACATGTAATCAGGTATATTACGGTGACAATTAATGTATTGAGAGTCGTAAATATTTTCTTATTTAGTTACTTAGTAAGTATTTTCAAGGCACTTTTTAAGTAAATCCTTTAAAAATCGGGTCTTTATACTTCTTAAAGATACTTCATTGCTTTAGCTCGGATTGGAAAGTTCTTTGGAAGGAAAAAAACTTAGTGGAAAATTTCAAGTATTATGCAAAGAATGCAATTGACCAGTAAACTTTTTGGTTTAGTATGATCAATTTCTAGATTTTTAATGAAGAGAAAAGTTCAATTAGATCCTCCCACCAGAAATTTGCCATTGTTATTATTAAAAAACTGTTTTAATGCTCGTATGACGAATTAAAACAGGTATAATCGAATTCTGATACTCTTTCTAATAAAAGAATTTCGAGATTCAACTAAACCAACGAAAGGTTTAAAGCTTGACAGCATTTTTCGTTTAAAATTTTGGACGCGGTATTTTTCTTTTTCGTCATCGCATCGTGCCGAGTACAAGAGGAAAGAAGAAGAAAGATAGGCGGATGCGTCACGCATATGCAGGTGCGCAAAGGGAAGATTGGGACAAACACCATTGGTCGAACCGGTTGCTTTTGGCCTTTCTTCTTTTCTTTCTTACTTTTTTTTTTTGCGTTTGGGCAACGACACGCGTACTTCGTTTCTTGTTCGACGAGTTGGAAGTCTCTTCTTCCAACCCAACTGATCAAAAAGAGAAAATTAAAAAAAATAAAATTAAAGGAAGAGTTGCGAGTCTCTTCTTGCTGCTTGACATGCAAATCACGCTCGACTTTATTTAATTCACATTATTGAGAGGACTTCCTGTGCAATTTTCCTGTTTTGGTTTCATCTTTTGACTTAAAGTTAACTATCGTTCTCTCATTTACATCTTCTTTCCTCCTCTCATCCATTTCTCAATCATCTCTCTGCTCAGAGTTTCACTGCAGGCCATGGTTTCACTCTGCACTCTCCCTTCTTTCTTCCTTTCCTTTTCCTTCGTCTTGCTACCGCCATTCTCCAACTTTGTCGACGCTCAAGCTCCAATTATAGATAATCCAAACGCCACGCTTTCAACACGATGGACGAATAAAGCAACAGGTTTTCCCTTCTCCCAATATGGAGGTGGAACGGTCGTGCAGGAAATTCTATTACAAGGCGGAGAAGATTTTAGCTACGCCTGCGGCTTCTACTGTGATGGTAACTGCAACTCTTACCTCTTTGCTGTTTTCACCATCCCAGATAGCCCAGATAGGACTAGTGAATATCCTCCTGCGGGTATTCCAAAAGTAGTGTGGTCTGCTAATCGAAACAATCCTGTAAAGATCCACGCGACGTTGGAGCTCACGTCTGAAGGCGATTTGGTGTTGAAAGATGCTGATGGTACGGTTGCTTGGTCCACAAACACTTCTGGAAAGTCAGTTGTAGGCTTGCGGTTGACAGATTTGGGGAACCTTTTGTTGTTTGATAAGGACAATGCAACCGTTTGGCAGTCCTTTGATCACCCAACCGACTCAATTGTCCTCGGACAAAAGTTGAGGGCGGGGCAAAGATTGATGGCGAGTGTTTCTGAGACAAATTGGACCGTTGATGGTATGATCACACTTTCCGTGAATGGCAATGTTTTATCTGCTCAAGTGGAGACTAATCCTCCTCAGATCTATTTCCAACGTAAAGCTCCAAATGTGGAGGCAAGAATCGAGTTTCCATATGTTGAGCTTGTAAATGGAAGCTTGTCTTTGACCTCAGATTTTACCGAGAATGACGGCGGAATTTTATTCGTTTTTCCAACTCCTGCACGATACATGAAGCTGGGTTCGGATGGGCATTTGAGAGTGTATGCGCTTAGCCACCCCAAGGGGTGGTATGAATTGGCCGATATTTTCAAAGGTTATGTCAAGGATTGTGCCTATCCGGAAGTGTGTGGACGATATGGAATTTGCTCCAATGGGCAATGTAGCTGTCCGGCGTCGAATGAGGGGACGAGCTATTTCCGGCCAGTAGATAATAGGCAGGCTAATCTTGGGTGTTTGGAGAGTGTTACATTGTCTTGTCAGGCTTCACAACAAAGTTTTCTGCAGCTCGAAAATGTTACATATTTTAGTCTCACTCCAAATCTTGGGGACATAAATGCTTCGAGTTGTAAAGAGGCCTGCGCAAAGAACTGCTCATGTAAAGCAGCTATATTCCGGTATCATTCTAATCGCACTTATGGTAGTTGTTACTTACCAACTCAAGTGTTTTCACTTATGAAAGTTGACAAGAAAATGTTTTCCTATAATTCTATTGCTTACCTTAAAGTGCAAAATGTGGCAAATGAAGCTCCTTATACTCGAATTGACAATCGTATGAACAACCGTCTTCCTATAATACTTGGGTCTAGCCTCGGAGCTCTCTTTGCCATGTTGATTTTCATCATAGCCATAGTTCTGTTTGTTCGAAAGAGAGCAAAGGAGGATTACCTTGATCAAGTACCTGGAATGCCCACTAGATTCACATATGATGATTTAAACATCATCACAAATGGATTCAGTAAAAAACTTGGCGAAGGAGGTTTTGGTTCTGTTTTCGAAGGTACTTTAAGTGATAGCACAAAAGTTGCAGTAAAACGCCTTAATGGTTTTGGGCAGGTTAAGAAATCCTTTCTAGCCGAAGTTGAGACTATTGGCAATATACATCACGTGAACCTGGTAAGACTCGTGGGATTTTGCGCTGAGAAATTCCACAGGCTTCTTATCTATGAGTACATGTTGAATGGATCTCTAGATAGATGGATCTTTCACAAATCCAATGAGTGTGTTCTCCGCTGGCAACAAAGGAAGAAGATCATTCTCGATATAGCAAAAGGGCTTAATTATCTTCATGAAGATTGCAGGCAAAAGATATTTCACTTAGACATTAAATCCCCAAATATCCTCTTGGATGGCAATTTCAATGCTAAGGTTGCTGATTTTGGATTATCCAAGTTGATAGACAAGGACCAAAGCCATGTTGTCACAACCATAAGAGGAACTCCTGGTTATTTGGCCCCCGAGTGGCGAGGTGCAACAATTACTGAAAAGGTCGATGTGTACAGTTTTGGCGTGGTAATTTTGGAGATAATGTGTGGGAGAAAAATCTTGGATCGCTCTCAAGATGAAGAAGACATGTATTTATTGAGTTGTTTTAAGAGAAAGGCAGAAGAGGAACGATTGCTGGACATTGTGGACAAGTCTAGCGATGACATGCAACTAAATGGACCGCAGGCAGTGAATATGATGAGGATTGCCGCATGGTGCTTGCAAGGAGACTACACAAAAAGGCCTTCCATGTCTATGGTCATCAAGGTGTTAGAGGGCATTGTGGAAGTTCCAGAAGACTTGGATTACAACTTCTCTGCTCAGGCTTCCACCAATGGAGAAGCAAGATTTAGATTGATGGACGTCAAATTCAATGATACCACTACATTAGTACCCTCAGTCCTAAGTGGTCCACGATGACGCGGCATATTTGTAAGAGCTTTTCTTCCAAATATGTCGAGTGGCAAAACGTACGAGTGATTGAATTTTTTAGACTGTGAGGACTTTGTCTTTTTATTCTCTTTTTAGGCCCAGAAAAAGGCCAATGGTATGATATCATTTCTTGTTTTCAATTTGCCAATGAGTGGACTTCGCCATGACTTGGCAAAGGAGTGAGTTGGTTAGGATATTGCAATTTGGTTTTATTGCTTATGTAGAAACCAGTCATACTCAAGCTTGTTGTGTGCTAGTCTAGGGAAAGGGGGAACCTGTTAAATTGTTTGTGCAAAAAGTTGTTAAAAGAATGGTCAGCTGCTAATAATGTGTTTTGATAACTTTGCCATGTTGGGGATCCAAATTAGATTTGCCTTTTGGTTTCAACACCTTACATCTTTCAGACTCAGTGACTCTACGTTTCATGTCTTCCTCATGTCAAGGTTAATGGGCTATTTTTTAGTCCGTTCCACGAGCACACAATTAAAATTGATAAAGATAACGAGATAATTCTACCACTAGTAAGTTTGGATTTTTCCTCACAACTCCTTATGTATCCTAGGTTAATAATCTTAACTTAAAACTTATTAAGGATCCATCTGTCCCTGGACATATGTTCACCAAAAATAAAGAATTGAGATGTTTGGGCATTCAAGATTCAACTTTGGAATCTTCAAATAGCACCAATCATTCTTAATAACCTTGGCTTTTCCACAGTCAACATTGATCCAAGCATGCAGATTCGTCAAATTTAATTGGGGATAAGAAGCTTGTTCAGGTCTTATTTGGTCCTGGAACTGTCCACACAACTAGCGAAAGTTGAAAGCGATCTGACGAGGCCCCCTTGCCATGCCGCAGCACCTCTTGATTGGATCTGATCAAGGCACGTCGACAAACCAGAGCCCACTTGGAGCTCACCCAAAGGCCCGAGCTACGGTAACCTCTCGCAAAGTTCTCCCTCTTCCCGGCACAACTCAGTACGACAGAGGTATTTCTTCTTATTCTTCCAATTCCTCTGCTTTGTGCCCTTCGCCTTCTCCTCTTCTTGAAAGTCTCCGAGTTGGAGTCGCCATAGTAGGTTATCGCAAATCACGTAGAGAAAGGATAATCACGCGATGAATCTATCTTCTCCTCGGCCATGGAAGGCATTGCGTGGACAGGGTGGCTGTACACGGTGTTCATTCCGCACTTCGTGTTCGCTTGCCAGTTCCTTCACCTTCAGCCTCTCGTCTCTACCCTATGTACGTCATTCTGGGTTAGATCTACGAACCCGTTGCCGGATGGAGACTTTGAGAGGTTGTAGTGAGCTTTAAAGCCTGAGCAACTGCCTCTGAAGAAAATTAGAAGGAATAATACTGGTCGTGTTAATCCATGCATTTTCATTTTTGCCATCATATTACAGAGTTGGAAATAAATATATATAGAGTAACAGCTGTCCTCATCCCCCCCCAAAAAAAAAAAAAAAAAAAAAGACCAGGGGCCCTTTCTTTCAATATTCATTGGAGCATCAACTGACCCAGAATGTTCAGTTTAAACACTCCACGACGTCTGAATTGATCATCTCCGTAACGATAATCCACTACCCGACGGAGCCAGAGAGAGAGAGAGAGAGAGAGAGAGAGAGAGCGGAACTTGTATCTGATAGTGTAACTTCTTAAGCATTCATAGCAGCAAAGCTCTAGCTTATAGCCTAGGAGAAAGACGAAGACAACAAGGTAAAGGGTTCTAAATAGCAACTTCTATGACCAATAAAGTACCGGCAATGTTTAAAATCGCCATCCTCACAGTAAAATCAGGATCAACCGACCTCAGCTCAGTGATCACCAACCCAGTAGGAGGAAAAACATCTTACGACGCACGAGACAATCAATGAAAGGGAGGCGGGGAGAAAAATAAAGCCAGGATACGGAAAAAGAACCAACTCCTCACATCCAAAAACCCAAATTTACACATCCCCACGGCTCACGTCACCGGATTGCCTCGCGATTCAAGCCATGGTTCGCGCACGAGATTACAAAAATGAGGTAAAACGCGACAGCTAGAGCCGAACCACCGTAAAATGACCTGAGACCCCTCGATTTCGAAAGGATCGAAAAAGGTATCACCGAACTTTTGCTCACGACAGGTGATCGGAGCTGGATAATCGAGAATTTCGTGGCACGCGATCATGATCGGACCGTCTCCGCAACCATATGAACACGCAAACCGAAAAGAGAAGACCGACAATCTCAAGGGCAACGTTCGATCGAAGCGAGTTGGTAGAGCTTCTGCGGGGGAGAGAGTACCTTCGGTTAAAGATCAAAGATCCCCTTAACAATTGACATTACGATATTAGAGAGTTGGGTTAGTCAGTCTTGGAAAACACAACACAATAAAATGCGAAGAAACACGACGACGAAAGTAACAAAGTTAATTTATGAGCAGGAAAAAAATGATGAGTCTATACTTCATTTTTTTTTTATTATAAAGAAATGGATGGGGAGAGGCGATCGCCTGCGTCTCCTCTATTGATTGTGATGCGTATTGTATGGGTGTCATGTTCATGTATGGCAAAGATAAGGACAAGTTTAGCTCGTATATGATATCAGCAAGCTTTGTTTTGATTTATGGCCTTTTTGATGAGTATCTTGGGCATTTGCTAAATATTTTTAGGGATATGTACTGTAGAAGTCCTAAAACTTGTGCAGAAAGTGCAATTGAGTCCTAAAACTTACAAAGAGTTCAATCAAGTCCTAAAACTTGTCCAGAAAGTGCAATTGAGTCCTAAAACTTACAAATAGTTCAATCAAGTCCTAAAACTTGTCCAGAAAGTGCAATTAAGTCCTAAAGTTAACACCGTTAATAAAGTTAACGGAAATTCTTGCGACGTGGCGGCGACGTCATATTTTAAATGATTTTTTTAATTTTTCAATGGCTTTTTAAAATTATTTTTTATTCAAAATTTTTAAAAATTAGATTAAAAATAAAAAGGAAAATCTAAATTTATTTAAAAAAAAAGAAAAATCTTAATTTATTTAGAAAAATAAAATTGTTAAAAAAAAAAAAAAAGGCCGGCCGACTTCCGCCGCCGCCCATCGCCGGAGGCCGGCGACCGTCGCCGCCCGGGCGGGGTGGCGGCGGCGACGGCCGCCGCCCCGGGCGAGGCCTCGTCGGCCCTCGCTCGGGCGGCGAGGCTCGCGGATCTCGGCGAGGCTCGCCCGGCCCCGAGCGAGGGGCCGACGAGGCCGCGCCGGGCGGGGCGACGGTCGCCGTCCCTCGCCCGGGGCCGACGAGGCCTCGCCCGTGGCGGGCGACGGCCGCTCGGCCCCGGGCGAGGGACGGCAACCGTCGCCCGCCCGGGCGCGGCCTCGTCGGCCCTCGCTCGGGGCCGGCGAGGCTCGCCGGATCCGGGCGAGCCTCGCCGAGATCCGGCGAGCCTCGCCGGCCCCGAGCGAGGGCCGACGAGGCCTCGCCAGATCCGGGAGCCTCGTCGGCCCGAGCGAGGGCCGACGAGGCCTCGCCTGTGGCGGGTGACGGTCGCTCGGCCTCGGGCGAGGGACGGCGACCGTCGCCCTCCCGGGCGCGGCCTCGTCGGCCCTCGCTCGGGGCCGGCGAGGCTCGCGGATCCGGGCGAGCCTCGCCGAGATCCGGGCGAGCCTCGCCGCCCCGAGCGAGGGCCGACGAGACCTCGCCCAAGGCCGGCGACCGTCGCCGCCACCCCGCCCAGGGCGGCGACGGTCGCCGGCCCCTCCGGCGATGGGCGGCGGCGGAAGTCCGCCGGCCTTTTTTTTTTTTTTAACAATTTTATTTTTCTAAATAAATTAAGATTTTTTTTTTTAAATAAATTTAGATTTTCCTTTTTATTTTTAATCTAATTTTTAAAAATTTTGAATAAAAAATAATTTTAAAAAGCCATTGAAAAATTAAAAATCATTTAAAATATGACGTCGCCGCCACGTCAGCAATTTCCGTTAACTTTCTTAACGGTGTTAACTTTAGAACTTAATTGCACTTTTTGGACAAGTTTTAGGACTTGATTGAACTATTTGTAAGTTTTAGGACTCAATTGTACTTTCTGGACAAGTTTTAGGACTTGATTGAACTCTTTGTAAGTTTTAGGACTCAATTGCACTTTCTGCACAAGTTTTAGGACTTCTACAGTACATATCCCATATTTTTATTAAGGGATCTTTGATCTTTGACATGTAATCAGGTATATTACGGTGACAATTAATGTATTGAGAGTCGTAAATATTTTCTTATTTAGTTACTTAGTAAGTATTTTCAAGGCACTTTTTAAGTAAATCCTTTAAAAATCAGGTCTTTATACTTCTTAAAGATACTTCATTGCTTTAGCTCGGATTGGAAAGTTCTTTGGAAGGAAAAAAACTTAGTGGAAAATTTCAAGTATTATGCAAAGAATGCAATCGACCAGTAAACTTTTTGGTTTAGTATGATCAATTTCTAGATCTTTAATGAAGAGAAAAGTTCAATTAGATCCTCCCACCAGAAATTTGCCATTGTTATTATTAAAAAACTGTTTTAATGCGCGTATGACAAATTAAAACAGGTATAATCGAATTCTGATACTCTTTCTAATAAAAGAATTTCGAGATTCAACTAAACCAACGAAAGGTTTAAAGCTTGACGGCATTTTTCGTTTAAAATTTTGGACACGGTATTTTTCTTTTTCGTCATCGCATCGTGCCGAGTACAAGAGGAAAGAAGAAGAAAGGCGGATGCGTCGCGCATACGCAGGTGCGCAAAGGGAAGATTGGGACAAACACCATTGGTCGAACCGGTTGCTTTTGGCCTTTCTTCTTTTCTTTCTCACTTGTGTGGCGTCTGGGCAAAGACGCTTACTTCTTTTCTTGTTTGATGGGACGCAAGTCTCTTCTTCCAACCCAAACAACCCAAAAAAGGAAAAAAAAAAAAAAAAATTAAAGAAAGAGTTGCAAGATCACGCTTGGCCATACTCCATTCACATTATTGGGAGGACTTCTTGTGCAACTTTCCTGTTTTGCTTTCATCTTTTGACTCAAAGTCGTCGTCTCTTATTTGCATCTTCTTCCCTCCTCTCTTCCATTTCTCAATTATCTCTCTGCTCAAAGTTTCACTGCAGGCCATGGTTTCACTTTGCGGTCTCCCTTCCTTCTTCCTTTACTTTTCCTTGGTTTTTCTATCGTCATCCTCAAACCTCATTGATGCTCAAGCTCAAGATTATGATTACCCAACCGCCACAATTTCAACTCGGTGGATATATGAAGATGAATGCTCTTTCCAATAGAAACAAATTTCAAGATTCAACTAATCCTAGATTTTGAGCCTGATTACATTTTTCGTGCATGATTTTGGACCCACTAATTTCCCCCCCTCGTTTTCTGTCCTCCTATCTTACCAATTTCAACCTTTTGCTTTTGGCTTTTCTTCTGGTCTTTCTAACTTTATTTGCATTTGGGCAAACACGCGTACTTCATCAGGAACCGGTTCCCATTGAAACTGGTCCAGGAACCGGTTCCCAAAATTCGGAACCGGTTTAAACTTGTCTGAGAACAAGTTTCGAGTGATTACCCACTTGGAAACTGGTTCCTTGACCAATTTTGGAATCGGTTCCAGGATCAATTTTGTAAGTAGAGGTCCAAAACCTTTTTTTTTCTCCTAATTTCTATTCTTACTCTCGCAATCACACAATATTTTTCCTCTTGACTCTCTCAAACAAGCATGACACTCCTCCTTTGTCATTCCTCTTCCTCACTTGCTTCCCTACCTCATCATCTTCCTCTCGCACTGTCTGATGGACGGACGATGTTTGTCGCCACCAAATTCTTATGTATCACATGGATTGACTTGCCTAATTTCTCTTTTTTAGGAGGAATTATGCTTGCATAAATGAGAAGGTAGCTGTTGGAATAAGACTAATATTAGACCCATGTTTGTTGTTAATTCTTTGTCTTATGATTTTATTTATTATAATTAGCCCTATGGATCCTTCATTTGTCGTTTAGTCAAAATGTTCACGTATTAATTTATTACCAGTGCTTAATTTTTCAATATAAATTAGGAGAATTACGTTATTTTCTCGCTTATTAATATAAAATGCAAAGTCGTATAGGATATCGGGAGATTGCAAAACAAGTTCCAGTGGAAACAGGGTTGACCCTGGAACCGGATCAGAAAAATAGGGTGGGTCAATTATAGGGTTCAATACAAATGGGGTCGGGTATAGGATCCAAAAAATGGGAACTGATTATAATAAGGTCGGGTACAGGGTTCAGATCTAGACCCTACCCACCCTGGATCCGATCACCCCTAATCCAAACCCTAATATGTAAATTAAAGGGTCCAACGTCTCCACCTTTTTCAATGTATTTATAGCCCGTTCAACTCGGACCAGCTTTGTGCACATAATATATATATATACACACATATATCTGTGTGTGTATGTATAATTCAGAGTTTATATAATGCATTTTGAACATTTGATTGTTTAATTTTATTTTACATATTCATCTTCTGTGGTTCATTGTTTTTGGGAAGTGGAGATTTTTTTTGTTGCCATATCTTAGATTTCCAATTTGATTGTACTAGTTGCTTAATATCGCATTGTTGATTGATATATTATTTTAAAGAATACATTTGTCTTTACAATAAATACATAAAATGAAAAAAAACAAAAGAATCGGTTGGTCTTGGATTAATCCTAGAACTAGACCAGATCTATAGGGTCGGTCTAGTCCTTAGTTTCAAGCTCAATAAGGACAGGCCTCGGTCTAAAAAATTGGAGGCCAATTTTGTGCAGATTGGTCCTTGAGTTAGTCCCTAGGTTAACTCCTAATAATCATGACAAAACTAACTCTCTCTCTCTCGAGCGAGCGCGCTCCAGTAAGATCTACCAGGGCCGGGTGGGAGTTTTTTCTTGTTGGGTGAAAAATGTGATGGTGGAGCTTCCATTGCCGGTGCAACGAACATTTCTCCGGGGCCTGAGATAGTCACCGACTTCCACTATATTAAACAGGAAGTTGTTTTCCCTATTTTTTAAATTTGGGTTCACTGGTTCACTGAAATCATTCGACCAACTTATTTTCTCACACGGAAAAAAATGCATGTTTCTTTGGTAAAATAGCTTTCTCTAAACAAATCAAGTCTAAGTGAACAACTTCAAACTTAGGTACTTTTCTATCTTGTGTTTAGCGACTTCCAACAATCCCGGGGGATAACACTCTCAATACCCAATTGAATTCTTGTGATCCAGATGCAAATTAGATTGAACCTTGTAATCTCCTTATGGTTTCAAAGTATGAGGTTCAATCTCGAACTCCAAGCTAAAACGAATCACAGACTGCGACTAATTGTATAGGCTATCATTGGGTAACTGTCTCTCTCTTAAGTAATTATCTTTGCATTTACAAGAATTAAGATCATAATGTGCCATGGGTTGCAGTACAAGACGAGAAATTCAGAAAGTAATTAGGTCCTTTTAGTAGATTCCTCTCTAAATTAAGAATGGCGATTAAAATCAATCAAAAGATCGAGCAATAAATCTAGGCGATTTCCCAACAAATCTCCCAGTTCGGTATTACTGGGCAGATATCCTTTATTTTGAAATTTATATTTGTAATCTCCTCCTAAAAACATCCGAATCCATGCCGTGCAAAGAAACTCGTCAATCAAAAATTAAAAGCTAAATAGATGGTTACCACACCACATACACTGAGAAGTGTCCCTAAATAATGATTGCATGGATCACACTTGAAGGGCCCTTAAGGTGGAGAAAGCCCCACTCGAATACTTTTATCTGTGAATACTGCACCAGCTCTGAAGTAGGTTCTTCTTTTTATCAATCGAAACTCCTTCCCAAACTGGACAAGCTCCTTTCCACCTGGCTTTGACATCAAAATCTTCATATTGAGGAGGAAAAAAAAACAATCACATCAAGAAAGTTCAAAAATCTGGTTGGATCCACATGGCTCTATGGAAGTAAACGCTAGGTGCATCGGAGCATATCTCGACTTTTTCATCTTCCATGGAGTAATAGTGCATCTTCTTATCTTTGTCATGGAAATAGATACGGTTTGGCTTGATCCCGGGAAGGCAACTCTCGGAATTGAACTCCGCCGAGATCGCAGAGTTGCCATTCAAGAAGAGAGCCGCGTTCCCCAAATTTAAGACCTCTTCCTGAGCTCCCTTCTCCAGATCCACTACAAAAACTCGGATGCTTTCCACGGTTCCATCCTCTTGGTTCCATATCTTCCAAGCCACCAGCAATGTGCCTGAACATTCCACGAGATAGGGATAACCCGCGAAATTGTGCCCAAGAAAGAGTCGCAATTGCATTCGACACTCCCTCTCGTCGAGGGTCAAGATTCGGCCACGCGAATCCAAGGCCACGAATTGCCCTTCGTAATGAATTAGTTGAAGGAAGGTGGACCGAGGCAGGTTCGCGGCCGGGCTCACTCCCGTCCACGCATCTTCTCCTGACCTGTGAAGGGCATACCCTAGTGATCGAAGATCCCGACAGAGAGTGACCATGACAGTGTAGTCCCCGGACGAAGAAGGGCTCGAGGACAACGCGATCCTATGGATTCTAGTAGAGCCGCTGCACCGGTGCCTCTTTAGCGGACGGAGACGCGACTTGTGGCGAAGCTTCGTCAAGGCGGGGAGTTCGATGCCGACCCTCGAGAGCGGATTGAAGATGCAGTACTGATTACCCCACCTCGACACGCGATGGTCGAAGCCCCACCTCGACACGAGTATCCATCGTGTTGGATTCACGGCCTGGGGTCGAGATCCTGGCAAGCGCACTTGGTGAGTTCTCCCTCTAGAGATGCTGAAGAACTCGGCTACTCCGTTGCCCACATAAATCATGAGCCACGGGGCTTTCGACTTCGCGTTGTACGTGTCTCTGATGGCAGCAGACCGCCATGAGGTGCACACCCCTCGAAAAGCTAAAAAGTCTTCTCTGGCTAGCCGTCCAGCGATGAGTTCTAGGATCTCTTGCGGGAGTTCTTCCCAACTCGCCATCGGTTGAATGATAGATTTGACTGGTGAGCAACTTCTTGATGAGTTTATCACTCGTAACATGAGGGAGGTCCTATATAGGAAAGACGATCTTCAGGGATTCAGTCTCTTTCAACGAATTTGTCTCACAAATCTTATAGCTTATTTTCTTTATCTTGAATGAATATTCATTTGTCGTGGCTAGCAAGATACACTGCCCTCTCGGATTTGATGTTTTAAGATTTAAATCTTTCTATTGAATACAGAAAATCTTAAAGATAGTTTCATTTTCAAGCTTTTATGAATAAAATCCCATTGAAAGCCCGTATATATTATAAAAGTGAACGATAAGTGTGCCATTGTAAATGATGCATGAAATTATAATTAAAAGATAAATTGACTTATAACACTTAAACACAATTTCTTAAATATTTAACACTTTTCATTAGAAATAATTGTACATACCATTTTAACTAGAAACTTGTTTCCCTTAAGAGCAAATATAATGCGATTCCTATTTTAAATAACTCGAGTTTTATTCAATGTTTTCAATCTTTTTCAGTATCCACATTAACAATATGGACGAATTATATTAAAATATAAAGGGCTTCGATAATATAATACTAAAGTATTTATTGTGGTATCTGTATTGAATTTGTTATAATTTAACTCTTCAGTATCATCTGTGCCTATAATGGTCAAGTTGAAAATAGTTTGTAAGACAACATAAATATCAAAAAGTGTAATTAAAATAAGATATGCCAGTTTATTCATATTGACTATTTTAAACAAAAAATATAAGCGGTAATTTTAGTTAAAACATTATTGGCCATAAAAAGATCCTTGTTAGAAAAATTCAATATAGCGAATTAGAAAAAAATTATAGCCATCTTTTCTGTTTTTTTCCACTTTCTCCCCTCTTCTGTTATCTCCACTAGTTTGAAGTATTCTCTTCATCAACAGTCCTCGCAGAACTTGTTGAAGGTGAAGTCAATTTGTATTTGCACTCGGATCCCCTTTCTTTGTTAGGGAAAAATTTCTACCCTTTTCCATGGCCATATCCTGTTTTTCACATGCAAACATTTTTCAATTACTCAGGCCAAACTTCGTTACAATATAAGGAAATACTTTAATTCGATCATTCTTATTTAATTTCATACCCATTCAAATGGATTTATGTGATATTAACCTAAAAACTTAGGAAAGTATTTTTGATCAATGCCATATAGTTTTGCATTTTTATCGCCTTCACTCACTCACAATATGAAGAAAAAAAGGGATGGTTTAGATATTGGAGAAACATCTTTAAGTGATTTTGATTATTTCCAAATTGTCCATATTATAACTTTATTGTGGTATTGTGCAGGTGTTCGTGACATTGTGCAAAGAACAGAGGTGATGTTCGTAAAGGAAAAATATTACAAGTTTGTTCTAAATTTACTAATAATTGCCCTTGTTAGGGATTTGCGCAGTTTTACCTGCATGGGGGTTCTTCTATGCGGAAATGATTTGAGATGGGCAACAAGATTCAAGGTTCTTTCGGCAAGATTAGGATGTCTTAGAGAGCTTTGATTAGATGAGACTAAAGCAGGGCTCGTTAGATTGGTTCGGCTTATTCTTCAACCTTTTTAGTGGGTTTGGAATAAAATTGAAAAATATTACTCAAGTTTCAAAAAATTATGACAAGTTTGCATGGGAATCTACCATGTCAACTGTTGCGCATTTCAAATGTTTTGAGTTAGAAATAAAGTCAAATGCATGTAACGCAAAATTTAGATTTGATAAAAGTGCAAAATAAAAATTGATTCAGATGGACCCTAAGTTCATGCACTTGTGCAATTTTATCATATCATGGAAGGTGAATAAATTACAAAATTAATCCCTTCTCAATTATTGCGACACTGCTGCAATTACCGTGCAAAGAAAAGTTTTATTTCAATGCCAGGCCAAAGTAAAGAAAGGCTAGAAAATAACTCTTAGAAAAATTATGACTACGTGCAGCATGCACAATCTGTACCCCCGACGTCTTGGCACAATAAGGAGCATAAGCGCAATTTAACCGGTGCCAATCCGGTCGGTTCAATTGTTCAGGCTAAATACTCAAAGTGTGTCTATTTCCCATCTCTATGTTTTGTTTAGCAACTTCCAACAGTATTTTAACTATTGGGGTTTGCTCCAATGGCCATCTTTCCAACATGGAAGGGAAGGTGGAGGGGTTCGAATCTCCACCTTCTTAGGGGGGTTGGGGTGGAGACAAATTAGTTTTAAGTGTGGGTTTCGACTCTCATGCCTTGCAAGGAGGCAGGGCAAAAGTCTGAGAGTGAGAGTTAGAATATGACTGACAAAAAAAAAAAAAAAAACTTCCAACAATATTAAGGATGGCACTCCCAAATTTCAATAAGCTTGTTGGAATTTGGATGCAAATTGAATTTGAACTTGGCAATCTATTTATGGTATTTATTTGACTATTAAGCGAATGACCTTTGCATTAGAGATCGTAACTTAATTAGGAACGCTAGTGAAAATTACTTCGACCTTTTTATCATCATGATTTGATAAGATTATTAAGTCCTTTTAGCAGTTTTCTTTTTCGTTACAAATGATGATTTACATTATTTGAACAACTAGTTAGATATCCAAGGTCTCTAACTATCTTTCCATGTAGTCCAATTACCTATGTTCATCGACCAAAAAAAGAAATCGCCTATGCAAAGGAGAGTTTATATTTTCTTCTATAATCAATTAGAAAAATTAGATAATCGTTGGAGTTTTTTTCAATCGGTCGCTAAGTTCTCTTAATCTATTGTTATCTATATCTATCTCTACTATATGTAACTATTTTACAATAACCAAAGTACCCTTATATCATCTCACTATATAAAAGTAGAGAATGTTAGATATCAATTTATATTTAAGATTTAATATTTTTTTTTTACGATTACATAACTAATCTTTTATTTTGATTTTGCGCACATATTCTTGAGTTTGAGATGTATATCCATAATCTCCCTCTAAAAACATCCCAATCCATGTCGTGCCAAGAAATTAGTCAAGTCGTTCAACCACAATATCAAATCAAGACGTTTTGAGATCAATGATCTTGTCCTGAGAAAGGTCTTACCAATCATTCCAGATCCTCGTAGGAAGTTTACTTCGAACTACGAATGTCCACATGTTATAGAGAAGGTGTTGCTGGGTGGAGCATTGATTCTTGTGGAAATGAATGGCCAATAATTGTTAAGGCCTATAAATGCTAATGCTGTTAAGAAGTATTATCTATGAATAAAGTGAAAGGCTTTTGAGGAGTTTTTGGATTGAATCCGAGCCACTTTAGATATTTGCATCATGAATCTCATGCATACATATCGCATCTATCTGCATGTTTGTTCATTTTGTAGGGCCTCTGAAGAGGATTCTACCTATCCATTAGAAATCAATTGAAGGAGTACAAAGCACCAAAAAGTGACCATTTTCTTTAGAACTTAGAAGCTGCATTAACCTTTAGAACGCCAAAAAAATCAATCAGAATTCTAGAAATGAACTCTTGTGCTAAACAAAGCTTGTTTTTTTCAACCTTGATTTCAAAAGTTTCTCCAGTAGATTCAAGGGAACGTATCTTTTGAAAAATATTCTTCATAACCTAATTCCCCATGGAGAAGAATTTGTCCAATTGATTTTTGGAAAACCTGAAAATGATTGTTAAATATACCAAGTGAAAAAAAACCATGTTTTAGGGCATATGGTCATTCATAGTGAATACATGGATCGATATCCCTTGCAAGCCACTTTGAGTCAAATATGGAGCATTTCCAAAATAACCATATCAAGAACAACCCCACATTGAGGCAAAATATGAGGGTCTTGGTTGAAAAATGTGGAGCAAAAGATCGAGAAAGATTTTATTGATTTAACTTGCATCAATCTTCTTGTGATACCTTCAGTTGATTTCTGATGGAAGCTTGAAGCATCCCGAAGTGACGAAGAACATTCCGTTAATTGCCCAAATACAATTATCCTTTGTTTAACCAATTCAAGCCTTATTCAATTTCTTTCATAACCCTAGGAGATGATTATCTCCCCACACTAGAGCAAGGCATATGATTTACCAACAAAATTAAGAATGTTGGTTGTTTTTGTAAATACCACTCGAGAGTATTAGGCAATCGACAGAGAGTGAAAACTAAGGGGCATGAAAAAGTAGCGTACCTGATAAAAGCAAGGCTAATGTCCATGAAAAATGTAGAGAAAAGTAAGAATGCAAAGAAAAGCAAAATCAATGGTCATGCGAAAAACCACTTAAAAAAACATAATGAATGCTTTACAAAACATATATTGTAAGCTCTTTACCAAAAAAAAAAAAAAACATATATTGTAAGCAATGCCATTAGAAAATAGAGCGAAACTTTCATATCTCAAGACAAATAGGTGAAATGACTCTCGAGATAGATTAAATTTCAAGAGTCAGACTTCCAAAAAATTGTGTAATGATAATGATACCAAGATAATCACTCATTGTAAACCCTTGATATTTGAAAAATTTCAAATCTTTCGAAACTTCATCCAAACCAACATTACAACTCTTATCTGATGTCTCTTCCGATTGGAATGGTTCGAGTTGAAGTAGAATTTCACATAGGAGCTATCACTAGAAGGAATTGAAGCAATTCTATTTTGTCTTATTTTGAAGATTCTTGACTTGTAAACTTGATGAAAATATTGATTCATGTTGACACCTAAAATTTTGATTAGGTTATTAATTAGGTCTTAATTTCTTTTATGTTTCTTTTTTTAGATAATAAATAATAAATAACAAAAAAAATCAATAAAAAACAAACAAAAAAAAAAAAAAAAACAGAAGCAAAGAAAGCTCATTGGGGCTGGGCGCAAGGCCCAACCACCTTTTTCCCTTTCGCGTGGGCCCTTAGGCCCATTTTCTTTCTTTTTTCTCGGCCCGGTTCACACAACCTAACCTTTCCCCCTTCTTCTTCCTCCCATCTTCTTCCTTCCTCCTTCTTCCGCCTCTACAAGTCACGTGCTGCGACGAGGACGCGCTTGAGCACAACCTACAACAGAGAGAGGAGCGTAGGTCGGTGGCTGAGAGGACGCGCATTGAAGGTGAGCATGCCTCCGTGGAAGGGGGAAGATTTGACGCCGGTTCAGCCGCACCCAAGGCCGGTCGGCGTGCGAGAGCCGACGGCCGAACCTCCGTCGACCAGCCTCCTCCTCGCCTATAAATAGAGGAGCACCTTCGTCGATGAAGAGGGGGGCGAACTCCGAGATCTTCCCTTTGAGAGACTTCAAGGGGGAAATCGAAGAGCAAGCCAAGAGGGCGGAGGATTGGGTCGCGAGCTTGGCCGACCTCCCACTGAGAGACTTCGGGGGAGGCCGTCGGCGAACGAGTCCAAGGAAGCCAGATTCGACCGGTGGAGGCTCGGATCTGGCCGGAGGGGGAGAGATCTGGTCGAGAGAGAGAGAGACAGCGGAGAAGGAGGTTAGATCTGGAACTCCGAGAGAAGGGGACACCGTCTGGACGTCGGATCTGGAAGGGGGAAGGCTCGCGGTTGCCGTGCCGGATTCTCGCTGCGTCACCACGCCAGCGAGCGAATCTCGGTCAAGCCGTGTCTCGACGCCGCTGCTACCCTAGATCTCGCCGTGCTGCCGCTGTGAAATCCTCTGGTTCGACACCTCGCCGCTGCTTTTCCCTCAACACCGCTACTGTCGTTCCCAGATGTCCCCCGCCCCGACACCGTGCCGCAACTGACCACACCGGTACGGACCCGTCCTCATTCATCCTCGCCGGAACCATTTTGTCACTGCCTTCGGTCGTGTCGTCACCGTCTAGCCCATCGTCGCCGCTGTTGTGGCTGCTATCGCTGCTATCGTCGCCGGTGACGCTTCTCCCCCTCACCAGCGCCGCGAGCAAGCGAAGGAGAAAGGAGGTCGGGAACCGGGTCAATTCGCGGGTCTGTCGCGACCCGGTTCCCCTGTTTTCGGGTAGGGTTCCGCCTGGGCTGGGTTGTGCGCGTGGGCCGGTTTGCTGTTGTGCTGCATCCTTTTGTGAAGTAGGCCCAATTCCGGTGAGTGGGCTAAGTTTTTTAAAAAAAAGGGGCAAAAAACCCGAGTCGGGCCCGCGTTGCCGGCCCGCCCAGGTCTCGCGAGTCACGAACCGGGCTGGTCCCAACTCGGAGCCAACCCGGTTCGTTTTTTATATTATTTTAATATAAAAATAATATTTTAATAAATAAAAAAAAAAAAAAAAAAATAATTTATTTTCCAAAAAATCAAAAAAATCAAAAATGTCCATATTTTCCCAAAAAAGCCAAAAAATTCAGAAAAAGCCAAAAAGACTTGTGTTTTCAAAAAAAAAAAACTAAAAAAACCCAAAAAAAATCCCTTTTGTGTCCAAAAAATTAGAAAATGACTTAAAAAAAATGTTTTTCTTCCCAAAAATGCATGGAAAATCCCTCGAATATCCAAAAAACCTCAGGGTTTAAACAAGATTAGGTACCGGAAGGGCATTAGTGATTAACTAGTGTAATCAAGTCCCCGATCCTAATTTATCTGGTTGCGCAGGAGTGAGTATTTCTCCCGATACTTCACTTGGGTTTCTAATCAACCCACCCCAAATCGATTAGTGGCGACTCCATTTTAAAAATTGATTTACAGGTTAAAAACTTGAACCATTAAGTCGTGAATTGGTGGACTTGGGAGAGTCCGGGCATAATTAATTTCAGCCGAGCCATTAGCCTCCTTAGGCGCTCGTACGCGATTGCGGGCGCCGAAAAAAAAAGAGGTCGCGACAATTCAATACTTCTCTTCTTGGCCTCTATGTATATCCTTTGTGTAAGCTCATGACCAAGCCATTATTATAGTCCCTTCATAAGACCTTTTGATCAATGAATTGTATTCATTATGAACGTTTTCGAAAACCTTAGACATAGGTTACATGAAACATCTTCAGTGAGATTTGAATGGCTTTCCCACATCAATAGTTGGAAATAAAATTCTTTTTGAGAGCTTGTGTGAAAGATCTTTTTGATTAGGTTATTTTTAATATGGCATATTTGATTTAACCCTTAGATGGTTAACCAAATTTCATTTTGTTAAAATCTTCTTCAAAGGAATTTGATAATTGGCATTGTTTATCAAGACGTGTTTGAATGATTTTGCAAGATTGACCCTTGAGCAATCTCGAAATCCTTTTCTAAAATATATGTTCTCCAAAGTTTCAGGTTTTTGATAATCCTAAACCATGCTCCTCTAGTACTCGTTCACTTTTGTCTTATTTGTTATCTTAGTTTTCAATTTGTCAAGATCAAAAGAAACAATTTCTCCGCTTGCTACTTGACACTTGCCTCACTTGCTTTTTTCAATTTGCCAAAATCAAAAGAAACAATTTCTCCTCTCGCTACTTGACACTTGCCTTGCTCGCTTTTGATCACTCGTGCTGCTTGCCCTGCTTGCTCGCTTTTGATCACTCGTGCCGCTCGCCCTGCTTGTTGCTCACTGCTCGCCCCACTTAATGCTCCCCCTACGTTCGACGCTCATCACTTGCCTCTCTTAGCTGACCTCACTCGTCACTAAACCCATTAAGTCGGCTCGGTCCTTGGTCGCCTTTTTAGGGAGTACAAAAAATGAAATAGAAAAATTATTGGTTGGTTCCGAGTTAACCTTGGAATCGGACCGAACCCATTGGGTCGGTTCGGTTCTTGGTCCCAAACTCAATCGAGTTGGTCCTTGGTCCCAAAAATTAAGGACTGACATTGTCCGGGTTTGTCCTAGGGTTAGGGGGTGGACCGATCTAATTCGAACCAGGCTCACCCCTAAATTTGTTTGCCATTGTGTTGTCTATGTTGTGTGAACATTTCATGATTTTTAAACCTCTTTTGATAGGACAAATCTTAGTTACAATGATGTGATGTCTTGTTATTTTGACAATTTCCTAATGCATTGTTGTTTGTTGTCTGATTTTAATAAAATCATGCTTAGCTCATTTAAGAAAACTTTCTTCATGAAAGTTGTTCGTTATCATGTCGTGCATGTTAGGGAATTTTTTCAATGGATATCACTCAAATTTATTGATTTGTCATGCTTGATCTGAAATTTTTTGACATAAACTTGGTTGTGAGTGTTTAGCTAGACTACTTAGTTTAGTTTGTGCATGAATTTGGGTCATGTGATCTTTATGAGAGTTACTTTAAATCTATTGATATTTGTTGTCAAATGGCTTCCAATAGATCAAGAACAAAATAACTAATGAAAATTCCTTGGGGCGGTTGAGTAAGAAACTTCAACTTACCAAAAACATCATTACAGAGGGTCTCCAAGTGTCATATTTTGTCTTGGTTTTGAGTAAAAAATGATTCCATAAGCAAAGTCATTAACACCGGTGAATAAAGCGGCGAAAAAGAGAGTTTGAATCCTATTACGATTTGCCCCACATTTATTCTGTCTTCTTCTTTGAGGATGAGTCCGATGGTGATTTAGTCTCTTATGATGCATCACTAATCTACTAGTGTGATTACATAAAACAATAACATTTGTCAAGTTTCGGATAAAATCACGTGGAATTACCTTTTTCTTCTCAAACAATGAGGAAGTCCATCTTTAACTAGGGACAGCGTTAGTCAAAATAGGATTGTTTGTATTTGGTGGTAATGGAAGCAAAACCAAGGTATCTGAACCACTAATTTGACCATGGTTAGAATAGGTTTGACTTTCGCCATCTGAATAGTGGATATGCCACGAAGGCATCCAGTTGGTTCTAGATGCCCACGATTCCCTCTCCGTGTCTCTTTCTCCGGCAGAATACTCGCTTTTCGTCTTGTTAAGAAAGTGAGCTAGATTAGCCGAAGTTTAACATGCAAAGGTCGGCAATATCAAGAAGTGGGATATGTGCATGGCCATGTGTGATCTGACAGGGGGGTGTAATGAAAGCCCGGACGCAAGGTGGAGGAAGGACCCGTTTGGTTCGGTTTTTGGCGAATGTATTTGCAAAAATACAAATATCTTTGGGTAAATAAGGTTTTCCAAAATGTAAATAGCGTTTGATCAATTGTAATTCTAAGTGTATTGAGAAACAACTTTGACCAAAATATTAATTGGTAAAATTTGTATTTGTAAATGACTTTTATTAAATAAAAAAAAATATTTCTAATTTTTTTTTGAAGTTTGGCCACCGGATCACCGGATTTGGCCCTCGAATCGTCACTGAGGTCGCACGACCCGGGTGTTGGCCACCGGGTTCGTGCGGCGCTTAGGGTTGCATGACCTTAGGCGGTGGTCACTTGAGGTCGCCCGACCTAAACAATTGCGTGACCTCAGGCAACTGGTCGCCTAGGTCGGGCAACCCCAGGTGACGGCCAAACCCAGGCAGGCAATGCCTTGGTGGTTTGGCCGTCGCCACCTGGGGTCACGCTACCTCAGGCGACCGTTGCCTGGGGTAGCTCAACCTTGCCGACCGTCACTTGAGGTCACGTGACCTCAGCCGGCCGCCTAGGTCTCGCGATTCAGGCCATCAGTTGCTTGGGTTGCGTGACCCAGGTGTTGCCTAAGGTCTAGCGACGATCGCCGAGGTTGGGCGACCCTTAGGTGGCGGTCACTGGCCCATGCGACCCCTTGGCCAGCGGTCGTCGGCCTTTGATCGGCTTTTCTGTGCGGTGGTTTTGAAAAGATAAATAGTACCGTGGACTTGCATTCTGAAGATGCAACTTCCCAAAGTACCTCCAGAACTAGTTTGGGCTAAAAGCCCTTAGAGTCATTTGGAGATACAATTGCATCTTGCCAAAATCACCCAAAAAATCGAACTAAACGCGTTTGTATTTGGCCAAGTGACTTTAGAGTCCCAAAGCCCATTCCAAAAGCCGAACCAAATGGGGCCGAAGTAGTTACACAAAAATTTGAGCCGAATTTCAATTAAATATGAGTAACATACCCCGCGCATACAAGAAGGCCACGGGATTGAACCGGGACACGCACGCTTCGACCAAGACTCAAACTTTTCATTTCCTTCGCATTTCACTTTCGCGTAATTTTTAGTTCCTATCATAAATTTTCATTTCGATGTACATTCCAGATTATTGTTGTTCCAGTCAATTAACATTTCCTTACACTTATTGCGACAGAGGATTCATGTTCCATCCAAGCCCCATTTGATCGGTTTGTGCTTGAGTATGAAATAATGGAATGATCTTCATTGCTTTTCATTCGCTTGAAGTCGGATCACCTTGGCGCCCCATTGATTCATCGTCAAAACATCTTTTGGCATACCACCCAAACGGATTGATTTTCTCCAACACAGAAACAAATTTTGATACACAACATTAAAGATAATTAGAGGATTCTTCATATTTTCCTTGATTTGGCACGTCTTTGATTTATGTAATTTTTTTTTTTTTGTCATAGTAATAGTTCATTCATTTCTAAAGAAATACAAGAGAAAAACATCGCCGTCCAATTGAAAACCAAGGTAAATTTCAGACAACTTCAAAACAAAAGCAGCTCTTGATAACTAAAGGAGTCATCCAAAGAAGGTTAAGAGTCACATTCAAAGAGCAGATTTATGATTTCTTCAAAATAAAATTGGTGGCCGATTACCAAATTCGTCTTCAGTGATGAGCATATACCGAGATCCCCATTTATCGTGATAGTTTTACCTTTCGGCGGTGCATGCCTAGATTCATTGTTCCCAACATCATCGTCGTTTAGAGAAACAACGTTGAATGAGGATAGATTTGACATTTGCAAGAGCTAAATATTTACAAAACTGCTCTAATTTTCTTTGAAATTGCACTTGTGTACTAATGAAATATGAGAAAGTGAAACCCCAAAATCATATACGCAAAAATCCCAAAATCTAGATTAGATTGGGATAGAAACCTCTCAAAATGGGAGAAAAGCTCCTAAATCTAGACTAAATCAAAAGAGAAAAACTCCACAAAATGAGAAGAAAGCAAGAAAAAGAGAATAGAGAACCAACTTAGCCCAAGAAAAAGGAAAAAGGGAGGGGTAGGAGAGATCTAGTTCAAACCCTCCCCCATGGAGATTGAAACAAAAAACTGTGTAAAAATTAAAGTGAAAAGAGAAAACCCTAGAGTTCCCTAATGAAGGAACTAGAGCATTTTAATTTTTTGATTTATGATAATTGATTATCATTAATATTTCAATATATCTTGATAAAAATAATCAGGGGATTGTCCTTATGTCCTCAAGTATCTCTATCATACAAATATAGAGCTTGGGAGATTCCATTGATTTTGACTTGTTCAATGTATGATCTACTTATTTGAATATTCGTTAATAAATACAATGAATTAGCCTATGGAGTCTTCTTTTATATGAATATGAAAAGATCATCATTCTCCGTAATGCATCCATAGGCGCACATTACTTGATGTATTTGGACCGGGGGATTTGCTTATCCTATTCATCGGGGTTCGTTGAGTCAAAAGATTTGACTAATTCCTTACTCTGAAAAATGAAACTAGATGATTACTGACGTTATATAATGTAAAAAGCTCTATAGTTTACTTGAAAAGAGAAAAATAGGGTAGATAATGATCACCGAGAAATCTCCACGCTCGTATAATTTTCTTCCTTTCCTGGTCCCTCGCAAAATAGACATTATCAAGTCACCTCCATGTTACCTCCATGTTAGTTCAAAAAAAAAAAAAAAAAAAAAAAAAAAGTCACCTCCATGTTCATATTTTTTTAATGCCTGAAGAGCAAAAGATCCGCGACTAGCGGAATGTGATAATTAATTGTACTTAATTTGGTCAATATATATTAATCATATCATGTTGTTAGTAGAGTACGATTTACGAACCGCCGTCAAGTGTTTTTTTTTAAATAACTAATGCAACTTCCTCGAGGAAAGTTGACTAAGAAACGTCAACTTACCAAAAACCATTACAGAGTGTCTCCAAGTGTCAGATTTTGCCTTGGTTAAGGCTCGGTGAATAAAGTGAAAAAAAAAGTTTGAGTGATTAGATATAATTTCCTTATCTTTGATTCTTTATTTTGGATATGTTATGCACAACAATTCTCTGGCGAGTAGCTCAAGTGTGTTTGTTTCAATTTTTGAGAGATAATCTAAGTGAGAAATTGGGAGATCAATGCTATATCTATGGTATAAGGTTTCAAGGAAACACTCCCAGTGATGGTGTAGTTCAATTACTCTATGACGCCATACGGGATGGCGGGTCTGCACCCTATGACACCAAGGCAATTGGATGGAGACAGAAATTTATAGTTTAATTTAGGTCATTATCGAGATTTATGCAGTTTCCTATTTTAGTTTCCAAAAAAGATCTAATAAACATTGCATTATATCTCATCTAAAATTAATTAGTTTCATAAATTCTATTTACATGTTACTCAGTAGTCATATGCTCTAGGGTCATGTTATAATTGCATCTCATGCATTGCATACGGTTTAATTTCCATAAAAAGAAAACACACAAATAAAAAGTAATCTCACATAGTTGAATAATTGGATTAATTCATGCTTAACCATATTTCATGTCATTAGAATGTCATATAGGTTGCATTCAATCCAATTTAATTAACAGAGCACACATGTCACTTGGATTTCATTTTAGTTCTCAAATGCATGTTAATTTAGGACATATAAATCAAATCGCATGTCATGTTAGATTAGTTCATAATTATTTTGTCCATCATTAGGATTTGTTTACATCTAAGGTGCATTTGTTTGATTAAGAATGAATGATTTGGAAAACATTTCTCTAAAATTCTCCTTATATCCTTACAAAAATGGATAAACAAATTTTTTTATTGTCCATGAAAATGTTTAGACACAAACTGTTGTCATTAATGAAAACATTTTTATTGACTAATTATTTCAAAAGATGAAGTAATCATTTTTAGGAAATTATTTTTCCAAATTATTCATTTTTTGCAAAACAAATGAGCCAGATTGGATTACCACCGCCTGCGATGGCCTAGTTGGATAAGTGTTCCCATGATCCTTTGCGAGAGGAGAGGAGTTCGAATTCCACTGGCCACATGAGATTTTAAATGCGACGTCGGGGTGGTGGGTCATCCGCTAGCGTCGCCCTAGGGTTTACCCCCCGTTACCCCGGGCCTCTCGGGCTGTCCGTGTTGGTACGGTGCGCGGGTTCCCTGGGTTATCAAAAAAAAAAAAAGAGCCAGATTGGATTTAAATTCATGTCACATGTCAATAGTTTTTAAATTAAAATTCACGTAGATATTGTGATGGCTAACAATATCGCTGAGAGGGGGGTGAATTGGTGATTTTAAGAAAACTTCACTAACTTATGAAATTGTAAAAGCCAAGTCTGATGTAAGCAGAATAACTTAATGTAAAAAGAATTAAGTTAATATAAGCAAGAACATGTGATTATACCAAGTGCAGAGCACTTCTATTAGATAATAATAGATAAGAGCAGAGACTTATAAAATGTTGTACGCAGAGTTTTATAGTGGTTTGGCTTGATATAAGTTTACATCCATTCATCGAGACTAGTAGCCTACTGGTTGGATTTCATTAGCAATCTTAGGAATTACAATAGTTTGTGCCGCTTATACTCAAGCACTTCTTCCCAAAGGAGGTTCTGCTTATACCCAAATAGATAGATCTCACTATCACACACCTAAGCAGAGACTTATAGAATGATGTACACAGAGTTTTATAGTGGTTTGGCTTGATGTAAGTTTACATCCATTCATCGAAACTAGTAGTCCACTGGTTGGATTTCATCAGCAATCTTAGGAATTACAATAGTTTGTGCAGCTTATACTCAAGCACTTCTTCCTGAAGGAGGTTATGCTTATACCCAAATAGATAGATCTCACTATCACACACCTAAGCACAAACTATAATACCAACACACTTCTCAACTAGATTACACTTTCAGTACAATCAATAAAAATATTCTTTCTATTGGTTCTCTTTTTCATGACATGTTTAAATTGCTAAACGTCCATCAAGTATTGACTTAAGCCAATGATATTTATTTGTACAATCATAGTCTCAATTAAAAGGGCGAAGATTATTTGGCAGTAACATGAACCAATTGCCGAAAAAGAAGTATTTTGTAAAGGCACAAAACCCATCTTTCTCACTTACCCGACCATGGAAGAAAAAATTCCAAAGAAATCAACTTGGCTAGCTTTCATATCAAAAGATCAATTTAAATCTTTCACAAAGTAAAACAAACATCCTTTATGCAGACCGGTGTCTCCAACAAAGGATCACACATCCCCACAAAGCATACAAAGCGAAATAGAAATGAAACATGTCATTAAGTAGAAATCAACTCCACAAGAGTCATGAAATCAGCTTGAACACTTCCTCCAGGTCCGGAAGCATCCACCAATCTCTCTCTAAGCTCACCAGCCTTCTTCCTCATCTCCTTCCCGTCCTCACTTCTCAACACCACCTCCAATGCCTTCACCATCCCACTCTTTGTAATGGTCCCTCCCTCCATTCCCACTCCAATTTTCCACCATTCCTTCACCAACCTTCCATTCATCATGTTGTCCGTCCAAAACGGCTTGCATATCATCGGCACGCCTCCCGCCACACTCTCAAACACCGAGTTGTACCCGCAGTGTGTCACGTGCACCCCGCACGCTGGGTGGCTCAACACCCGGCTCTGCGGGGCCCACGACACTATCTTCCCACGCTGCCCCGTCCTCTCCAAGAACCCTTCGGGCAAGTGGACCATCATGTTCTCCTTCATAGACCATAGGAATGGGGTCCCGGTGGATTCCAGGGCCTCGGCAAGAGAGGATAGCTCGGTAGGAGACGGTACAGCTACCGTCCCAAAGCAAACATATGCCACGGTCCGAGGGTCTCTGGTGTCTAGCCACATTAAGCAACCAGTAGGGTCTGAGTCTGAGCTCGTTAGCACCGGTAGCGGTGAGAAAGACACCGTAGGGCACCCTACATGGAGGAGAATCTTGAACTTGGACTTGAGGTCTGCTACTAGAGGTGCCGGGATCGCTTCCACGTAGGAGTTCATGATGACGGCCGTGGCACATTGCAGCATGCGCACCAACCGGTGGACAAAGTTTGACACTGGCGACGTAGTCGGGTCCTGTAGAATATTGTCTGGGATATCTGAAATGCGAAACAATGATAACGCTGGAACCATTTCCAGGGCCTCGTCGTCGGCCTCTGCCACCGCCATGCCAGCGCTGGAGTTTCTAAGGCAGAGCTGACGAAGGACCTCGGTGTGGATGTAAGCGGACAGAAAGCACGGAGACGGGATCCAGAACGTCACCCACGGAACGTGCATCTGCTCGGCCATTTCGCCTGCGGGAAGTAAGAAAGCATCACTAAATAGACAACTCACCTTCTTCTTTGCATCTCGCTCCGCGGCATCGATGGCAGCTCGAAAACTCTTTGGAGATTGTTTTTGGAACATATTCATTTGCTCTATCAGTTCATCCGTCGTTGCTCCGTGATGACCAGCTGGCACTTCATTGTTGATGTCATAGACCACGAAGTTGGGCGGCAGCTCAGCTCTCGATGAAGGGGGAAAGAGATCGCGGTTGGACATGGCCGTGCTTAAGAAAGAGAAATGGACGTTCGTGACAGTTTCCGCTAACTTACGGATGAGGTTGGCTAGAGGCAGAGGGTGACAAGTGAATGGAAACACAAGGACGGCGACGTGCTTTTCTGAGGACATTTTGAACCCGATCCAATCAAAATCTTCAAGACCACGAATATATAGAGAAAATATTAGGTACCCTAAGGCTGTATTTGACAGTCGAGATAAAATTCGGGATATGATATGATTTATCATATTCTACATTTGGTACTCCTTCATGACATGATAAAGTCAGATATAAGGGGGATCTAGGCGGGATAAAATTATCCATGGCGGAGATGGGACAAAAGTGGATGGGATTTTTAATGTTCCTAATAGGAAAGTTATTTTTCTCGAATAAAAAACTTATTAAATTAAAAAAATTAAAATTATATTTCAATATAAATAATATTTGAATTATAATTTAAGAGATTAAAAATAAAAAAATAGAAATTTATTTTTAATTAATCTTATTTTAATTTATATATTCAACTTTAATTCTATCTTATAATAAACATTTAATCTATAAATTAAATATTTATATTTATTGTATATTTTAGGTATTTGTGTATTTTAGGTATGTTAGTACGATTTACTATTTGATAAAATTTTATTAAAGAATGATGAAAGGGGAAAAAATAATAAAAAATAATATAAAAAAGAGGAAAAATAAAATAAAATAAAATAAATGATATGCCATTTATATTAAAAGAAATGTATATGATATGATGTGAATATATCCAACCTTAATACTACGATTCACCAAATAATGGACAGGATATCAAAAAACTTCAAGATTTCATATCATATCCTATCTAGTCTTATTTTGATTAGAAATTCGAACGACTAAATTTAACCTAAGAGTGCCACACAATTTTTGCTCTAAACCATTCAGAGCATGGCACTAGTCTGTGTCAGGTTCACACGTCATCCCACTCTCTCTTCCATAGTCCTTGGCCCACCTCTCTGCAAATGCTCTGACGCTCTCTCTGCTTTACTCTCCTTTGCAAACCGTCTCTCTCCTATCTTTCCTCTCTGTCTCTCTCCCTGTTCTCTGTTTTGTTGCGGGGAGAACAAAATTGTGAAGAACAAAATTGCAAACCGTCTCTCCCCTCTCTATCTATGGGGCTTGGGAAGGTGATGGCGGGAGGCGACGACGTTGGTGGCGTCGACATTCAGGAGTAGGAGGCGCTTCGTGGAGGAAAGAGAGAAAGAGCGAGTAGAGCGATCTTTGCTTGCAGAGAGGGAGGCCAAAACATGAGCAAGGTTTCATCGGCATCGGGGTTGGCCCTTGAGGACGCTATGCAGAGGAAAGAGGGAGAGAGTAGAGTGGAGGTTGCGAGAGGGAGGCGAAGGGGCATCAGTGTCAGCGTCGGCATCGAGTGCATAAGCAGAGGCGGAGGCAGAGGCAGAGGTGTCAGTGTCTGAGTCGGGGGCGATGGAGGCAACCGGTGGAGGGGAATTGGCGTCGGAGGCGACAGAGGGGCGGAGGGGCGTCAATGTCACAGTTTGCTGGAAGAGAGGTGCGACTTCGAGGACGAAAGAGAGAGAGAAAGTGGACTAGAGGTCGTAAGAGGGAGGCAGAGGGGTGTCGGCGTCAAAGTCGGGTTCAAGAGAGGAGGTGGAGGTTGCGTTGGTGTTGGTGTCGGAGTTGAGGGCGAAGGAGGCAACCAGTGGAGGTGGAGGTGGAGGGCCGTCGGCGTCGCGTTTCATTCGAAGAGAAGCATGACTTCGTGGAGGGGGGAGAGAGAGAGAGGGTAGAGCGGACGTCACGAGAGGGAGGCGGAGGAGAATCGACGGCGTTGGTGTCGGGGTAGGGGGCAATGGAAGCAACCGGCAGAGGTGGAGGGGCTCAACCTTTATGGTTTCCTCTTAACTCTCTGCAATTTTGTTCTCCCCACATCGGAATGGAGAACGGGGAGAGAGATAGAGAGGAGAGAGACGGTCTACAGTGGAGAGCAGAGAAGAGAGAGCATCAAAGCGTTTGCAGAGAGGTGAGCCAGGGACTATGAAAGAGAGAGTGGGACGACATGGACCTGACACGAACAAGTATCATGCTCTGAATGGTTCAGAGCAAAAATTACATGGCACACTTAGGGTACCTAATATTTTCTCCGAATGTATATGGAAAAGAATAGTCAAAAACAGTTTGAGCTCAATTTGGACAACCATTTTAATCAAAATACTTCCACAAAAACTACTTAGTAAAAATGCATTCAGCAACTAATAATATTTAACAAATTTCGAGCACAAAATTCACTTCCACAAACTTCTCTTTTCCGTGTTTTTCTTACGGATTTCTTCTCGGCCTCCTTTCAATCAATGTTTTCTCTCTTCTTCGGTCCCGCTTCTCTCTTCTTATATATTTGGCCGTGATCGTCAATTTTTTTCTAGGACTTCTTTTAAGTCCCAACGCTGCCATAAAAAGACCAGAGACACCATTCCTTTACTGTAAAATTACAAGTTTAGCCACTTCAACAAAACTATGTTTGACATTCGTAAATTTATTAAAATGTTGTTAACATTCTAAGGACACTTGAGAAATTTGACAGATATTTCTATCTTACTATTTAATTTAACATTTGCAAATTTACTATAGTGCGAGAAATTTACTAGCCATACTTGTAAAATTTAGAAGTTGGTTCACTATTGATTAATTTTTACTTTGGTAAATCCATTAGATTGTTGGCAACTTACGGATCACACTTATAAAAATTAAAAAATTATTAATTTATACAAAATCGATAATTTTATTACAGGGTTGATGACTTGCTAATTAATTATCTGACAAGTAAATTACTAGTCACATTTTCTTTAAATAAAAATGGTTAATATCCTCAAAAAACTCCAAACTCGTATATATATGACATATTTACTCAAAACCAACTTTTTGACCATGAAAAATCCCAAATTAGTACACATATAACAAATTTACCCTAACTAAATATAAAAATTTTCAAACTGATATGCTTGTGATAAATTTATCTTCAACTAATTTTTCAACTGTAAAAAACCCTAAACTTGTACCTTACCAAAAAAAAAAAAAACCCTAAACTTGTATATTTGTAACAAATATACCCTTAATTAAATTGGATTAATATCATAAAAAATTACAAAAATTGTATAATTATGAGAAATAGAAAGTAAAATCTCAAATAGGTATATCAATCAACTGTCATGTATCATTTAACTTAATAATTTAATAGTAAAATTTGATGGAAACTAACATAGGATAAATTTATCACAATTACATCAATTTGGGATAAATTTGTCAAATATGTATCGATTTAGAATTTTTGGTGGTTAGAAAATTAATTTGGAGTAAATTTGTCATGAATCTATAGTTTGAAATCTTTTAGGACGTTAATCCAAATAAAGAAAAATACTTGAAATGGGCCGTAGAATTATACGCAGTTCTACAGGAACAGGAACAGCACAACCGCACCACCAAGACCAACCAACGTCCCGCCGACCCAAAAAAGAAATGATAGTAAATAATAAAGAAATGAACGAACAGTGACAGGAACGGCACGAATAGCACGACCGCGCCACCAAGACCAACCAATAATTGTCCGGCCCACCCAAAAAGGAAATGATAGTAAATAATAAAGAAATGAACGAACAGTGACAGGAACGGCATGAGCAGCACGACCGAGACCAACCAATCATTGTCCCGCCCACCCAAAAAAGAAATGAGAGTAATTAATAAAGAAATGAACGAACAGTCATCGATAATTTTAATTACAGAAAAAAGGAAGCATTATTACGTCCGCCAACAGCACCAATTTTTCTAATGAAGCGTTCCAAGTGTCGAAATAGCGAGTTAGATTCTTTCTTTTCTTATTTAACCATTTCATTTGCAAATAATTACTATAATCCTAGCAAGGAATTGATCAAGTAATAAGTGTGTTTATCTTCCTCATTTAAAATTTATAGTTGATACACTGCAGTTGCATATCTTTCTAGGGCCAATAGTAGGAGCACAAATATGTGCATCTTCCACATTTATTCGATATGTATGTTTAAATATATAAATATTATAGTATGATTTCATTTAATAGTTTAAATTTTTTTAATAATTGACAGTGATCTCATAAAATCTCACATGATAACAGAGTAAGAGGTTCTCAGCTCAAAATAGAAGCCACACTATTTTTCAATTGAATCAATTCATTAAGGTGATTCTTTTAACAAATGGCATTTGTGAAACTTCATAGTCAAATATACAAAATATAATAAAGAAAAATAATTGATTAATTAAAGAAGAGACTGAATTTGACACTACTTATTGTACTTTTAATAGTGGTGTTCTCGATTCTTATTGACCTTTTGTATTGACTGACATTATCTTGCAAATGTTTGCATTTTGGGTTCCGTAGAAGTGATTTAAATTTTGTTGTGACAGGAAAATTAGTTTGGGATATACATAGCACAACGTACCAATTTGAGATTTTTTGTGACATAAAAAATAATTTAGGATAAATATGGTATAAACGTATTAGTTTGAAATTTTTGATAATATTAACTCATTAATAAATGATGTGATAGATTCTTATAAGCATGTTGAACATGACGTATTGGAACGTATCAATAAGACAGTCTATGAATTTTTTATGTTGTTCAATCTTTTTAAATTCCGAAGGAATCATGTGAGATCAGGAATGAGAAAAGTCAAACTTTCAATTTGTTTTTCCTGTCCGACTTTAACTGCCTACTAAATTGCCTATGTTCCTATGATCCACGTCTCCTTGATGAGACACCGTGACTTGGGACGCATGATTGTGGCAATCGGATTGAAGTAGTAGTTGTGGGGAAAAGAAGCTGGGAGACAATCACATGGCCCGGTCTAGATGCAAGAACATATGTCTTAGATATAAAGGAAGCCCGTCTTATTAAGATTAATCTCGAGCGGATAAAATGCCCCACGGGCCATATCAATATTAATTCGTTGGTCCGGTCTGCCTGAGCTTATGCATGAAGAACCACTGGTTAGTGACCCCATATCCTGTATATTAAACAGATGTCCATGCATTGCACGAATCAAAGAGAAATAATATTTATCTTTTGAAAAATCAATCAAGATATACGTCGTTCGAAAATTCAACTAAATTCACTAAAAAACCCCCCATCTTCGAAAATTATTTGTTAACCTAAATTTATGTCTACCTATTGCTTTGTGTGATTTGCATGTATAATGTAATGACTAACATCTTTTTCCTAAAAAATAATTACACTTGATCGGCACCAAGATATAGAACTCATTAATCACTGCAATCGCTTTACTTATATGTTTCTTCTTGATAATATATTAAAAGAGAAGCCTCTTAAAAATTTATTGTCTATATGGTGATCGATGAACAGTTTAATCATAAGCTGATATCACTTGTGCAAACTTTCGTGGTGTGAACACACAAGAATATTATTACGATAACTGAGAATAAGTGCAGTGAATAATACTCTTGCCAATCGGTTAGTCAACTTCAAAATGCCATATTTTATTGTTGGTGCTAGGTTCAACTTGACCCCGGTGATGCTGACTTATGCTATTGGTTCATTAAAATAGTTAAAATTATTTAATTATATCTCAATCATGCACTAATCAAATCTAGATGGCCAGATTTGATTGAGCTTAATGAGTCGTCCCCATGAAACCTATCATTTGTAGTGGTCTAGAATCAACTTTTCCAGTAATATTGGGTTGAAACAAACCACATCCAAGAGTATGTTCATATGTACCTTAAGCTTGACGTAGTTATTTAAAATGAGAATAAGTTTTTTAGCTTCTTTATATTGACTTTTACTTTTGACATTTATCCTTCACTGAAATCTTACAGCGCCTTCGTAGATCTCTGGATTTCTCCCCAACACACGAATGTCTCACTCAAGTGAACTGATTTTGAGTGCATTCTACCACCTTTTAGCGACTTTTACTTTCAACCTGATTCACTGCCTACATGCCCCTTATGCCCAGGCATTCCGAAGAATACTTCTCCCCTAAAGCTGGTACAGAGTTAGCCGGAGCTTCTTTCTCAAGTCCTGTCATGATTGCACACTTAACGAAAAGAGCTTTACAAGCGGTGTTGCCCACACTTCAACTTTTTTTCTACCCTGAACATTTGAAATTTTGATGACATATATATCCTGACATGTAATGTCAGATATGATATTTTTTCTTTTTTTTTTTTTTTCAAATTTTGAATACTTTTTAAATTTTGAATACTTTTTTAAATTTTGAAGGAAACACAGAAAAGTATTTTGAACGTATGTTTAATGCAAGAACAAACAAGCTCTTTGTAATGGTAGTTAACTAAAAACTCAAACCCAATACATTCCTAGGATTAGTCAACACTTACTAGGTGTTTTATTCCCATCGTCTATTAATGGGTTGTTTAGTAAATTTAAAAAAAAAAGAAGAAGAAAAAACTTTAGCTCAAAGATATCCGAATTCGGATATTCTTTTCTGTAACCACCGAAGGTTGTTCTAGTGGGCACCCTTTTCACGTTGGAAGAAGGAGGTGGAGAGTTTGATTCCCACCATCTTAGGGGGCTGGGGGTGAGAACGTTTAGTTTCACATGTGGGGTTCGACTTTCACGCTCTGCAAAAAGGCATAACAAAAATTTAAGAGTAAGTTGAGAATTATAGCATGACAAAAAAAAAAAAAAACAATACTCCTTTTAGTAAGCCATTTCTTCTACTTTAGAATTCTATCTATCATGTATCGAAGAAGTGCTAGATGATATCTAAAGATGTGCGTAAATGCTTGACTAATGCATATTATGCAAAGAAAGGTTTACTACACAATCTGTGGGGCTCTTTTTTTACACAAGCCATCTCCATTACAGCTAATGGATAACTGTAAATATAGGAATTTTAACTAATTATTGCAACAATGATAAAAATGGCTTGTATTTAAATGAAAAGGGAACAAGATCTCAGATACCGCGTAGCCTATAAAAGTCCAAAAAGAAACAAAGTTTCACTTCCGACAGGCATTTTCTTGTCCTCCAACTTAGGCCAACGTATGACTGTTGATTAATCTATTATTTATGAGGGATCATCCGTATGTATTAGGAGGTGTCAAAATGGGTCTTAGATCCATATATGACCCATTTAAATCATAAATGGGTCATATATGGGTAACTTGTTTTTGACAAAAAGTAGTTAAATGGGTTTACTTTGATAGGTGGATTTTAAGTGGGTCTTAAGAGAGAGACTCTATCTTCTCTCTTTTAACTTTACAAAAATATTTTTTATAAATACCGAAATTATAATTATTTTTAATTATAATTTTCTTTTATTTTCTTTCTTCCTTTTTTTTTTTTTCTTCCGATTGTCGGCACGGTAATGGTTGGCGACCGGCTAATCGAGCCTCGAGCTCGCCGGTGTTGGTGAGGCTTGAACCTCGCCAATCTGGCGAGACTTGAACTCGCCGGCGTTCGGCGAGGCTCGAGCCTCAGCAGATCCGGTGAGGTACGAGCTCGAGCTCCCCCGACGCCGAGAAGCCTCGCCAGATTCGGCGAGGGGCGAGCTCGAGCTCGCCCAACGTCGACGAGCCTCGAGCTCACCAGATTGGGTGAGGCAAAGGCCTAACCGACGTTCGGCAAGGCTCGAGCCTCACCAAATTTGGCGAGGGGCGAGCTCGAGGCTCGCTTGTGGCCGGTTGCCGGCCGTCATCGTGGCCGATGGCTAGCCAAAGAAGAAGAAGAACCAAAAAGAAAAAATAAAAAAGAAAATTATATTTTAAAAATAAAAATAAAAATAAATTAAATAAATAATTAAAATTCGATTTTTAAAAATAATTATTTTTAAAATTACAAAAATTGGCCATTAAATTTGTGTTGTATAAAACTATTTTAGCAATACCATTTAAATATATATATATATATATAAGAATAAGTTTTCCTAAATTTGGTTAAATATGAAAATATTTTATTAATATAGGTCGGGTCGGGTATGGGTTGGGTATGCGTTGAAAAATTTGCATTAGGCTTAAATGGGTCATAAATGGGTTAATGGATCAATGGGTCAATTTGGGTCGACTCATTAATGACCCAATCCAAACTCGACCTAATCCACCCGTTTGACACCTCTAGTATGTATTAGCATTGTAAGATTTGATATGATTCAAAACGCTAGCTGCATCTTTTAGCCGAATCACTATTTTCCAGAATCACAAGCGAATCTTTTTGGTATACTAGCCAATCTACAATGCGATATGTATCTGTTGACTTAAGCGATTCAGTTTCTTCATGTTACCTATCAAAAAGGGTAACTTTTTCATATTTATGACATATACGGATTTTGTGATTTCTTATACACACCAATCATCCGATGCATTGTAAAAAGAAATTTTTGTGTGTGTGTGTGTGTGCGTGTGCGTGTGCGTGTGCGTGTGCGTGTGCGTGATGCGTGTGCGTGATGCGTGTGCGTGTCTGAATTCATTTGACCAACTTATTTTCTCGCACGGAAAAAAATGCATGTTTCTTTGGTAAAATAGTTTTCTCTAAACAAATCAAGTCTAAGTGAACAACTTCAAACTTAGGTACTTTCTCTACCTTGTGTTTAGCGACTTCCAACAATCCCAGGGGATAACACTCTCAATACCCAATTGAATTCTTGTGATCCAGATGCAAATTAGATTGAACCTTGTAATCTCCTTATGGTTTTAGAGTATGAGGTTCAATCTCGAACTCCAAGCTAAAACAAATCACAGACTGCGACTAATTTTATGGGCTATCATTGGGTAACTGCCTGTCTCTTAAGTAATTATCTTTGCATTTACAAGAGTAATTTAATTAAGATCGCAATGTGCCATGGGTTGCAGTACAAGACAAGAAATTCAGAAAGTAATTAGGTCCTTTTAGTAGATTCCTCTCTAAATTAAGAATGGCGATTAAAATCAATCAAAACACCGAGCAATAAATCTAGGCGATTTCCCAACAAATCTCCCAGTTTGGTATTACTGGGCAGATATCCTTTATTTTGAAATTTATATTTGTAATCTCCTCCTAAAAACATCCAAATCCATGCCGTGCAAAGAAACTCGTCAATCAAAAATTAAAAGCTAAATAGATGGTTACCACATACACTGAGAAGTGTCCCTAAATAATGATTGCACGGATCACACTTGAAGGGCCCTTAAGGTGGAGAAAGCCCCACTCGAACACTTTTATCTGTGAATACTGCACTAGCTCTGAAGTAGATTCTTCTTTTTATCAATCGAAACTCCTTCCCAAACTGGACAAGCTCCTTTCCACCTGGCTTTGACATCAAAATCTTCATATTGAGGAGGAGAAAAAAAAATCATATCAAGAAAGTTCAAAAATCTGGTTGGATCCACATGGCTCTATGGAAGTAAACGCTAGGTGCATCGGAGCATATCTCGACTTTTTCATCTTCCATGGAGTAATAGTGCATCTTCTTATCTTTGTCATGGAAATAGATACGGTTTGGCTTGATCCCGGGAAGGCAACTTTCGGAATTGAACTCCGCCGAGATCGCAGAGTTGCCATTCAAGAAGAGAGCCGCGTTCCCCAAATTTAAGACCTCTTCCTGAGCTCCCTTCTCCAAATCCACTACAAAAACTCGGATGCTTTCCACGGTTCCATCCTCTTGGCCCCATATCTTCCAAGCCACCAGCAACGTGCCTGAACATTCCACGAGATAGGGATAACCCGCGAAATTGTGCCCAAGAAAGAGTCGCAATTGCATTCGGCACTCCCTCTCGTCGAGGGTCAAGATTCGGCCACGCGAATCCAAGGCCACGAATTGCCCGTCGTAATGAATCAGTTGAAGGAAGGTGGACCGAGGCAGGTTCGCGGCCGGGCTCACTCCCGTCCACGCATCTTCTCCTGATCTGTGAAGGGCATACCCTAGCGATCGAAGATCCCGACAGAGAGTGACCATGACGGTGTAGTCCCCGGACGAAGAAGGGCTCGAGGACAACGCGATCCTGTGGATTCTAATGAAGCCGCTGCCCCGGTGCCTCTTTAGCGGACGGAGACGCGACTTGTGGCGAAGCTTCGTCAAAGCGGGGAGTTCGATGCCGACCCGCGAGAGCGGATTGAAGATGCAGTACTGATTGCCCCACCTCGACACGCGTTGGTCGAAGCCCCACCTCGACACGAGTATCCATCGTGGTGGATTCACGGCCTGGGGTCGAGATCCTGGCAACCGCACTTGGTGAGTTCTCCCTCTAGAGGTGCTGAAGAACTCGGCTGCTCCGTTGCCCACATAAATCATGAGCCACGGGGCTTTTGACTTTGCGTGGTACGTGTCTCTGATGGCAGCAGATCGCCATGAGGAGCACACCCCTCGAAAAGCTAAAAAGTCTTCTATGGCTAGCCGTCCAGCGATGAGTTCTAGGATCTCTTGCGGGAGTTCTTCCCAACTCGCCATCGTAGGTTGAATGATAGATTTGCCTGGTGAGCAACTTCTTGATGAGTTTATCGCTCGTAACATGAGGGAGGTCCTATATAGGAAAGACGAATTTGTTTCACGAATCTTATAGCTTAGTTTACGAATTTGTTTTACGAATCTTATCGCCATCTACAGGGATTCAGTCTCTTTCAACGAATTTGTTTTATGAATCTTATAGCTTATTCGTTTGTGATGGCTAGCAAGATACACTGCCCTCTCGGATTTGATGTTTTAAGATTTAAATCTTTCTATTGAATACAGAAAATCTTAAAGGTAGTTTCATTTTCAAGCTTTTACAAATAAAATCCCATAGAAAGCCCGTACATATTATATAAGTGAACATTAACCGTACCATAGTTTTCCTTAAGAGCAAATATAATGTGTCGCGACCTCTTCTTTTTTTCGGCGCCCGCAATCGGCTGCGAGCGCCTAAGGAGGCTAATGGCTCGGCTGAATTTAGTTAAGCCCGGACTCTCCCAAGTCCACCAATTCACGACTTAATGGTTCAAGTTTTTAACCTGTAAATCAATTTTTAAAATGGAGTCGCCACTAATCGATTTGGGGTAGGTTGATTAGAAACCCAAGTGAAGTATCGGGAGAAATACTCACTCCGCGCAATGAGAGAAATTAGGATCGGGGACTTGATTACATTAGTTAATCACTAATGCCCTTTCGGTACCTAATCTTGTTTAAACCCCGAGGTTTTTGGATGTTCGAGGGATTTTCCATGCATTTTGGGAGGAAAAACATTTTTAAGTCATTTTCTAATTTTTTGGACACAAAAGGGATTTTTGGAATTTTTGGAATTTTACAAGTCTTTTTGGTTTTTTGAAATGTTGGCTTTTTTTGGATTTTTGGCATTTTTTGGATTTTCGGGATTTTTTGGAAAATATGAAATATTTTTTGATTTTTGATTTTTCAGAAAATAAAATATTCTTTAAATATTTTTTTATATTTTTGGAAAATAAATTATTTTTTAATTTTCTCGAATTTTTTTTTTTTTTGGAAAATAAAACAATTTTTTAACATTTTTAATATTTTCCGATTTTTGGAAATTAAAACATTTTTGATTTTTTTGATTTTTTGAAATAAAATATTTATTTTTTTTATTTACCTTTTTATTTAAAATACTATTTTTTTATATTAAAAAGCGGCCGGGTCGGATCCACGGGTTGGGTTCGACCCGGGCCAACCCGAACGCAGACGGGCCGGCTACGCGGGCCCAACTTTTTTTTTTTTTTTAAATGAAAAACGACGCCGTGGCGGGCGTTTGGGGACGCCCGGCCCGGCCCGACGACCCGGTTCCTTCCGGAACCCTACCCGACCCGGATCCGCGTCGCGACCCGACCTCCGCCGCTTCCGGGATTTACGGAATCCCTACCCGGTTCCCGATCCGGGTCCGACCCGACAACCCGGGATCGTGACCCGGAAAATCGGGAACCCTAGGGTTTCCGAATCGCGGCACCGAGGAGGGAGAGGACCAAGGCGCGGCGGCGGCGACGGCGGCGACGGCAGCGATGACTGGACTAGGAGAGGGAGATGGCGACGGCGATCTCTCGATACCTGTCCGTGGCAACGGCGCGACGGGGGCGGCGACGATGGCGAGACCCGGGCGAACCTCCTCTGGCTTCTCTCTCTCTCTGTGATCTCCCCGGCGGAACCTC